>OZ005656.1:95933646-96453646 GCA_963930645.1 Salticus scenicus
GCGATTTTTACCCTCTCACCACCCCTTTCAAGATAATACGGCGAAATCCTAGTTCCTCAAATTTACGGTGCCGGTGAAGTGGTTCAGCCTTTCCCGTAGTTTATTACATTAAACCTTTTACAGGCCAATGTTCCCAATTTGGAACATCAAATTAAAACTTATTTAAAAAATTAAATTGCACTAATATTAACTTGAAAAATTTAGCAGACATACTTAAAAGATGACTTGATTTTTTAAAACAGAAGCAATATTCCTATCATTAGTTGGTAACTGTACAAAAAATCTCCAAAATGATCGTTTTCATATTTTTTCCCACAGAGTACAAATAAAAAAAATTCATAAAATTTTGAAAGTATCCCATGACTCTGAATATCAGTTGGTTTATTTTAAACTGCTCTTATTCTCAAAAAGGACATCAAACTTCATAATATTAATCAGATTATATTGATAATCTATAATATTAATCTTAATAATTTAAGAATATTAATAATTATTATTAATGGCAATTAATATTTATGTATGTATTTTTTTTCCATTTAAATGATTAACATGCCTTAACTAAAGTATTATAAAGTAAAATATGCAAATAACTAATGAAAAATATACCTGGATCTAAATTCGGCCTGTAAAAGGTTAATATGAAATTACATTGGCCGTTGGCTATTACAACCTAACTCCGCCTTTTTTTTTTTTTTTTTTACATTCGGACAGGTTTGGGATATTTGATATTTTCGGAAATCGAATATTCACGGTACACCCGTTCAAAGCTATTTAAATTTTGAAACCTTGCTATTATATCAGTAGGAGTCTATCCGTTAAACTTGGCAGACACCTGTTGCCTATTATAGGCGCTGCTGGTCGCATTTCACTTCGCTGAATGATTCATAACCTCCGTTATTTGAATGCTTACTCGTAAACCTGCTTTTTATAGCTTTTCAGTTTATTTTAAAACTACAAAGAATCATAAACGGTATAATTGTTTTTATGTTTACTAGCATTCCTATATACGGATTGTTAAACTACTAAAACGTTACTGATTATTACATTTCTGGGCATTTTGAAACAACCGATATTTTTGCAAAAGTAAAAAATTCTCTATTTATATTTTTTTTATATTTATGTATATATGTTTTACTCTTTTATAAAGATACTGGGTTCCACGTATGAAATGAATTATTATTATCTTTTTCTTTTACTTAAAGGAAAAATCGTTGAAAGTTCTCTTTATTCGGCCGGTAGTTTTATCTTCTTTTATCGTTTAAGTTCCGTTTTCAATAAAAGCCGATTGTTGCGGCTTTGTGCTATATAACAATAAAAATTTTTCATATTGTAAATATAATAGAAAACAAATATACACTGTTTCGCTTCCTCTATTTTTTTGTATCAAGTACAATCGTTATTATTAAATAAAATTTACTACATAAATACATAACATAAAATTCTTGAAATAGTGTGGTTGATAACTATCATTTCGGTTGTTAGAAATAAAGTATGAAGGCCAAATGGGATGTTTGCTACAAAGATATATTTAACTAAAATGTTACTGCCCCAATACGCGTTTTTTAAACTTAAAATGTTAATAAGATTAACATGAATAACATTATTTGTCATCTAGAAAAGAAAAATATTTAGTGTAATTCATTCTACATTCTGAAAAAAAACTTAAAGAAACTTAAAGACTTCAAAAAAAAAAAAAAAAAAAAAAAAAAGAAAAAAAAAAAAGAAAGAAAAAGAAAGAAAGAAAAGAAGCTTGTAGAAATTCATTTAAACAAACAACAATGAAATAAAAGATATATATATAGAAAGTAATTTGTGATTTGCTGCAGTACTTTAGTTTAAAGAAAAATATAATTCAATAAATAGGAGAGAGGAAATTTTGAATAAAATTATCTTCTCTAGGAACGTTTGTAATTAATGGCAATCAGTCTATTTCCTAATAACTAAAATGTTATAGAAGCGCTTTTAGAAGTATTGGAGAAGATAATTTTCTTACTTGCAAACATTTTTCTTTTACTTTAATACAGACAATACTTTTTCATAGAATCTAATTAACTCAATAGAATTATTTTTAGATGCACAAAGAGAATGGATTTTTTCTTCAGTTTTTTTTTTTTTTTTTTTACTAGCTTATAGAGTTACTCAAAGTTACTTAGATTCTTTAGTTCTAATAATATTCATAAGAAAATAATTTTCCTCTTTCAACCATCAAATATGTACCATTTCTAGAAGGAAAAAAAAGATTATTCTTTTTCCCTCACTTTATTAAATATTTTTTTTTCTAAGAGTAAACTACTTTGAACAGTTTTCTATAATAGTTAGAAAATTTTCTTTAAAGTCAGAGATTATTTATACAACTACTATAAAAAAAATATTTTTTTTATTTTATTTTTGTTTACAAATTTTTGTACATTTATTATCTTTTTGAGATATTTTATTTGATATAAGGTGTTGCGCAAAGTCGAAAGGAGGCGTTTATCTTCGAAATCATTGGTTACAGACATATACTTCCAATTACGAAATGTTTTAAAGACAGTAATCATTTATGATATGGTATGGGTTAATTATTATTATTATTATTATTTATCACGAAAATAAATTTTTAAACAGTGTTCAAGTTTCTAAAGTCATATTCAGTAAAAGGTGACACTTATCATTACAAATATAGCACAAAATGTTTCACTTCTGTACGCCTAAAACAAAATGCAATATTTAATATATAAATTTCGGAGTTTCTTTTTTTTCGTTTTTTCTCGGACATTATTAAAGATTTTTAACCGATTTCTTAATTCAAACTTCTTAGTTGAACTGAACATTAGTTACAATAATTTTTTTAAGCCATTTATGAATATTTTTATATGAATCATAACAAATACTTTATCCTATACCTACCTATATCCTATCCTTCTTAATACTATATCTTTATAAGGTTTGGTTCTCAGTTTTACCATGAAAAAATTTACTTACAAAAATTTTTAAACACTGACATAAATATTCCATTTAAAATAATGCAGCAGTAATATCAGTTTTAAAGTATATTTCTTTTTTATCAGAAAGAAATACATTAATCTGGAAATTGTATTGAAAGTTTGTAGAGTGTAACATTAACAATTTACTTCCCTTGCATCCTTGCATATATCGATATGTTGCTGTAACAACATCATATAATACATGTATTTTATAGAACATACACTAAGCGATTAAAAAAAAAAAAAGAAAAACAAAGAAAAGAAAAGAAAAGCCTCACTTGGATATTTTCCTTTTCACCTTCTACAGCTATCGTTTAAAAAGAAAACTTTCAAACAGATTTTAATATGTTGTCCTCTACACACACTTAAGCATTGAGTCCAGTGTTAAAAACGAAATGTAATTGTCAGAAAATCTGTAATTTTTAGAAATTATTTAAAAAATGGTAAGAATAAAGCAGTTAACGATGCCACAAAAAGTATTAATTTTTGAATGAAAATCAAAAAATATTTCAATACGTGAGATGAAAAATTAATTAAATGATAACGAAATATTGGTAAAACGGTGTTGTTACATTTTTCAGTATAATATTTTCTAAATCTATTTATGAAATTGCTGCATTAAAAAAATAAATAAATAAATAATGATGATGATAATAATAATAATAATAATATTATTATTATTATAATTGCCGAAACGTCAGTGGAGGCCCTACATTGAGACTCAAAACGGTTTTGGGCTGTGTCTGTCTGTCGCGCGATAGCAGCCGCAAAAATAGCGCTATTGACTTGAAATTTTGTACACATGTTCATGAGCCCCACGAAATCAGCTGTATAGTTTTTGGTGTGTATTTCATTTGTATTTCGTATACAGGGACACGCCAAAGTTTTTCTTATCATTAGGGCCTATGGGAGGAATTTGTATGTATCGCGATAGCGGTCGCAAAAATAGCGCTATTGACTTGAAATTTGGTACACATGTTCATAAGCCCCACGAAATCAGCTGTATAGTTTTTGGTATGTGTTCTATTTGTAGTTCGTATACAGGGACACGCCAAAGTTTTTCTTATCATTACGGCCTATGGGAGGAATTTGTATGTATCGCGGTAGCGGCCGCAAAAATAGCGCTATTGACTTGAAATTTGGTACACATGTTCATGAACCCCACGAAATCAGCTGTATAGTTTTTTGGTATTCTATTTATAGTTCGTATACAGGGACACGCCAAAGTTTTTCTTATCATTACTGCCTAATAGGGAGGAATTTCTATGTATTGCGATAGCGGCCACAAGAATCACGCTATTGACTTGCAATTTGGTACACATATTCATGACCCCAACGGAATTAGCTGTATAGTTTTAGGTGTGTATTCCATTTGTAGTTCGTATACAGGGACACGCCAAAGTCATTCTATCATTACGGCCTATGGGAAGAATCTGCATGTACCGCGATAGTCACCGCAAAAATCAAGCTACTGACTTCCAATTTTTGCCGAAACGTCAGTGGAGGCCCTCTGTTGATTCTCAAAAGGATTTTGTGTTCCGTCTGTCTGTTGCGCGATAGCGGCCGCAAAAATAGCGCTATTGACTTGAAATTTGGTACACATATTCATGCGCCCCACGAAATCAGCTGTATAGTTTTTGGTATGCATTCCATTTGTATTTTGTATACAGGGACACGCCGAAGTTTTTCTTATCATTACGGCCTATGGGAAGAATTTGTATGTACCGCAATAGCGGCCGCAAAACGTCACCGATTGACTTGCAAATTCACAAATATATTCAGGCTCGGTATAGAAATAGCTATTTATTTTTTTAGGTCTATACTTTTTATGGATTGTATACAGGGGCACGCCAAAATACTTCACATTACGGCGTATGAGGTGAATTGCGTTTAAACGCAATTTAACATCTTTTTTTTTTTTGCAATCAAGAAAATTAAACTAGCGTACGTGAGTAAGATGTTTAAACTTATGTTGTTTGAAGAAAATATGTGCTCTTAAGCTTTCTAATTAATGTACAGGACATTACAAAAGTGTTCTGACAATGTCACGTAGTCATCCAAACGATATTAAATTTGAAACGATTATTAATTTTAAACGCAAAATAAGCTGAATAGTTTTTACTGGTGTATACAATGTTTATGGTTTGTTTACAGAGAAACGCAAAATAATTTCGTAGCATTAGAACCTATGGACAAACCTTTATTTAAACGCGCACTTTAATGCGTTTATGCTGAATTGAACTTAATAAAATTAACATACATTATAAAGATGCTTAAAATTATGTTTACTCTTAAAAAAGGTTATGTATAGATAAATAATTTATGGGACCACACGAAATAATTCCGAGTATGTACTGTAATCATCCAAATGATGCCAAATTAGTTTGAAAATTAATGAGTTATAATTAATTAGGTTAATTCTTATTATTGCCGTTTATAATGACTGTGGCTACTTTTCCAGGATACATAAAATAATTTCGGACTATTACGGTCTATAGTCGATATTTCTTAAAAGTTTATTTTAATATGGTTACACCCCATCTAATATAATAAAATTTTATTAGAGTTTTAAAATCATGTTTTCCTGTTGATAATTGTGGGCATAGAACCCATACAGCACAAAATGTTTCAGTTACGTTGCAAAAAGCTTACAAACTTTCAAAAACGTAACACATTTAAGTATGCTCTCCGATACCTTTCTGAAACATTCTCCCTTTTTGATTTTCTATCTGTTAAGTGATTGTAACGTTTCTGTTACGTATCTAATTTTTTGTTACGATCGCGGACATTTCTACGTTTTTGAAACTAATCGGAAAGTAATCTGAACGATTTTAAACGTTCCTGAAATGTTTATAATGTTTCAATGTTACGTTTTGTGTGTGTTGATAATTGTTACGTTTCTGGAACATTTTGTGCTGTTAGGGAATTGGAAATTAGTTTAAAGGTTACGCGAAATATTTCCGATATGCTATGTATTTTTTTTTTTTTTTTTTGTATGAAATTTGGTAGTTATAAAATTTGGTATTTATGAATTTCAGGGAAATAATACAACATCGTCGTTTATTAAGAATACATATTGTTGCGTACTTGGGGGTCCGTAAGTTGTCCGAGAATGAAAGGCAAAACTTGCAAAAATTCAGTCATGTATTCACAGAAAGTTCCAGAAAAATAAAGGTCTATAAACCAAGTATCAGCTTCAATTCAACCAGTAAACACAGCTTAAACAACAGCCGTTAACAGCAAAACAACAGTACAAACTGTTTAGCAATAACACATAAAGAAAGTCTCATCTAAAGAGGCTCAAAGCAAAGCAAGCATTTGACAAAACTGACACAGATCTGAGACTGACCGCCATGGCGAAAAATTGCTCCTTTTATACTTTTCTATCGAACACAGACTGTTCTGGAAAATTCTCGTATCTCATAATGAGATTAGAGCTTTCATATTTGGTATATCCCTAATAAAGATTTTCTCGCCAAGGTCGCCAAAAAAAAATCTCCAAGGAGGGAAACAGTCGCCAAATTTGGCGCCAAATCCATTTCTTCCCTTATTGGAGCTTTTTTAAGTGTTTTTAAGGGAAAATTAGGTTATTTAACGCTAAAACGACTAGAAATGCACAAAGTTAGCATTTTTTTTAACTTTATTAAACCTCTTTCAAAGAATTGATACAAAAATGAATGTAATTATTTACAATTCCGTAACACTTTATAAGATATACAAATAGAGACACAGCGGGGGGTTGAGGGGGGCAGCAGCCCCCTCAGGAATGTATCTGATTATGGTAACAAGTCGATTGAATCAATATATACGATTATATAATAAGGAATAAATAAAAATGACCTATTGAATAATGTCTGATGTAAATAGGACGTTGAGGCTCCTGATCTGCAGATCCACTAGTGATTATAATTATATAACAAATATAAGAGTTTTTATTATAAATTTACAGGATTCTATATTATTAAGATTGCGCCAACAGTTCTATTAACACTTGGTCTAATATAAAGTAGTTATATTTTTTAAAACTTTAAATTAATATATATAGTCTTATGAGTATATCACTCTTGTTTTAAACCCAGGTGTTATGCATTATCTTCATTTGAGATGTGTGACATTCAGTGGCACGGGGTTTCACCGTGAAAGCTTAATAGTCAAAATGACAATTAAACTGATTTTCCCTTCATGGTGATAACTCCTCAAAGAGCAGCTCAAACGCTTTGAAATGATGATTTCTTTTAACAGATTTGATATAATATACCCCAAAAACTACAGTCAGTGCGCAATCATCATCATCATCAATTTCTGAATTTACTGTATGTGATAGTAGCATCGTATCAAATCAAAATATTCTAGTATGCTAAGCCATGTCTCGCGTGCGAAAAATCTTGCACGGTTCTAAACATGTTTGAAATCTCCTTATATTATTAAAATCTGTGCGCATCTGTCTGTCTGTCTGTCTGTCTTTCTGTCTGTCTGTCTGTCTGTCTGTGAGAAATGCCTTGTCATAGCTAAAGCTCCGGCGCTAATGGTCGCAGCGCTTCGAAACCGGTGTCGACAGACGCAGAATTTCTTCATCTCGACATCGCGATAATTCGCTAAGCGATGCGACCCTAATTAGCGGAGATATTAATTAAAACGTCGACCCATATCTACCGAAAAATGACCCAGAATTCATGATTAAATGCTTAAAAAGCGACATTTTTACGGAAAAAGTGGAAAATAAATTAGAAATATCAGTCGTATCGTTACAAATAAGATATCAAATGAAAGGTCCGATTTTTCTGAATCCGACGGTTTAAATAGCTTATCTATAGGGCAATTAGATTTTTTAAAATTAACTAAAGTATGAAAAAAAAGGTGGCAACAAATCACAACAGTTCTATTAATTTCGCAATAAACGTATTTCGGTTACCATGGCGCCGGGCGAAAGAATAAATAGATTTTACTTCAAGCTTTACTGATTTTGTACTGGAAATAAAAATTGCAAATTTCAAAATGCTTCAAATTTCTTCAAAATTAATTCAGACTTGCTACAAACTTTTAACATCACAAGACGAAGTTCCAGTTCAAATATCATCGGGTTTCGAGAATAAATAAAAAATGTACAATTTAATTGCAAATTAAATGTTATTATAATACGCGTATTTCAAATTCTAACTATGATTAAATTATTTTTAGTACATCATTCGAAAGATATTTAAAGTACTTTTATATTATCGAAAGCGGGATTCAAGATTTCGCTTCATTTACATGCTTTGAGATCTCCTGAATCGGTTTTCTTTTGTATCTGAGCTACTAATTAAAATAATTCCATAAGTAATACATCATAAGATAGCTTTGTTGGTTTGAAATCGAACAGTAGATTACAGAAATTTCTACCGCCAGATGGCGCTGTAATATTTTAAAATTTCAATATTTCAATTTCTAATTATGATTAAATTGTTTTTAATACATCATTCGAAAGATATATTAAAGTTCTTTTATATTATCGAAAGTTTTAACCAGATTTGCACGTTTTGAGGTGTCCTGATTAGGTTTTCTTTTGCATCTCAGCTAATTCAGTTAGACCGTTCAAAATTGGTATATGTAGGTTAATTAGGAAGGGCTGAAAGGGCGGGGAAGATATAGGCGTGCACCGCGCGCACGGGACAGCACTGCCGAAGGCAGTGGGGACCCGGTCCGACTTTTTAACCGATGAGAAATGATTTTTTTTTTCATTTTTTTCTTAAGAATAAAAATTTGATTTGAGAAGGAATATTTGCGCGTAGCGCGCGTATACCTTCACACGTGCGTGCGCAGCGCGCATGGGTCTGCGCTGCCGAAGGCAGTGGGGACCCGGTGTGAGTTTTTACCCGATCAGAAATTTTTTTTTTAGGGGGGGGCACGGTGGGTCAGGGAAGGAATACGCGCATGCAGCGCGCACGGGGCAGCGCTGCCGAAGGCAGTGGGGACCCGGGCCGACTTTTTACCCAATCAGAAATTATTATTATTATTTTTTTTTAATTTATTTTCTTAACACTAAAAGTTACTGTTAGTGATTCATTAATTTTAGTGATTCATTTGAAAATACTGACCCGCTAGTGGGCGAAGCTCGCTAGTGCTTCTTTTAAAATCCGTTCACGTTCTCAGTCATTTCAGATACAGGACGCATTTTTAGATAGAAAAGACTTTTTCACAAACATTTAATGAAAATTTGCAAGTTATTTAAAATTTTAAATGTATCCATCACATTCGTCAAGAAAGGGCTGCATGAATCTGCCACCGAAATACACACTCGGATATTTTAGATTCATATCAGCTTTGTTTTTAATTGTATACATTTATCATATTCTCATTTGTTTTACTGTAGATGGAAATTATGATTCTCTTAAGGACGCGTTGGTAATAACATGACTTTAAGTGCCCTCAAACGCATATCCAAATATCCATGTCATTTTTGCTCCTAGCTTGTATTTCTTGTATTTCTGATTAATATAGGTAAATATCCCCTCGTCCTAGAACTCTGGAATCTGGAGCTTAAATAACCTATATATAAATAATAGTTATATATAATAGTTCATTTTTAATAGATTATATATATATATGTATGTATGTATGTATGTATACGGTATAGCTATATATAATCTTAGCCCTTTGACCAATTTCAAAAAGAGTAAAATTGTAACTTTGGTTCCCATCCATGGTTTTCTATAAAATACTGAAATGGTAGTTTCATTAATTAAATAAAAAAAAATCTATGATTATTTTCCAGTTGATCTTTGTTAAAGGAAATGTCAAAATCCATGTAGAAATAGCGAAGTTGAGTATATAATTAAATTTATCATTAAAAAGTTTATAAAAATAACTAAAGTAAAATAGAAGAACGTGTTAATGTGCTTTATACAGGGTGAGTTTGACATAATCTGCCAAACAAAAAGAGGTGATAGAATAGCCCATGGGGAGCATAAAACACCATAGAAACCCTGTCCTATCTCTAACCGTTTTCGAGTTATGGTAGATAAAAGAAAAATCTGTTTTTTTCCATCCCGTCTGAAAATCCCCAGATTTGTGAGCTTACTGAAAGACTTACACGCAAAATAAGCACAGATTTGGAAAGAGCAGAAAAAATCCTATCGGGTGGCGCTATTTACATCAGGATACCTTAATTTGACGGCGAGCTACAAGATCTAAAACATTGGCGAAGTTTAAAATCGAGTTTTCGTCAAATTCTTTAACCGCCAATTCTGCAAACACCGTTCAAGCTACAATCGGTTAAATTTACCAAAAACTTTTCCATTCCACAAGCTTTAGAATGAGCTCACAATAAACCATATCAGTGTTCTAGTTCAGGAGAAATTTAGCTTTTCGTTTGAAAAACATTCATCACTGAGCTCGACATTCGTCGAGAAGGAGACTCACGGAGTGCCATGGTCGTTCCTGATTTCATGTCCGCCTTCAGCCCGCTGTTTTGTCAGATGCAAAAAAGAAAGTTTTGAAAGCAAAAAAGAAAAGTAGTAGTTGTATTAAGTTTACAAACACAATGGAATGGAAACAATAGAAGAATGACTTTTCTGACGTCTTTCACAAAGGAATATGCAAAAAATAAAAAGAAACGTATCTTACGTTTATCATTAAAGCACATATGCATTCCAAAGCATGTGTAAAATTTAGTGCTGAAATTGGTCACCGCCACACCTGATACATGCCCTTGACCGCTTACGAAAGGAAACCACAGTAGCGCTTATCGAAAGCTCATCCCTGAGTTTTATTATTCCATCATCGAGCCGGCTCCTTAAATCTTGCAAACTGGCAATTTCTCTGCGGTAAACTTCTTGCTTTAGGAAACCCCAAACATAGAAGTCCAATAGAGTGAGATCTGGCGATCTAGGTGGCCAAGAAATTGGTCCATTACGACCAATCCATCGCGGATACTGCTGAGTCAAGAAGTCCCGAACGGCATTGAAAGAATGTCAGGGGCCCCATCGTGTTGGAAAATGATTTCCGCTCGTTGGGGTACAGGAATGACATCAAGTAATCCTGGAAGATGATGTTCCAGAAACTCCAAATATGTATTGCTTGTCAGATGACCTTGGACACATGTGACCTATCAAGCTATCGCCAACCACTCCAAGCCAAACATTTAAGCGTAATCGCGTCTGGAACGATGAGTTTCGTGTTAAAAATGGATTTTGTTGAGCGTAATGATGCCAGTTATGTAAATCTAAAATGCCATCCCGAGTGAAAAGTGACACATCTGTCCGCAGTATCGTTCTAAGGAAATGGTGTTCCTCAATATCTTGCTCCAAAAGCCAGCGGCAGAATGTTACCCGCTTTTGGAAATCTGAGAGGCGTACTTATTCTACCGGTGTGAAGTGGTATGAATGACACTGGTTTCTGCGCAAAATATTCATCACTTTACTTTGGGAGATTCCGCCTTCTCTCGCAAGTATGCGTGAACTCATATTTGGATTTTCCTCCACTCGGTCGAGTACGGACTCCTCAGTGGCGGTGGAGCGGCGACCATGGCCCTTTCGTACACCCTACCGAAAGACCCACTTTCCCTAATCCTTCGATGAATTGCGGCAAATACAGAACGGTTGGGCGCACGACGATGTGGATAACGTAGACAGTACTCTTCTTCGGCTCTCCGAGAGTTACCATCGCAAAATCCATACACAAAATGCATATCCGCGTACTCTTCATTTGTAAAACTAGGCATAGCTGTTTACAGGTTGGAAAGTATGACAATTTGATCCCTGTGATGACTTCAATTGAAAATAAAAGTCAGAAGGATAAACAAAAAAGGATAAAATTTCAACATTAATTTACAAAAGTAGAAGAAAAAAAGTGCAACGGAATAAGAACCAACTTGTTTATTGCGTACCAATGTACGAAAACAAACAACAAGTATGAACTAAGAGAGAGCAAGTAGATGTGAGAGCAGCGTGAAAAGAATCGGTCGAGCTCAGGCAAAGTCTAGAAAATGCTAAAGCAAGAAGCAAAGTTGGTAACTGACTTGGAAGATTGAAAAATTAGATGGTCAAATTGAAAAGATGCATTAAGAAGTTATAGATTCTGGTTAGTTTCTGACGTAGGGATAGCCGGGTAACGATATTAAAAAGCCAGTCGTTTATTAGGTGGGTTAAGGATACGCCAATCATGAGTTAGTGGGCATGAGAAAAAGTAATGATTTGCATTACCCTCAGCCCCGCACTCGCATTGTGGAGTGCGCGAGCAATGAAATTTGTAAAGATGTGATTTGAACGGGCCATGACCCGTTAAGAAGGCTGTTATGGCTGGGGAAAGGTCAAAGTTATAATTTGACACTTTTGGGAGGAGGTTAAAAGTAAATCTACCTTTAGGAGATGTATCCCAGTATAGCTGCCATTCTTTGTTTAGTCGTGCTTTAAGATATCTTTTGATGTAAGAGGGGGGGGGAGGGCCAGAACGAAATCCACTGCTTCCTTCTTAGTGACAGTTTTTGTTAAGAGATCTGCCATTTCATTGCCCGCGGCGCAGGAAGATTGGAATACATCTGTGTATCACTAAGAGTCCATATACGGATAGTCACGAATTTGCATACGTTCCATTTACTCACCATCGTCTCGTTTGCCGAATTTTAACAAACTCCGTTTTCAGTGATGTATTGCAAACAAAAGGCTAAATTTCTCCTGAACCGGAACACCGATAAGGTTTATTGTGGGTTCATTCTAAAGCTTGTGAAATGGAGTAGATTTTGGTAAATTTGACCGATTGTAGCTTGAACGGTGTTTGCCGTATTACCGGTTAAAGAATTCGGCGACAACTCGATTTTAAACCTCGCCAATGGTTTAGCACTTGTAGCTCGCCGTCAAATTAAGGTATCCTGATGTAAATGGTGTCACCCGATAGGGTTTTTTCTGCTCTTTCCAAATATGTTCTTATTTTGCGTGCAAGTCTTTCCAAAAGCTCACAAATTTGTTTTTTTTTCAGACGGGATGAAAAAAAAACAGACTTTTCTTCTATCTACCATAACTATGATACGGTTAGAGATAGGACAGGGTTTACATGGTGTTTTATGTCCCCATGGGCTGTTCTATCACCTCCTTTCGATTGGCAGAATATGTCAAACTCACCCTGTATATTAAAAAAAATACAGGGTGCTAAATATCCTGAAAAAAAAATTAAAGAAAAAAGAAAAATGCAATTTCTAACTTATATTGAAAAATAATATATAAATAAAGATAACATCAGCTCTACTTGTTTTAAACATTTTACATTTTATAAATGGATTTGTTTATACAACCATACAATCTACATTTAATCAAGTATAAAAAGGAATATGGCATTCTATGCATAATAGAGCATAAATGCTTACATTTAGATGTATGGTTAAACTGAAATCATATATCATTTTTTACTCTATATTCTCTCTCTCTCTCTCTCTCTCTCTCTCTCTCTCTCTCTCTATCTCTCTATCTATCTATCTATCTATATATATATATATATATATATATATATATTTCGGTTTACTTGAGGAAATATGTGCATAAATACATTTCATCAGATAAGGAAATGCATATGAAGAATGTAATAAGTAAGTAATAAGTAAGAGAGAATATATATAGCGTTTAATACATGAGAATAAATGTTTTTTATTTATCTCTATGGTTTCTATGATACACATTTTAAAAGGAGGGAAAACATGTGGTTTTAAAATGATGTTTAGATAACTACCACATGTCATTCAGAAGTAACCTGAAATATTATAAAATATATTGTAAAATACATTTTTTCTTATATTTCTTTATGATATAGGTAAAGCTTAAGTGTCTCCTGTACTTTTTTTTTTTTTTTTTTTTTACTTTTATTTTAATAAAGGTATCTATTGCTTTCTTAAATAATATAAAACGAAGAATATGTAGAATTATTGAAGATGATACACATTTTAATAAGTTAAAATTTTCTACAGCATAGTACTCAACTGTGATTGTTAAAATTTAAAATTAATTAATTAATGAACTATGTAATTATGTAATAATATTTTAAAGAGAATCAAATTTTTCAAACGAAATAATATGTATACACATACAGGTATCTGTATAGTCGCTTATTATACTAGGTTCGTTTGATAAATTATATATTCAGGCAAAAAACCTTATGGTAATTGATACATTTTTAACAAATTTGAAATCATTAAAATACGTTTTTCTCAGTCTGACATTTATTTTATTTTATTTATTAATTTTATTTATTTATTTATTTATTTTTATTTTTATTTATTTATTTATTTATTTATTTTGAAGTGTTTATGATCTTTAAAATGTTAAAATAAACTAAGGATATTTAAGGAAATACTTATTGTTTTCTAGATGTTTAATAGAACCAGTTAAAATAATTGAGGATGGATTTTGAAATATATTAATTCGTTTTTGAGAAAAAGTTTAAAGGGGTATCAGTATGTAAAAGTTCCCCAAAAACCTTACTTTTGTTACATTTTTATTTTTTAAGTTTTTCCTGTTAAAGATATTGCAAAATCCATCCTTAATTCTTTTAAATTTGTTCAATTATACATCCAAAAAAATTATGTTTTATCTTTCAAGCACTTATCCATCACTATTAACTAAAAACAAATTTCTTGTATAATTTGCAGGCTTATGTCACAACAAAATTTGCTATATAAAATTACTGGCATACAAATTCAAGGCCATGGAAACCTTGTTTAATTAACTACCAAAACAATAAAACTTTTTTTTAATCACTTTATCCACATTATTATTTCATTAATTTATTGCCCGTACTTATTTTCTCTCACAGAAATGTAATATATAAAAATCAGTTTTCTGTTATTATTGCATTACAGAATTTTAATGGAGAGCATTCAACAATATTTATACGGAATATTTCGTTAATATTGTTACATTTTTATTATTCTAAATTTTAAAAACATATTGTCATTAAAAAATACCCTTATTTACATAATATATCTTAATACGTTTTATAGATAATATATTTCGAAAATTGGGCTAAACATTTCTGAAAATCGTGAAGACGTAGTTGTCGATAACTTCTGCTGCCTATGATGAATTTTCCCAAAATAAATATACTCCTAGTGGAGATTGAGATGCATGACTATGCACTTTTCAGAATATATATGGGTCATTGCCAACACAAGGGGTAGAAACCATGTCCCTTAGCCTTCAAAAATATAAAATATTTTCAATCAGAAAAAAATTTACAGCTAGGCTATTTCTTATGATTTTCTCTAGTTCAATATTATTATAAAAGTTTTTAATGTTATTTGTTTTTCTTAAACTCTATGGATAAAACCTGGAATATCCACTCCGTGGACTGTCCCTAATGGAAGTCTGCAGAATATAGCATTATTTTCAAGCTCAGTATTAATGTTTTTTAATTACATTTTGATTTAAGCAGGACATAATTATCCTTAAAAATATATTTATTAAGTTTTAGAGTTATAAAATGAATCTTGTTTTTTTTAATTAATTTATAACAAATGTCCCTAATGAAAGGCATCCACTCCGTGGACAACTATTTAATTTCCCATAAAGTTCAGTAGATGGCACTGCCTGTCACCAGTGTGTAACTGAGAAGAAAGAGGGGGAAGCCATCTTTGTTTTCACCTACATGTGCTGAACTCAATGCTTTATTTCGTTCTGTTAAAATAGATTTCATCTGTGATACCTCTGTTTGGCTATCTCATCAGTCCACTCCGTGGTCAGAAGTATACAGGTAATTATAAGGATTATTTATTATCTAATTATTATTACAATTAATGATTATAAGGCTTAATTCGAAACTAAAGTTAAATTGTTCCTGACATTGTTGCTTTGGTCCTTAAAATTAAAAATCAGACATTCTGTCTACTCCGTGGACATAATTTGATCACGGAGTGGACACTTCTTTCCACGGAGTGGAAACTTTCAAAATTAATCTTAAAAATAGATACACTTGAAAAATAATTTAAATATATTTGATAAATAAATTTTATCCCTTTTTTTTTTTGTTAACCTACTGATTGCTTAAGGTGCAATGGAAATATATCCCCCCCACCTAACTTTTATATTTTTATTCGTGATTTTCTAAAAATGTCATTTCAACTTCTTTAAAACAGTATTTGCTATTTTTTACTGAACTGTTAAGCATTTCTCTTCATGGTTTAAATGTAACACCAGAATTCGTATTAATATAAATTTAAGAACAGTTTTATAAGTGTTGTTTACAGAGTAATGCAAAAGGATGATGTATACTATATGTGTTTTTCTTTTTTCTTTTTTTTTTTTTTTTTTTAAGGTAAAATGTAGAAAAGGTGACATAACACTTTAGAAAAATAATTTCAAAAATATAATTAAATTTACGTTCAGAAGAAGAAAAAAAAAATATTTTTTTGTTTTATAGCAAAACTAAAATTGTTTTGTATTTTTATTAATTGAATAACTTTTTTTTTTTTTTTTTTTTTTTTTTTTTGTAAAAACAATACTTAAAATATATATTTATTTTCTTTGCAGAAATTTATTATGCCGTTCAAGAAAAATGGAAATTCATATGTAACCCAATGCAGGACAAACAAATGTGCACAAACCTTAGCTCAAACTCAGTCGAAAAGAAAATTAGGTGGAGTTGAAAATCAAAAAGATAAGAAAAATAACAAGAAAAAGAAACTTCCCAGCCAAACTACAGAAAAACGTAAAGAACAAAAAAGAAAAAGTATGCAGAGAACAAAAGAAGACTAATGCTCCTATTACACACAACACGTTTTCACACAACTTTTGAGACAATTGTAAATTTGGCTCAAATCACGTCAATGCCCAGTGTAATAGGCATTGGGAATACGAACAATTTTTTCTGGCAAGTCAGACTGTGATAAACCAGTGAGCATAAGAAATGATCCCGCAAGACATGAAGAAGGAAAAGCTAAAGAAAGATAAATGTATCACAGAAGGAAGATTACTGTAGTCAAAATGTCTGAACTAATGAAAAGAAGCGTTAGGAAAAGATGGAAGAACCAAAACAGAAATCAAAGGGAGAGATTGAAGAAACAGAATAATCTTTGAAGAACATCTCAGAGATGATACACCTCCTGAGACACTTCGTTCAGCAGCCATAAACATCACACTACCACAAATTAATCCATCTCTGAAAACAAAACCATCTGTATCATCATCTAGCAGATTAGAAAGGGGAAGAAAAAGGTCGAAAAAGAACAGTGAAAGGCTTCGTGAAGAAAACAAAAAAAATGGTTAGGAAGCTTGAAAAATACAAAAAGCATGTGCAAAGATCTAAGGATGTGAGGTCAAAAAATAATACTACTGATTCTGAAATATCCAAGAGAAAAGTGTAAAAAATTATCACTGAAGCAAATTCAAAAGAAATTGAGAAATGTATTATTTTTGGCGAGGTTATAAAAGAACCAATAAAAGAAAGTTTTAAAGGCGCAAAATCAAAGAAGAAACTTAAAGAAATCTTACAAGTTTTAACAGGAAAAATAGCAAAGAAATACAAGTGTCTTCAACGTATTAGATCAATCACAAAAAAAAAAAAAAAAAAAAAAAAAAAATTGAAATTAATTAATTGCCAACCAAAAAATAGCTAACGAGATAGCTCATCAAGTAAATTAGATTCATAGTTGTCAAGAAGGAATTAAGGAATTTTTTAAATTTTTTTGGTAAAGTTTTTATATTTTCAAATTAGCCTTTCAATTTAGCCTTATATTTTCAAATTAGCATTTTCTACCCTTTAGATTGGCAATCACCCATATATATATATTTAATTTCTTACACATTATCTCTTTTTTGTTTTCAGAGAAAATCTAATTTATTTTACGCATAAATTTTGGTACTCATATTTTCAAATTTATTCAGCTTTTTCACTAAATCTATGTTGTTGTATTATAGATGTTTTTCTATAATCATACATTGATTTTCTATGTTAATTTTCTATCCGTGAGTTGCAACATATGACAGAAATTATGTTTACTCAGAAATGTATTTAACTTTTTATACTTTTTTTAGAATATAAAATAAAATAAAATAAGTAAATGAATAAAAATTTGGAAGATATGGAAAATTATTAAAAGGAATTTTATTAAATAATGTGTTGTCCTCTCAGAAATTTTCTTTTTTAAAACAAATTTTTATCAGATTTATTTAAATTTTTACAAATATCTATATTATCCAAATGTACTTTTTAAGGGATGAGGGTCCATCAGTGGGTTTTCCGGTCCTGAAATTGAGGAAATTGTCAGATTCGTCACACATGTAAAATTGATGCAATTAGTTACTTTAGAACATATGTATTTTAAGTTTCAATCAATATTATTTATATTATTCTAGTAACTGTTTATTCTCAGGTGCCCAAAGATTCACAATTTTGCATTTTTGGCCAAAATGTTCACATTTATAGAGATTTGACCTACATTTTTATATATTTATATATATATATATATATATATATATATATATATGAAATATATGAATATTGAAATATATTGAAATATATGTGAGCGCAAAGGAACAAAATTTTTTTATTGAAATATATTATGATATACACTATGACGTAACTTATACATAACGAGAAAAGGGTTGCTCCACTGCGCTCATATAAAGTAAGTTAAATTTGAAAGAAAATTACAGCATTGACTGCGCTGAATACATTGCGTATTTCTCAGTGGTTTGAAAGAGATGAAACTGAATCTATCTAATGAAATTCTATTTAAATCTCACTTTTGTTACACTAATAGTCTTTAAAAAGTATTTTTTTTTTGTACAGTTTATATTTAAAAATATATTAACACTTCCAAGGTAGAGAGTAGAATCTCCGAAGTTTTGAAATCTGTAACTCATGAAATTACTACAAGATTCTTTTTGCAATCTGTATACTACAATACTTAACCCTCTAGCTGCCTTTTAAAGGGAAAGAAAGTTCTTTTCACTGAACACTTGTATCGATGTGCTAAATAATTTTTATTTCACCTTGAGATTAAAAATATAACTGTGCACACGATTATAATCCTTATGACTATTATTTAACACCTCCAAACTCTAAAAAGAAGCTAAATTTCATAATTATATAATTTGAATATGTAAATTGTAGAAAAAAAGAATAGCTGAGAGGCCGAATATACTCGTCAGCAGCTTTCACATGGTTATGTATATACCCAGTAATTGTCATTCTCTAATTAGTGTCAAACATATACAAATACCTACGTATTCACATTGTTATGCGATATTTCATACGGTTTTGCTGAACGTTTGGAGTTAATTTGCATATTTTATTATTTATAAGCATCTATCCATTCATAAATTAAAATAGGAACTTGGGGTCGAAATTTCATGGGACCGAAAAACCCTCATATGAACCCTCATCTTTGTGAAAAAAAAAAGTGCTGATCAGAAGCTGTCCAGTCTAATTACGTTATCAAGTAAAAGATAGACATTTCAAGAAATCAAGTTTAAATACTAATTAGTCAGTATTAAGTTATAAACGTTTTTATTAATTTGCGCTATCGTTCTTTATCCTCGTAATTTGCGTATAACACAAGAAACGAGGTTTAATTCTTTTTTTTTTTTTTTTTTTTTTTTTTTTTTTTTTTTTAAGATCTAATATCAAAAATTAAAAAAGTGTTCAAAGTCAGAATTTCTGTCTTGAAATATTCTGAAGAATTTCCAGGATAGAGTGCTGAGTTTTTGCACGAAGCCTTATTGTATACATTACCCCTATTGGAAATTTCATATGGGAGCTGTACGAATTCTCTATTTTTTTTTTCTTTTTTTCTTTTTCTTTTTAGTTATTTTTATTAACTTTGTTGTTTTAATATTATTAACTTTAAGATATTTCTTTTAGATACATGAGAATAATTTTCAGAATTATATAAAACATTTGGCAATTAATGAAATCTCAAAATCCTTATGTTTATTTGTCTAACAGGATTCATTATTTATAAGGTACTATTGCAAGTACATCTCAAAAAAACTAACAAATCCATGATAAAAGGAAATATGAAAAACATACTCGTTATATATATATAAAGACTAATTTGAAATTAGTAGTAATAATAATAATAATAATGATGATAATAAACATGCTTTTTATTTCGCCCAGGAAATTTTTTTACCTTATAAAAATTATAAAAGGTTTTGACGTTGCATTGAACTATTTGGTGCCGAAGAAACAAAGTTCCATACTCATTTATTTAAGAACCTTACATAATGATAATGGGTTTTTAAAGACAGAAACAGAATGTACATTTAATAAAATATAAATACTTTACTATGAATTGCATCTAATGTTTTGATATTTATCTTCTACCTAAATAATGATATATCTTGTTTAATAAAATTAAAGTAAAGACTGACGCTTTAATGTATTCAGTTACCTGATTCTTTCAGCTGTTTCGGATGCCATTTTTCGCAGTAATTTAATAATTTTTCTCTCAACTGCACACTATTCTATTTTATACCTTATTAATGGGATACACAGATTTTATGAAAAATAATAACTGAAATTAGACACTTTCCGCGCAATTTCATTCCAAAATTGAGATATGTAAATCTATTTGTAGAAAATTAAGCTGCTAAGGTAGGAACATTATTAAGTTTAGGTTGCGTGCATGAATCTTATTTTAAGTTAATGGTATTTTCCACAGATGCAAACCTTTCTGATTACATATAGTATTTGCGAAAAAATTACTAACTGAATTTCATGAAGAAAATTAATAATTTAGAATGATTTTTGATTCATATTTTTAATGATAACTAAAATTTAATATTTTAACTAATTTTCTTTCATAAAAATATAGTAGAAAAATTAATGTGTTATATAATTACAAACGAAGGCTTGTATTTGATAGGTAAATGCGATTACATCGCATTGTGAGAAATGGCGAAACACATGTTCAATGAACTCAAGAGGGACCTCTTTTGGTGAAAATTGTTTGGGCTTGGGGGGCTAGAGGGGACCACTAGAGAGGGCAACTTAAAAATTTGAAATGGGAAGGTATGCCGTGTGATACATCCATGGAAAGGGCTCTTCAAAACAATGAATTTAACATAAATACTTTCGCCCTACGATGATTATTAAAAGGGGATGCATATGAATTTTTAAACTTTTGAAATGTGTATTTTACATTTATGTACCACCTTTAATAATCATCACAGAACAAAACTATTTATATCAAATTCGTTGTATTGAAAAGCAATTTCCATGGATGACAAGAACTACTTTCCTGATTGAAATTTTAAAGTTGCCCTTCCTAGCGGCAGTCCTACCACCCCCTTGCCAGAGCCCAAACATTTTTTGTAAAGTATGTCTAGTGATACATCCCTGTAAACGTGTCTTTAAGAATTTGATATAAGTAATTTAGTCCTGTAATCATTATTAAAGGTGATACATAAGTGCAAAATCCACATTTCAAAAGTTTTAAAACTCATGCATCTCCTTAAATAATCATCGTAGGGCAAACTATTTATGTCAAATTCATTGTTTTGATAAGATGTTTCCAGAGATGTATCGCAAGACATACCTTAACATTTGAAACTTTAAAATTGACCTCCATAGCCCCCCCCCCCCCCCCCGAGTTCAAACTTTTTTCAACAAAAGAGGTCCCTCTCGAATTCATTGAACGCATGTTTCCCCATTTTTTACAATTCCGACTTATTTTCGAGTTAGGAGTTGGGGGGGTGGAATTTTGGGACACCATGTATATATATATATATATATATATATATGTATGTATGTATCAAAAAAATATTCATTTTCATCTGGTTTAAAATAGTTTTTAGAAATACGCGCATGTATCCATTTAATTTTAATAATTTCAAATACTTAATAAATTTCATCTTATAGTAAGATTTCAAGTGTTGCCATGTAAAGTGACAATATATAATTATTTTTAATTGTCTATGGCTTTTGTGTAAAGCATAGTTTTATGCAACATACTGGGTAATTTCTGCTATTTGTAATACTATAATTCCCTTTTAAACAGATGGTTTTGTTTAGTTTTGAGATTACAGTAATTCTTCATAAAACTTCATTATTTCAAGGTCTGTCATTACTTCAACTCAATACCTTTTTAATACTTTGAAACACCTATAACGCGATTTATCTGGTGAAGATAAATATTTTGTACTTATCAATACAAAACAATTTTTAAAAATATGTTTAACGTTTTAATAAAATAAATAATAATATATTAAAAATGACATTATAATAGAATTAAAATAGTTCTTCAAAATTTTTAAAACAATTTATTAATTTGAAACGCATTTTAAATTATTGTAAAGCATTTGTTATGAGATTTATTTTAATATTTTTTTAAAATAAAATAATATATATATATATATATATATATATATATATATATATAGTAATTCAAATGTGGAATTACAGGGTTGAATATAACCAAAATAAGTCATGTAGTACATAATCAAAAAATTTTCTGCATTTGGTTATAGCAATAACATTCCTAACGGACAGATTCCTTCAATCAAATTTCGCAAGATGAAATGTTATTGATGTTGTACATTTTGCGCTTCCACAATTCGTCATCTGTTGTACATACAGAGTTATTTTGTACATAATTTCCTGAAGTGTTTACATATTTTTATTTATTTATTTTTTTTTTTAAGTGATCGTTAATAATTTTTGTCGATTTCACTAAAAAAATAAATGTAATTTTAATAACAATCAGTACGTAGGGATTTTTTTTTTTTTTTAAGACTGAATATCGTCATTTTTTCAAAGCATTATGACAACGGAATTTAAGCAATAACTATATATGTGTATTTTTAAGAAAGTTCAAGACAACTCCCTAGGAAAACCATATGATGAAAATTTCTTACTTTGTAGTTTTTCGAAATTATTATCTGTATATACAATTTTGTGATTGGAATTGTCGGCGTGAAACTAGTGCTTTATATTTTTCCGTTGCTGCTACAAATAAATTCCTGATTGGTAGAGTACGAATCGAAAATGTTTTTTTAGGTATACAATTAAAAATGCATTAATGAGGTGCAATATCATTTAAAATAACATATACAGAAAATGGTAATTTAATTAAATTTTTATGCTTGATGTTTTTGATAGTGTGTAAAGACCTTTGTCTTTTTTTTTAAATATATATATATATATACATAGATAAAAAATTAATGAAATTCAATTTTAGTTGTGATATTTTTTTATTATGTGAAACATTTACACACGCGTTTCTTTACATAATTCATTACGCACACCCAAAATGAAATAAAAAATAAATAAATCATTTGTTAATAAATATAGTATATTAACTAACACTTAAAACATTTATATATTTATATGAATCTAAACTGAAGAACTTAAATAACAAAATAGGTACAGAAATTATAAACATTAATATGCAATAAAATGCTTTATGGGTGTTTTATGTTTATATATTTTAAGCTTTAAATCGTCTACAGTTTTTTTAGGATTTCTGAAAATCAATGCTGATCAATACATTTTAGAGGAATTGCTTTCTGGTAATTTTTTTCCGAAAATCTAAAAACATGAAAAGTCACTTTTCTGTAAAGATTCGCTGTATTTATATATATATATATATATATATATATATTCGATTTTCAAAATATTTCATGGATTCATTTACCTGAATTTTTATAAATATATCCTATATTAGTAAGTATTTGTTATAAAATTAGAGGGGATCTTATTTTTTATATGTAATCTAAACTGTATTGACCTAACATTTGAACTTTTTTTTTTAGGACTGAGGGCCTATTAGTCTCAATCTTGTATTTTTGCCTTGTCGATTTCGATAGTTGGACATTTGTCGAAATCATTTTTCGATAGTTGGACATTTATCGAAATCTAAAATTTATCGAAAATATAATTGAATAATTTGAAAGCGATGTTATAATTGGGAAGATAAAAAAACTAATAGTCCTCCATCCTAAACTAAATTCTGCTTTTGCCAGAATTTCATCAAAATCTTTTATTTATTTATTTATTTATTTATTTTGAAAGAAAAAGAAAAGAAAATTAATAGTAATCAGTATCGTTAAAGTTTTTTTTCGAAGTTTAATATCGAAAAAGTTTTTTTTTTAATAATTTTGAATTAGGAAATAAATAGTGCGCGTGCAATAATATGAAATAAAAATAAATAAAAATATGAATTTAATGATTTGATTTTTATATAAAACACGATCGCGTGCTATCTTAAAAAGTAGATGTAAAATTTAAAGTTTAATTTTCTTGGCAGCAATTATAAATTAAAATAAATAATTTAATGAAAGTTTAGAAGTTAGAATTTCTATTTTTTTTTTTTTTTTTAAGTAAAAGATAATATTTAAAAAATTCTGTATAGAAGGCAGTGTATGCAACTAAAGCGAGAGTAAGTTTGTATCCATCTTTACATTCAATAACTAGCAGGCTTTGCCCGCTTCGCTGATCACTAAATTTAAAGAAAATTCTTTTCTATATGCTTTATAAAAATAAAATAAAACAAAATACTGAAATTGCTCAAAAGCTCGCTTCAATTTTCTGCTGCGCTCGGCGGCGATTTGGTCATCCGCTAAAACTCGGGCGCCTTGGGCTTCCATTTAGGTGCTTATTTTTATAACAGTTTCGAATTAGATAGTATCGAAAAAATTGAAGTATCCCTTTTATATTCGAATCCCAGTTCCATATGGACAACATGAAACTAAATTCTGCTTTTGCCAGAATTTCATCAAAATCTTTTTTTATTATTATTATTAAAAGAAAAAGAAAAGAAAATTAATAATAATCAGTATCGTTACAAGCGATATCAAAATTGTTTTTTTTTTTTTTTTTTTAATAATTTTGAAATAGGAAATAAAAATTGCGCGTGAAATAATATGAAATAAAAATAAGTAAAAAAATGAATTTAATGATTTAATGTTTTTGTTTTTCGGGGGCTGATCATGCAAATAAAAAATGCGTATTAAAACGAGTCGAAGAAGGAAGCGAAATAAGTATTGAGTTATACTACGATAAATGCGATATATAATATGATACGATATATTAGACCTATCGTCCAGGGTTAGTAGGCATTTTCGTTGAAAGAAATAGTTTGTTCGTTCGGTGCAACTTGCACATTTGTCCCGTGAGGTACAACTTTCACATTAGTCCCTTGAGGTACAACTTTCACTTTAGTCCCGTCAAGTACAACTTGCATATTAGTCCCCCCCCCCTTTTTTTTTTTAATTATACATATAAATATATTTTTTAAGTTCAAAACTGGGAAAAAAAAAAAAAAAAAAAAAAAAAAAAAAAAGCTATATTTTCTGAAATATAATTGTGTAATCAAACACTTTATATACAAATACGTTCGTAAAGGCATCATTATTATATACACTATATTTTGAAGCACACTTTATTTTTAAAGACAAAACCAATTTAAATAACAATAATGGTATCTAATCAAAGTTAGCATGTGGGATAGCTTTCAAAAAAAAATATATATATATATATACATATATATATATATATATATATATATATATATATATATATATATATATATATACATATATATATACAGTGAAACTTGAATAATTCGAACTTGTGTAATTCGAAATTCTGGATAATTCGAGTTTTTTACTCGGTCCCTTGAATTTTATATTAAAATAATGTTAAAAAATCGTGGGTAATTCGAATTCTATTTTGGATAATTCGAATTTTTCATACGATTAACTTTAAAATATTACAGTAAAATTTTTCCCAAGATTTTTTTCACCTAAAATGCATTATTTATTTTAATAGTCTTTCAAAATAAGGATAAGGAAATACAAGAAAAGCCCCTACCTTTTGCATCAGAAGATATGGTGCATATACGTGAAGTTCGAGGGTTTTCTGAATTGAAAGTCATGTCTGATGTAGAAGATTCTATTTTTGTATCAACTGATATGTTGAAGTCATATGCTATGACACAAAGATTATACTTGAAGAAGCAATAAAAAATATCTGACTATTTTTTTAAAAAGTGTTGAATAATTAAGCTCGTAAAAAATATTGATTTAATGGGAGGGGGAGGGGGATGTAGCAGTTTTCTTAGATATAAAGTTTATATATTAAATCTTTGATATTAGAGTTTTAATTTTTTTTAATGTATCTCTTCTTTTTGACAAAATAGCATGCTTGTCAACATCCTAATTAATATTCTGTAGTGTTGTTAGTACCGCCCTTTTTTTTTTTTTTTTTTTTTTTCACACCAGTAAATTTTTAAAGTAATATTTTGCAAATGCAATTACGATCTCTAAAACGGATACTGGTGTGAAAAAGAAGGCGGGGTTAACAATACTACGGAATTTTAATTAGTATGTTGGCAAGTATGAAATAGTATATGTAATTCGAATTTTTGGATATTTCGAATTTTTCTCAAGTCCCTTCAACTTCGAATTATCCAAGTTCTACTGTATATATATATTTACTATATCAAAATACTGCTTTATTCAGATTAAATGAAGTTACGGAATAAAAGAAAATTTTGCATAAATAACCGTATTTGCATACACTGAAATAAATATTCTGATAATAGAGTACAAATTCTATAAATGTGTTTCTCAGATTTAATCACCATAATTACAACATTTTTTACTATTGTGTAGTAATTCGTGAAAATTATTCTGATCCTCTTTTGACCATCCTATACAATAAATTGAGATTTATGCCTTACTCTTTATATGCATGAGTTAAAAAAAAAAGTTTGGTGATTTTTGAAAATTCAAAATTTAAGATATCAAATTATTATACTTTAAGTTTTTTAGAACTTTATGTAAAACCAGCCCTAAAAACCAGCCTTGTTTCATGAGGTATGACTGATTAAGTAATCTACTACATGCTCTAATTTATTAACATTTTAATCTTTACATGTTTCCTCAGTTTCTTAAATTTTAATCTTGCATTATATTCAACAACATTACAACTTGCATATTTCAACAACATTATAAGTTATTTTTATTGAAACTTTGTAACAATATTATTTTTTTGTGTGAAAAAAAAAATTATCTCAATTTTATATGATATTTCTGATAATCACATTTTACATTAGCATTTAAATAAAAAAAAAAGAAAAAAAAAAAATCCTATTTCTGGAATACAAGTTTATTTATTTAATTATTTTTTAAATATTTGTATTTTTTAAACGTTTAAATTTTAAGTAGCGTCCAAGAAACATTTTTTTTTTTTTTTTTTTTTTGCATAATTATTCGTTATAATTTTGCTTCCAGACGCAATATTTTTGCCACAACCTTACACACAGTGACTACATGTCAACTTTTTCTTTCGACATTTCAGTCAAACTAATTTAATTTTTAAATAATATTTTTTTTGTTTTTGTATTTTTGGTAAAATCCAAAAGAAGTGTAATGTATATATAAGATTCTCGGTGGTAAAATTTTCAAAATATTATTAATTACTCTCGAAATACTCTCACTGAAGCATTTCTACCATGGTAAAATTGTATCATACAAATCCAGGTAAGACTCCTTAGACTCCTTAAGATCACCCAAAATGAATTCAGAATTAATAGCTAAAAAAATATACAGTAAAGTTCAAAATAGAGATATAAAGGTTTTTTTTTTTTTTTTTTTTTTTTTAAGCATCCAGTAAAACTTTTTTTTTTTTTTTTTTTTTTTTTGTGTTTGTGTGTGTCTTTTTAATTATTTCTACATTTGTGTTAGGTATGCTATATTTAATTTTTTTTCTGTACTATTTAAAAATCACTGTTAACAAGCATGCTTTATAGCTACAAGAATTACCGGTTAACTGTAAGGTTGCTTTTTACTCTTATTGTTTAATGATTTTATTTCTTTAATATATCAGAAATAATCGAGCAAATTAAAATGTAGATTGTTACTTGAACAGTGAAAGATGGGGAACGTCTCTGTTGTCTAATAGTCCTTAATAGACCATGCCTTGTGATACAGAGCCCCATCATGCAGGATTGCTGAGCAATTAGGAATATTCATTTTAATCTTAAATTTATCACGTAAAAAAATAAATCAATTACTTTCGTCCATCGTATGTTTTTGTTGTTAGGACAACATATAAGCAATACAAGACAAACGCATTCAAATCCAGATGACCTGGCATGAAGGACGTTTTCAAGTTGAAATCGTACATACTCCTTCATAAGTTTTACGCTTTGACAGCGAGCACTTGTAACACGAATAGAAAACAAGTCCTTCCAGCTTATTCGGAAGGGTAGGTAGATTTCTTTTTCCTTATCAAGTAGCCGTCATTTTGTTTCATAATGGCGGCTACAAAGTAATAAAGAATTAGTAGAAATATTGATGTAGGCTGTCTACATATGGAGTTTTAAGCAAATCGGTTCATATATATCTTTTTATGTGAATTTAAAATTTTCAAGTGGCCGGCGCTTGGAAAAAAGATGGTGGGCCAAGTTGACAAATATATCAAATGCATTTGTGAGATAAGACTACTGTACAAATATAATTGGAATTAATTCAGAATCTCAAAAGTCGTCGTGATGGAAAATTTAGTGGCTGCCACGTGGATCAAAATGGCAGAGAAAGTTGCTCACTGAACTAATTAATCTAAGATATTGTTGCAAATTTGAAAAAAAAAATATTTATTTATTTATTTTATTTTATTTTATTTTATTTATTTATTTATTTTTATTTTTTTTTGTAGAAATTCTTTCAAAGAGGATTAGTAAGTTGATTAAATGTTAATTTTTTGCATTACTAGTTTGTTTTAACGTTAAAATAGACTAATTTTCCCTTAAAACGCATTAAAAAGCTCCAATATTGCAGGTAATGGATTTGGCGACAAATTTGGTGACTTTTTCACTTGGCAACTTTTTTGGCGACTTTTGGCGAGAAAATCTATAGTTCATTAATAAACTTCATTGAGACACTTATATGGTCTATGTATACATCAAAATTTAAACAAATTCGGAATACGCTTTTTACAATTTGAATTTGAAATTTTCAAGTGGTCTCCACTTGAAAACAAAATGGTGGCGCAACTTGGTTAAGAAACTCATCCATGATATTCATAACACAAGTTAAGACACTGTTCAAATTTGGTTCGATTTGCAGTATTATTTCGCAAGTTATCGGGATTTTAAATTTTCAAGTGGTAGCCTGATTTCAAATAGCCCCGCTTAACTTAAGATACCCGCCACTTTATTAAAAATGGCGGATACATTCATTAATAAACTTCATTGAAACACTTATATATTCTATGCATACATCAAAATTCAAACACATTCGGAATACGCTTTTTACAATTTGAATTTGAAAATATCAAGTGGTCTCCACTTGAAAACAAAATGGTGGAGCAACTTGGTTAAGAGACTCATCCATGATATCCATAACACAAGTTAAGACGTTGTCAAAATTTAGTTCGATTTCGAGTATTATTTCGGGAGTTATCGTGATGACAAAAATTTCATCATAGATAGATAGATAGACAGATAGATAGATAGATAGATATAGATAAACGAAGTGATTGCAATAGGTCGATTTCTAAAGAAATCAACCTAAAAGCATTTGCATACTTAACTAATTGGAAGAAAAAAAACTGCGCGGCTGTATTGTAATGTACAATTCCTATGTAACTTGGAGAAATTGTGTCATTATTTTTCATGTTTAGAATGAGTTGTGATTTCCCTTTAAATTCATATGACATGCATATATGCCTATTTGTTTAAATTTTCGTTGAAATATGAATAAATATTTTGCAATTCAATATTTTTTCTTTTGGGGACCCCTGGGCAAAGTCCGATTTATCCATGCCACAATAAGGGCCTGTTTGCAATATAAGATATTAATGAAAAAAATTACTTACGGTTTAAAAACAGAGAACTAGAAAAAAAAATGGTTATTAATTTTAAAAGGAAGAAAAAAGTAAAGTATTAGGAATTAGTGTATTACTAATTATCGTTCTGTTGTAGCATAAAGTGTTTATATCTGGAAAAAAAAAACTAAAACAAAACTAGTGATAATAAGGAATACAAAAACATTAAATTATAAAGAAAAATCACTACTGAGGAGATATAATATGTACGCTCTGTGTATATATCTACGCTAATGAGAGGTATGACACTCTACGCTAATGAAAGTTATAGATATTAATTGCGGATTTTATTACGTGACGCTCTTGCTTCGCTGTCATCAGACTGAATGGTTTCGACGCGGTCCATCCCCAATCGACGATTACCTAAAGTTCAATACTTTTCAGGAGGAACTTTCTTTTTTTTTTCTCGTTAGAAGATATGTGGAATGTTAGGGGAATATGGCTGTATTGACTGAGTCAATATGCGACCCTAGCACGGTGGTAAATTGAAGATCCCTAGACTATTAACCATAAAAATGCTTTCAACAATTTGTAGCCTTTGGAAAGTGTGTTTGGCTAGTGACGGAGATTTTCGTTTTGCTTGTCTTTTTACTTGCATTACCCTACTATCATAGGTAATGGAAGTATTGTATTCGGTCCAAAAAACTCGATATCGTGTTTTTACCTGATTTACACACGTTTTAAGGTCTCCTGAGTCCAAAAAAGTAGTTTTTGGTAATTGGTCAGTGTGTGTGTGTATGTATGTGCAAAATCTTGTGGCTATCATATCTATGAAACTAACAAAGATAGATCTACGAAACTTCAGAATTGATACAGGTCTGGTGTACAAGTGAATTGTCTAAATTTTGATGAAAATTGTAAAAACGGAAGTGGGTTATCGGAAACCGGAAGTGGTTCCGTATCTAAGTCCGTATCTCAAAATCAACTCTAACGATTCCTTCAAAGTTGCTGTATAAACACTCTGTTAGGTGTCTTTTTGAATGATATAGTTCGTCATTTCAGGAAAATTGATAGGCGCCCTGTATAAATAGCTCAATTTTAGTTTTTGCAAGTGCATTCCTTTAAAATCGGCTGTACAGATTTTTTTCAAACTTGTCGTAATAACTCTTTTTTAAATATCTTTTTGTATGTAATTATTGCCTTCCGGTCAATAATTGAGTATACCAAGTTTTGATAAAAGATGGTATCTCGAAAACGTCCTTTCTCATGTACAGTCGGTAACAAAAGTATCCGAACACTTTTTTTTTTTTTTTTTATGTAGGAATTTTTGCTAGAGTTAATACTATTTTGTTAAATAAATCCTTGTCGAAACCTGTTTTTAGACTAAATAAGGACATGATTCGACAAGGATTTATTTAACAAAACAGTATTAACATTAGTTTTTGTACATAGGCGTTTTTGCTAGTGTTCGGATACTTTTGTTATCGACTGTATTACGTGCTTATTACAGAAAAAATAACAGTTATCCTGGTTAGGTAGGTTAATTTTTTGCCTCGGAAATTGGTGTTTCATAAAACAACGCTACTATTTTTTTTCTTATTTTTTAACTTGCTATGTAAACTTTGTTTTATATGTATTTACACGTGTATTAAGTTTCTCTTACTGCAAAAATGTTAGGTTTCTGCAGCCTTGCTCAAACGTTTAGCAAGATTTTCAAACGATCAGTTTTTTTCAATTTAAAAACTTATTTCTCTATGAAATGTTTTCAATCATTAGGCATTTAAAGAACTTGGTCTCCGTCATGTTTTTCAGTGAAGATTGGTTTAAGACAACATTTGGGGAACAAATTGAGAAAATCAATTATGTTTGTGATCACCCTGTATTGTTAAGTTAACAAAATGACATGTAACTTTAGGATTTGTTAAAACAGATTTAGATTAATTTGCGGATGAACTTGTGTGACGATAACATATTAAATAACGGCGATATAAGCATTTATTTTAAAACTAAAAAAAAAAAAAATAAATAAATAAAATAAATAAATAAATCAGCATTATTTTTATTATAATATACAGAGTTTTAAGCAAAAATTATTCCCCCTTTCAGATAAGTTAGAAAAACCCTTTTAAAACAATATACTGCAATCGGAACACAAATATCTCATGAAATATGAACATTTTTATGAAAAACGTTTTCACTGTGCATGTGCGAAAGATAAAGAAAAAAAAATGTATTGCATAAATTGAAAGCTATATATACTGGGCAACTTTTGTCAAAAGTGTATTTGAGTAGAGTAAAAATTAAGCAAATTGTCAGAAAAAGAAGAAGCTAGATTTTAAATATTTTTCAATGTTCAAAGAATTTTAAGGGTTTTTTCATATGCCGCGTAATTAATTTAAAGGTCCAATTTTTTTAACCACTTAGCAATTTTTTTTTTGTGTGAAAAACCCCTTAACATTTCACAAATCTTAGTAAATAAACAAAAATATGTTAGAGTTACAAGCTTATAAGGGGTTTTTCACAAAAATGTACATTTGCAGCATGGTTTCAATAATTTGATCTTCAAGTTAATTACGCAGCATGTGAAAAATTTTAACTCTTGGAAATTTTCTAAAGTCTAGCTCTTTTTTTTTTTTTTTTTTTTTTTCCGAAAATTTGTTTAATTTTTATTCTGTTCAAATGCACTTTTGATAAAAGTTGTCCAATATATCTAGCTTGCAATCTATGTTTTTTTTTTTTTCGCATATGTGCAGTGAAAACATTTTTCATAAAAATGCTCATTTTTCATGATATATTTAGGATATTTGTATTTCAATATTTCTGGCCGTAAAATTTCCAGAAAATATCCGCATTCTACAGAAAAAGTGCTTTGACAGAAATTGTCTTTAATAAAACAATGCAAAAAATATTTATACACAAGATTTTTTTTTTTCCGTTTGGCAAACTGGTAAAAGCTCGCATTAAATGAAACTCGCACACTCGATCAATTAAGATCGAACTAAGGCCCACCACATAGTAGGCGACAATGATACCTCCCAGACACGGAACTACTTTTTTGGCAGTTACATAGCACACCTCAATCCTGTTTAGATATCAAGTTCTCCGTATCCATAGCAGAAATAAATTGAGTAACCACCATATAAAACCTTTAAGAATGGTTACAAAATTTATCTTGTTGCAAAAAAGCGTATTTCGGCTGACTAAGACGTAATTTTATAAAAATATTTTGTTGTTTTTTTGAACAGAAACTTTATGCAGGAATGTTGAAGAAAATGTCGGTTAAGTGCAGATGTACATATTCAGTGAGAAGGCAAAAAGACGTTTTTTTAGAACCCGTCGAATATTTTCTTTGAAATTACCATGCAGTGTACAAGCAGCTCTCAGTTTTTCACTTTTATGTTGCGGTATGAGAACGTCCAGGATGTTACATAATATCTTCATTGTTTGGTAGTATTGTTTTCAAATTTAAAGTTGAAGTTGAGAGAGTTTTGCGTCGACAACTATGCAACAGACTGTTCATGAAAGTCCTAAAATAACACAATATAGTTACGGATTTATATTACCTACATATGTTTCTCGGCAGTTATAATTAAATGCACCCAATAAATGGTTTTCATCAGCAAATACTGATAGAAAAATCGACCTAAAATTTGTATGTATACATTTTGGAGATGTGTTAAAAAACTTACAATATATATATATATATATATATATATAATCTGTCCACCAAGTGCTAGTTCCTATGGTATGCATAACAATGCGAGATGATAAACATTTGGCACTTTAACTTATAAGGTGTTTATCATTTATTTGCCGTTACATTTGTTATATATGCAAAAGTAGAGAATGACGGACAAATATTGTGGACAATTTTTAGTAATTTTTTGGTTAACAATTTTTAATATTTATTTGATAATGCAATTGAATTTTATAAATCCTCCACATCCCACGGCAATGAGCAGTTTAGTGCGGAATTTTACTTAAAACTACTATATATATAAATATATATATATAATGTTCGATAATTCTTCCATTTTATACGGATACTTGTTTATTTTAATTAGAAATTGTAGAAATGATGTTTAATTTGAAAAATCAAAGCATTAAAAAATATCAATATATAGTTAAATTTTATAAAGATTTTATAAATAGAATATTACAAAGTTTTAAATATTCATTACACGTAATTACCATAAATATGTTTTTATGCAAGCTTTAAATTTTCTAGATGAAATAGTTTGATTGCAGTAAAGATAGACTTATTGAAAACCAATTTCAGTTTCAAAACGACAATCGGATAAAAATGAAATAGGGAAAAAAATATGTTCATAATTTACTTAAAGTGCATCTAGTAATTACGATCCTGTTTGAAAAATAAAATTATGTTCCTCATGTTGATGAACTTATTTGTTTTAAAAATGTTTTTATTCAGGTATTGATTTCCCTTCATTCGTTAAAATATTTTTCGATTTTGATTCCGTGTTATCGGAAAATAAATGCTGAATTTATTTAGCTTTTCTCTATAAGTAAGTCCTCCAAATATAAAACTAATACATTTTATTTTGTAATAAGAAATAAATTCTACAACTATGGAAATCGATTTCCGAAAACTGTAGTAATATTTTTTGCGTTGTATAATTTAATTTGAAAAAAAAATTATATATATATATATATATATATATGAATAAGACACATTTGTTAGAATTGTGTAATCTTACTGATAGTTTTTCTAACTCAATTATTTCCCATTTCTAATATTAAAGAAAATATTAAAAGCATTGTTTAAAATGGCAAGTTTTATATCTAATAAGTACAAAACGTTGAATAAACCCCATAAAACGCTAGTTTCACATTCACTAAAATTTACAATATTGGTTTTAGTTTCAGAAGAACGACTTTCATTTATTACATTTAATCGATTTAAGAAAAAACAGATGAAGCTATTTCTTAAATTTGTATTAATATATCCAATGATAAACACAACTTAATTTCAGAACAAATAGTAAATAAGAATATCGCATTTATAATAAGAGTAAAAAATCTTTCCAATATTTTAACCATGAAATTGAAGATTTTATTTTTCTTCTTAATTTATTTATAACACATTTTTTTTATCTTAAATATATATATATATATATATATATATATATATTACAGAAAATTTTGGAGTGGAAAGCTCATTTTTTTTTTCTTTTTTCACGGGTATTTTTTACATAATTTGTATAAAAAATTAGCCATCAACTCTAAATTTTTCTGAAATGAACTTTCAATGTTGATAAATAAATTTCTAAATTAAATCAAAATTTAGTGGTATATTGGAGTTGTGCCATGAATATTAATGACACTTGATATATCTGTGTTTACAGAATCGGTGACTTTGCCAACGAATGTTATGTGAGAAATGCCTAGCTGGTAATCAGCCAGGGTAGCTCAATAGTTTGAGCATCCGCACGTAAAGCGGAAGGCCCAGGTTCGATTCCCGGCTCTGGTATTTTTCACACAGTTGGTATAAAAAATCAGCCTTCCACTCCAAAATTTTCTGAAATGAACTTCTGAAATAAATTTCTAAATTAAAATGTATTACAATCAAATATTTTCTACGAAATATGTTACTACATGCCTTGAGCTTTGATACCACACAAAAAAACATTTTATCTTGATCACTATATGTGATACCCTTATAAACCTTTATGCAGACAATTAGGAGAAGCCTCATATAATCACGTGGTATAGTCAAAACAAAATTCAAATATTGCTTTTTACAGGCTGAATAAAATCATTTTCATTATTGTTTGATTTATTACTGATAACCCCCTTTTTTTTGGAGCAAAACTTTTGCAGAAATATATGATGTGTAACACAGGTTTTACACCCCCGAAGTTTCAGGATAATTCACTCAGTTCTATTTAGGATAGTTGAGAAAAAGTCTGAAAGCGAAAGTTTTCCAGTCATATATATAAAGGTATTGTGTTTGGAATTAATCGTTGGATTCCTTGATAAGTTCCTTTATTGATTTCCCTTTTTTTTTTAATGTTTAAAGTTGTCATTTATTGCAAACTTTTAGCATTTAAACATAAAAATAATAATAAAATATTACTTATCAATAAGTCCATTCTGTGATATTCAAATAATTTTAGATTATAAAATTAAACTTTATCGGTATAAGAGTAAATTAAGAATTAAAAAATAGCTCCAGGAAGCATTTTAAACACTTTCAATGAATTTAAAATTTTAAAATTGACATTTAAAATTTGAATAATTTTCGAAAATATGTAATACACTTTATATTGTTATATTGAGTAGTTAAGAAATTTCATAATTCTTTACAGTATACAAAAAACATTCCTACCGTCTACGATACACTTATAATTATACACAGAGAAAAAATCCTGTATCTGACAACTAGAATCTAAATTGTGGCTCTAGAAAAAATATAGTTTCATGTCATCCATATAAATTCTAGTCCCCATTGAAAGAAAGTTCTAGAAAACCTTACTAGAATTTTTCAGCGTTTGCCTATATTATTAATGGTAATGTTATTAAAATTATTATTTAAAAATTATTATTTAAACCTACATTATTTAAATATCTCTGCAAATAAATGCCAACTCAAGATGTGGGTTTCAGCGACTATAATCTTGGTTTATTACCCAATTCTAGAAAAAACAAAACGAGAATTTCTCGCAATACAAAATATTACGAATATTCAAAATATTTTGAATATTGTTTCACCATCTAGAAATGTGCAGACTAGAAATTCTCCTATTCAATTTATTGGCGTGCGTTATGCGCATAGTCCGGAAATTTATATTTCTAGTTTAGGGGTTTAAGAAAATGACCACTTATTCCTTCAAGATGAAGGCGGTATATGTCTTTTTCTCAGTGTATCATTTTAAAACGTACAAAATACGTGTTTTACATGCGTTATGAGAATCTACATATTGAACGTTTTTTAGAACGTTCCTATATGACAAATGGTGAAAATTACTCATCACTTTTTTAACCATGCTACATACCAGTTTCATGATGGGCAGGTATCGTACAGAACATACAAATGGAACGTTCTTAGAATGTACTACTATCAATAATTTTGAACACTCGTAGAACATTTCGGTGCTGCTTGAATGATATTTAAAAAATGACGTCATTTCCTAGAAGTCTTTGAATGGGAAAATGCATTTTCATAGAAATACATAACATCAGGATGATTTTGGACATTATAAATAAATATTTTTTTTTTCTCGTCTGCACAGAAAAATAAGTTCTTATTTTATAACAACAAATTTTTATTTTTGAGAGTATTGCCATTATAGAGATAAAATTTACATATGAATTATTTAAAAATACATAATTATTAATAAACTACAACAGTCCATATTTTTGAGGCTTATTAATAAATATAGTAAATTTGAAAGTGAAATACATTATTTTAAATATTTTTTCATTAAATATAGGGACCATAGAAGCGAGAAACGCATGGTAGTTTATATATATATATATATATATATATATATATTTAATATTGAAGAAAAACTTATAAAAAATGCTATACAAATCTAATTTGTTATGTGTATGTATATACATATATTGTGTACGTTACGTTAATGCTACATATGTAAATAAAATTTACTTTAAACTTAATAAAACAAAATAACATGAAAATCTGCTTATTAAGGTGAATAATTATATATATATATATATATATATATATATATATATATATATATATATAAGTGTGTGTGTGTGTGTACATAAATATATATGTGTAGTTACAGATTTAAATTTCTTCTTTTTTTATGAAACAACGAAACAGTAGATCGTGCTCAAGATGTATTTTGAAATCATCATCCATACAAAAGTTATAAATGCATGAAGAAAAGAAGTATAAAATCACTTTACGAATTTCTGTTGTTTTACTTCGTTCTGTTTCTTTTCAAGATATCACTTGAGAATATGTCTTTTTATTGAACACAAAAAACATTTTACAAAAGAATTGTGATTTAATTTATGAGTTTTATAATATATGTTAAAGTTTTAAATCAATTAATTTGACAATATGCTATTATTCAAATTTCATCAAGGAAAATAAATTTATTATTAATGAATATTAATATTGATAATATTATTATTAAATTATTAGAAATAAATATTAGTAATAATATTAATATATATGAATTGATATAATTAAAAACATAAATAGACTCTGTAAAATATTTTGTAAAGGAACTACTAAGATAAATATAATTTGGCTAAAATTAATTATTTTATGAAACTATGAGTTATTTTGTGGCACTTCGATACAAATAACTAATATTTTTGTGTAAATTACCAGAATTCCCGCTTTTTTATTTAGTGTAGTAAGAAGTTTTAAAGAATTTCTGTGTGATTTCTACTGCGAAATAGTATATCATTCCACATAAAAGCCTTTCTGTCATGCAATAGCAACTGGTTCATAGTTATTACACAACGCATAACTTGAGGGAAGAGTAAATATATATATATATATCAGTTGGTATTTGAAAGGTGAAAGATATATCATACTTAATTTATTCGTCACTCCATCTTTACCAAATTCATCAAAAAAAATAAAAAAAAAAAGGTATACCCCAAAAGCATGTTTTTTTAGTAGGTTAAAATCTCGTGGAAGATATGGTATTAGAAACCACACCTGATTATCAGTTTTCAAGTTTTAAAGGTGAAGAAAATGATGTTATCGATCAACATCATATATGCTGAACGCTAAGCATCAAGATTTCCTAGCATTGTTCTCAAACACAAAAAGAATTTGCCAAATATTATACGTATCAAAAACAGTGATTTGAGATTGTTTACATGTAGTATAAAATATTCAGAAAGCAATATGACGGGTGCCACGTAAAATCGAACAAAGGAATAACGATGAACGTGTCTTAAGATACACAGATCTGATAAACTGGCAACATAGTGCACCTTTCTAGTAGAAAATCGTTATTTCATTGCCGTATGTCACTATGCAAGAATTTTCTAACTCTTCTTTTGCGAAACATAATAGAGGAGGAAACATTCAAACCGTGTTTTCTCCTTCGGATACAATTTATCAGAAAACACAAAAACATAGTAAATTAAAAAATATCTAAACTCTACTTATTGTTTGTTTAGATGTATTACTGGTTTCTAGGAAGATATGTAGGCATACACTGTAAAATACATTTTGTCCGTAAAACCAATTTTTTTTTTTTTTTTTTTTTTTTTTTTTTACGGGTTTTGTCCGGAATCTCTCTGGTGCTGGGCTTTTCCCGTAATCTTACGGGATTTTTTTTTTTTTTTTTTTTACAGTGTATTTTACGTAACGAACTTAAAAGTATTTAGAAAAATGAATTTGAAATTTGGTGAAATCATGTTTTCATCGAAAACCCAAGAAAGAAATATGTTTTGAATGTTTCCAGTGATCAATTGTGAATATTTCCACTACTCCTCAATTGGGAATCTGAAATTAGTTTTGAGTTACAGCAAGCCAAAATTTTCATTAATGCCAAACACGTCTCAAAGTTAGTTTTCCTGAAAATTTAGCGATCTATCTTTATCGTGATAAAATTGTTCATGAAAGGTTTGATTCCACTTTCCTGTCTTGGAACAATTTATTTAATTCAATTAAATAATTATCTTTCTCTTTGTAAAGAAACATATATATATATATATATATATATATATATATAATCAAAATCTTTTATTTAAAAATATGTCTTCTTCCATCCATTATTATTATTATTATTATTTTCTTATAGTCTGCTTTTCGGTTATGTTGGTTTCTGATTATTTTTTTTTCTTGTTATGTTACAACTCTGCTTTTGGGCTTTGCCTTGCTTTCTGCCTTGCTTTTGTCTCTAAATTTTTAAAGATTCCCGTGTTTTTTTAACCTGAGGAAGAAAGGAAACGTCCTTTCGAAACCAGTAGTGCTTGCATCAATTTCATGTTGTATGAAAAAGTTTTAATGTTGAATTACTTGTTGTACACCAGTTCATTAATTTATTAAAAACTGACTGCATACTATCCTAAGTTTTAATTCATATTTTTAATTACATTAAGTCGTACATTAAATAAAATATAAGATTTTTCATAATATTAGATCATTACAATTAATTTATGCTTTATTTTTATAAATATTTATACTTTTAATTCTCTTTTTTGTAGTAAATTAAATTCGATTAAATATTTAGATTTCTACTTATAAAAAATAACTTTTCAAACAGTCCGTAGGTTCTGTTTTATTTAGCAAAAATTTATAAAAGAAAATGCTTTCAAATATTTAAAGAAACCAAATGTGCAAAATACTATTGTATTCTCCGTTTTTAATTAAATTAAACATTCCAAAAACTTCATAATTGTAACTGGATTTGAAAAGTTAAAATGACATGTTAATAATTTATAGCTTAAATAATATCGACTTAGGTAATTTTAGGTCTTTAGATGAAGGGATTCCCTAAAATATGTACTTTAAGCATAGGGGTTAGGTTAACTTCAGTATTTGAAGAAAGGATTAAATATATCTAACGAAACACGCAATAGTTATTTTAATCCAGATTCAATTGCTTTCGGCTCTGTAAGGGTTTATTTGATTCCCAAGAAAATTCCTTTCTATGTAGGCTTTAAAATAAATACCAAAATCCTTTTCCCATCAACATTTATCTTGAGCTTAACTTTCTAAACTTCACTTAAACATTTATTTCATTGATGTTAACATTCTTTGATATAAGTTCCTTTAAACTATATTTAATGTTAGGATATATAGCTTAAATTTTAAACATTAAAAATATCCTTAAACGTAATATTCTAGTTATAGAGGTTACAAATGCATTTATTTATGAATTATTACATTTTATAAAAAGAATACATATGTGTAAAGTCATCCTTTAATTACATAAAAAGATGTATATATATATATATTTTAAATTACATTTTAGAGACGTCAGTCATATTTTAAGCAATAAAACAGTGTCCAAATTTTCCTTTGATTCTTTTATCAGAATTTTTCTTTCAGAATTTTTAATAGTTAGTTTGAGCGATTAGCTAAATAAAAAATTATCATATAAATACATTGGTATAAGAATCAGGGGAAAAAGGCGGGCCTGTCGCCACCCTGCAGAACATACAAAATTGTGAATTCATTATAAAGAAAGAGGACATTAATTTATGACAAACGTATTGATATTTTCTAATATTTTCCTTTGTGTATACATTTTTATTTTTATATTCCTTTAGTAATAAAAGTAACTACATTAAAATGTAAGATTTTTTTTTTTTTTAATTAATTCATCATTGTTTTTCTAGTATGATTTAATGTAGCAAACGTATATATTGTCTTTGATATGTTTACAAATATACATACTTAGAGATAAATATTGTGCACTTTCTATGCAGTACTTTTTAAAATGTGCAGTAGAAGTTGGTTAACTTTTTGAAGTATTAAGAAAATGTTAATTACTGAAATAAGAGTAAGTGTATCAATAGAATTTAAAAACAAGGCGTTTATTTCTAGAATAGTAATAATTGTTTCACTCCTTATTCCTTTCTGATATTTAATTTTAACCTATGTACGAAATTCATCTTTTGGATATACGAGGCTAGTTGTATTAATCCTCGACGAAAGGTTTAATGCCCCAATCCTACCTTCCCGCTACTCGATTTTTTTTTTCCACATTTGACATAGTGAGTTTTTTTGTTTAGGTCGCATGTTTTTTTTTAAGGAATTTTGAATTTTTTTTTCGTGTTTCTATAGCTTTTTAGCTTTTTTTCCTTGTTTTCTACATTCTAAAGTGCGTTCTCGTACTATGTAATTAAAACATTTAAAAATTTGAGATCTTAAAAATTATCAAAGAAAAAATATAATTTATTTATGCCTTTATTCGATGTTACCCGTTTCAGCAATCGTAACTTGCAACAAAAGATCATTACTTTGTGTTATGGCCTAAGGTTGCAACTAAACAAGGCCTTTCTAGTAGCCAAGAAGTGCTGCTCTCGAACCTGGTAGACTGGAGTTATAAGCTAAACACAAGTCCAGCTTGTCGTTGAAATCCCAGGACGCACTTGTCGTTTAAATCAAGATCACATTTTTCCATAGTATTTTGAGGTTTTCGATGAAATGTGCCTAAATACGCGGTACTAGAACCCCTAAAGAAACTCTAACAAAGGCGTTTCATCGCAAACCTGAGTTCCTAGTTTATTGAATTGTTCTATACTACTATACAAACACGAATGAGAAAAATAGTTGCGACCTACGGGCAAAAAAAAAAAAAAAAAAAAAAAATAAATAAATAAATAAAGTTAATAGTTAACAACTGTACGCGTTTGTTTTGCTAATACTGCACTCTTTATTTATCGGCAGGAAAAACGTTTTCAATTGTAAAAATGAACTTGCACATTGGTCTTAATATTGTATATTTTAATTAATTTTTAAGTATTTTTTAAAAGAAAAAGGAAAAAAAATGTGAATTTTTGTAATATAGATGTGAAGTTTTTGGTGTTACATTTTCTAAGATGAGTGAAAAATGTAACTAAACCAACCTGTATTTTTCTTTTCCAGAACTGGAATATGAACTGCTTATTGTAAAAGTGGTGTAACTCTATATTTTTTAAATATATGAGGAGCAAACATTGAAACCGTCTTTTCTCCTTCGAATACAATTTTTCAGAAAACACAAAAAACTGATAAATTAAAAAATAACCCTTCTTAGACCCTAATTATCGTTTGTTTAGTTGTATTACTGGTTACTAGGAAGATCTGTAGGCATACTTTACCTAATAAACTTAGAGTTAATTAGAAAAATGCATTTGAAATTTGGAGAAAGCATGTTTTGACCGAAATACAGAGGAAAAAGCATGTTTTGAATGTTTCCAATGTGGAAAAAAACATTTTCTTATTGAAAAAGTATGTAACTCGCATATTGATGAAATAACATTCTTAAAGAAATAAAACTAATTAACAGAACAGACTTTGTTATGCAATTATAAAATAAAATTAACTATTTACACGTGAAAAACCATCCTTCAAATTGTAGGGAAGAACTAAAAATTTTAAGCCAATTTGAAATTTAAATTTTTAAACCAATATCTTCACATAATCAATTGCATGCTTCCCTTGTTTCTCCATATTCTACATGAAAGTTATTAGTAATGATATCTTTATACCTTTAAAATCAGACTGATTTTTCCACGTTTCACCAAACATCAATTTTAAAAGTTTCTCTACGTCATTTTTCTTTTCAAATGATATTCCGTGACTCGGAGGAAGACATTGTAAGACAACATTTCGTATAATAGCAGTTTTAATCCCCTTCCTAAAAAGTTTTGCTCCAGATTGCTCATATTTTTGAATTTATAGTTTTTGAATCATTTGACCATCACACTTTCTCTATTTTTTTTTTCTAAAACTATTCTTTTCAGTTCTGATATATATGGGAAATTTTTGAAATAAGCATTAAGTGATTTCGTATTATAAAGTTTTCAACCAATCCCCAATATTTTTACATCAACAACTTTCTGATACAGTTCATAGTATTGTTCTTTTGATGTTATTATTACTTTTCTGAGGATCTTCTCAACACGACCGAATATACGATCTGCTGGAAGGAAACTATGTCCTCTTACAGGAAAGTACAATACTATATTTTCAATGCTTGACGTTGTAGTGTAGAAAAAGGGCAATAGCATTTGAAGAATTATGTTATTCTTATTTTGGGCAATACACCCATCACTAAAGAGCCGCAAACATTTTTCACCTTCAAAGTCAATATTGCTTAAGTGACAATATAAAGCCGAAGATATTTCAGTGCTGCCTTTGCCTGCTAACTCCTCAGACCAAGTATAAAATGTTGTATTTAGACAATCCAAACTCATTATGCATAAGCTGTAAAAGTTGAATTGCCTTAAGTAATAGGCATCTTGAATATTTGTTTTTGGCAGATGTTGAATCTGTTGTAAATCAAAACATAAACTAACGACTGATTCATCTGTATTTTCTTTCATAATGGAATAAAATGCACTGGCTCTTAGTATATGAATTCTTTTGTCAGTCATATGATAAACTTTTTCTGTAGACCCTGCAAGACAGGACTTTATTTTTTGGCCAAATAAAGAACACGTGCTGCAAACATCACTAGAAGGAGACTTAAAGCCTATATTAAATTAATTTATGAATATTCTCTTGAACATAGCGAAATTAACTTTGTTCAGATCGTCGTTGCAGTTCTTGTTGTAAACTTCATGCAACTTCCTTATACTTAATTTACAGTGCAAGTACAATCGCTTCGATTGTTGTCTTCCATAATGACTTTTTGATGCCTTTAAGTTTTAGATGAATTCTCTTACCTTTTTTTTTCTTTATTAATGCTTAAGTGGCTTTTTCTATCGCCTCCTCTCTTTTCCTCAAAAGGTTCACCAGCATGTACTTTAGTAACAACAATATTGGCTAGTCTTGTACGATCTATTTTAGTTATAGCCATGAAATTGTTTTTACACACAAAAATTCTCCTACCACTGCTACTAGTAATAAAATAAGAAGCAGAAAATGCATGCTGTGAGCCATATGATTGCGATTGATTTTGGGTTGGGTTATTAGGTCTACGTCGAGTTACATTTTTTGTAACAACCAATGAGGCTATAGTAGAATCTTGTCGCTGTTTGTCCGCAATTTCGTAAAGTCTATCCCGAAACTTCTTAACGTCATTAGGTCTAACATCAGTGCAGGAAAAAGTATTACTAGAATGTTTGCATGGAGCATAAACGTTATCTGAAGATGCTGAATATCGTTTCTTTTTCGCTTCTGTTCTTTTACCACCAATTCTATGTCTTTTTCTAGTTCCATAATTAGACGTACTCACTAATACACCACCTATTAATTCTTCCATTTGAAATTTAAAAAACACACTCCTCTAAAATGAAGAAAACAAGATAGAAGTAACGAAATAAACAAACATAAAATGCTGATACATGTACGAATCACGCGACCAGAAAGAACAGTTCTGACTGGTCGGCTGGAGAAATCACAGTTTGACTGAAAACAGGCTCTGGAGAAAACACTGTTTGATTGAAACCTCAATTTTCTAAGAGCGTTTATAATGTGATAAAAAAATTTTTGTTTTAAAATAATAGTATAATTTTGTGCTATTTAATGTTGAGTTCACAGAAAAATCACTAATTCATTTTATTTTTTATTTTTGGAGAAAACACGGTTTGAATGTTTGCTCCTCATATATATTTTTGCACAATTGTATCACATTTTGTCACATCTTGCATTATTAAAAAAAAAAAAAAAAGTTTCCATTAAAATCCCGTCAGTGGCATTACATGTTTTTCTCAGAAAACAAAAACTTCTAAACATTCATTATAAAAAAAAAAAAAAGTTTATGAGTTACTTCAAATTATTTTAATATAATTTATAAATTCTTATAACTATGATTTGTATTAAACACAAAAATCGTAACACTTACACAATATTGACTTTTTTTCTTTGCATAATTTTAAAAAAAATGCTAGTTATTTTGAAATCAATTTCCAAGGAGATAATTCACTTTTATAATAAACGACCCATATCACAATACCATAAATTTTATTTCATTCGAAACATTTTTCATAGTAGTAACCGTAAGTTGCGGACATCAATCTGTTTACCACATGGTAGGATTACTAATACGTGAGGTCTTGCAAACGCTCTTAACTATCCTATAATATATTTATATGTATACACCCTAAATGTATACATAAATAGCTATAAAAGTACGAAGCCTTTTCCTGGTTGCAAAAATATTGTAACTGATGTACAATAATATAGCAAATGGTAGAGTCATAAGTTTTAAAGGCGTTTATAATTATTTAATTACTCCGATTAAGTTAGAATTTTAAGTGTAAAAACAGTTGGTTGCTCGGAAAAAGAAGCTCGAAGACGTTATTCCAGTTCTCGCTACGTATCTAAAAGTTGAATATATCAGCATCGATATTATATTTAATAATTTAATAATTTAATAAATTTTTTGCATGTACTTTACACACCTGTAAATCATAAGAATTCTATATATATATATATATATAAATACACTCCTTCTCATATTTATAAGGACACTTTATATTTTGAAATACCTTATGTAAAAATAATTGTGAAAAAGATTATACTAAATGCACTTAAAATATCTAGTAAGGTACTGGTACCCAATATGGACAGTGCTCTCAATATGGACACCCCTAATATCTTTAAAAGTAACAAATTTGATCGAGAGATGGCGATACATGTCCGTGAAGAAAAGCAGTTGAAAAGATAATTTATCCTGGAAACTGCAAAAAAGCGTGCGGTTCGCCATTTTGAAGGAAACTTGTGTTTTCGTGGTGTGCTGATCGTAATTACAGGTAAGTTTAAATTCTTATTAGATATGGTAAAATTACTTTAAATATTGAAAAGTGGAGTGTTTTAGAAAGCTTATAAAACATATTTTCGATTGCTATTGCATATATTGCTTTAAAATGTTTTCATTGTTTATTTATTATAAGATTTAGTAAAACTACGCCTGATTCCCAATATGGACACCTTATGTCCACATGGGCAGCAAGTTAATCTTCTGATTCACAAATTTGTAAAATATCTGTTTAATGTTATTTTATTTAGCTAATTCATAATAAATCAATGTTTATACGTATTTTTAATCTTAATTATAGTATCCGTACATTACATTACGAATTAAGAGTGGAAGTACACTTTTTTACAGGTTTGTCAGTGATTACTTGAACGACTTTTATTTTCTGAACTGTTACTTAAAATTCTTGTTTTCAATTGCAAAAATGTTTCAAATCAGGTGCTGAGTAAAATGTAATGTAAAAAATTTGCATCGAGAAATTTTAATTTTAAGATGAGGTGGGACCTGGGGGGAGGGGGGGGGGAAACGTTAAAAAAAATTTTTTCAAAAGAGAAAATAAAAGTCGTCAAAATTACTTATGAATAAATTGTCAAATTTTTCCTTCTTATGTGTTCACATTTTTTTTTCAGATTTTTTTCAGATTTGCTCATTATGGTGCCGAAAAAAAGAGGCAAGTGGACAGAGGAAAAATTGCATAATGCCATTCGAGCCGTACACAGTGGGGCATCATTTGCCAGTGCAGCTAAAGCAGCAGGGATTCCAAGGACAACTCTAATGAGAATTTTCAAGACTGTCCAGGTGAATGATCAAATCCGAAAGCCAAAGTTGGGCCGCAAATTCATGCTCACAGAAAAGCAGCAAGCTGAACTTTGTTCAAGAATATTTAGACTAGCAGACATTGGCATGCCAATTACAGGGAGATTACTACGAAGGAGTATTTTCACCTATGCTGAGAAGATGGGTTTGAAGCACAATTTCAGCCAAGCAACACACATGGCTGGAAGGAAGTGGTTGGCAGCTTTCTTGAAAAACAACCCACTTGTTGCTAAAAGGAAGTCTCAGAACCTCAATCCAGGGAGAGCCCAGAAGCTGAACCGGGCAATTGTTTCTGATCATTTTCAGAAACTGCAAGCGTGCTTGGAAGAACTGGATATTGTAAATCAACCGCAGCACATTTATAACATTGATGAAAAAGGATGCAGGCTTACTATCCACCATCAACAGAATGTTCTTGCACGAAAAGGGGCAAAAAGGGTGCATTTTATTGCACCAGAGCATGCAGAAAATGTAACAATTGTTTCATGCTGTAATGCCCTCGGCCACAGCATTCCTCCCATGGTGCTTTTCAAAGGAAAGAGGATGAAACAAGAATGGAAGGATAACATGCCTCCAGGAACAGAAGTTTTGATGACCCCCAAAGGCAGCATGACCACTGAGGTTTTCTGCACTTGGTTGGAACATTTCGCTAAGTTCAAAACTGAAGGCCCCACTCTTCTTGTTTTCGATGGAGTCAGTTCTCATTTGGACGCAGAAATCGTGACAAAGGCAGCCGAGCACAATATAACACTCTACTGCCTGCCCAGCAACACGACTCATGAATTGCAACCCTTGGACAAAGCTGTTTTTAAAGCTTTTGAATCATACTGGGATGATGAAGTATTGCTCCATTTCACTCGTCACCCTGATAGACAGATCACACGACTTAGATTTGGGGAAATCTTTAGGAAGGTTTGGAATCGTTCGATGACTCTGTCGAACATAACTTCAGGTTTTCAGGCAACTGGAATTTTTCCTTTCGATCCAACTATAATTCCAGATGAAGCTTTCGCGCCAAGTGACATTACTGCAATTCCGGAACCAGCAGCAGAAGGGGAGGAAAATGCACCAAATTTGGTAACTGCAACAGATGTTGAAGCTCCTGTTAACAACATACCTTCTCCTGTTATTGATCTACCTTCATCACCTGCGAGATCATTTTCCATGGAAAATTCTTTCACCAGCGTATTATCGACTCCAACTGTAAGAAGGAAGAAGACACAACGTCGCCAGGCGATAAACTCAAAAGGCATCAAAGTGGTAAAATGCTTGTTCAACAAGATGCCATCTGAACAATCCTCCAAGAAACCTCCTCCAAGAAAAAAATCCTCCAAAAAGACCTTGCAGAAAAATCAAAAGAAGCCTCCCCTCAGTAGGGTATCTGTTGGCGAAATCGCAGGTACCAGCGGTATCACTTCCTCAACAAAGGAGAGCTGGTACTGCTTCTTATGCAGTATTGATGCTGTTGCAGACATGCGGCCATGCATCAAATGCGGCAGATATGTTCATGAGGACTGTGTGGGACTTAGCGCATATGATGAAGAAGATTTTATTTGTCCATCCTGTGAGAACTGAGTAATAACAGATGTAAATTCTGCAGACAGATGCAATAAATCTAATCAAAAGCAACTATATTATTTCATAATATTTTGTAGTAACTGAGGTTCTTTGCATGGGTCTTCGAAGAGCCACAACCGAAAATACCCCCCCCCTCCTTCTAAAGTGCATGTTCTGAAGATATTTACTGTGCCCCCTCCCCCGCAATACTTTAAGATATATTTTTTTTTTATTCCCTCTCCTCTAAAATCCCTTGGAAGAGTGGCTATTCCTTACACCCTGCGTAGTAGGTCAATAAGGAGCCACCTGTCCCTAATATGGACATGCATGTCCATAATAGGAACAGGTGGTTCCTTATATGGACACTTGTAAACATTTTTTGTTTTTATCATTTAAATTAAACCATTATAATTACAAGGTCGCTAATTTTAATAATGATAGTCAACAGTCCAAGGATAGTGGTCATACATTTTTGGAGTCCTATGACGTGTACACGGGGGTGAAAAAAATACATTTTCCTTAGGGTGTCCATATTGGGTACAGGTACCTTATTCTAAAAACCAAAACTGCTATATATATTTTTTTTTTTCATATGAAACAAAATTAATAAAAAATAATACAAAATATTTTTTTTTCTCCACGTTTTTCGATGATCATAATTATAAGGACATTCAAGATTTTTTCGTTTTATTTAACTTACTAGCGGATAAATTAAAGTTGACATGCGAATTCGTTAACTACTTAGCTAGATTAATTCATATATAAGCATTGGATTTTTCTTGGACGGACATTACTGATAATTCCTCGAAAAAAAGAACGTTCATGTAGTGAAGTGTGATAAATGTGTTTCTTAAGTGGAATGATAATTTCAATCCACCGAATTTCTAATGAAATTCGAAGACCGAAAATTGTTGAAGTAAATATGATCAAACGTTGAACAGCTGATTCGATAAGAAAGAGATCTGATGCAAAATCAGAGTTGTTTTACAGAGATCAAAGACTCATAATTCCTCTTACTGTTCTACTCATAATGACTGCTGCGTAATTTGCTCATAATTTTTAACGAATGGTTGGGGTCCACATTTATGCATGTTTAAAATAATTAATAATATGTTAAAATGAACAAAAAAACCTGTAATAATCAACGGGTGTCCTTATAATTATGAGAAGGAGTGTATGGTTGTACACGAATTTATATTTAAGTAAACTATCGTTAATTAAAATAAATTTATTGATAATTTTCTCAAATACCTCATAAGATTTTAGTAAGCGATTTTTCTAAAAAAATAACTGTGAAAAACAGACGCATTTTATTTTGTATTTAAAAATAATTAAAATGGAATATTTTGAAAATATAAATAAATACATGTAACATCAAAGCATTTTTTCTTCCTCTTACAAATTTTTAAAAATGACTAAAATAATATAATTTTTATTAAGATAATACTCTAAAAACCCTTTTAATCCAAGAACTTTAATTAAATTTAAGGCCAATTATGATTTACAACAAAATTTTAATTATAGGCCACGCGTACAGTATTGTACAGTTATAACCAATTATTTAAAAATAAACTGAAGCAGGAAATAGAAAAACGTGTTTTATGAAAAATAGGAATTGCGCGCTTATAACTTCAAGTAAACATCATGACTAAATAATATTGACATACGTCATAATAATAGAGACAGATTTAGAAGTTGGTTTGTTAATGTCAGATAAAGGACAGAAGACCATTAAAAATATTTTTAGTCGATTATATATATTCTCTTCTGTTATAGACAATAAATTTCTATGAACAGCGAAAATGAAATAAGGGTATTATAAAGGTATTATTTTATATGGGTATTTTGCGTATAACGTATTACCTATGTTTAAACCAATTAAATAATTTTAAATGTGCTATTTTAAATTTTAATAAATATTTGCTTTCTGAGTTCAGTTTTTATTATTTTTATTAATACAAATATTTAGAAATAATTTATTTGTGTTTTTACTTCATTATTCCTTTTTAAGAAAATATTATAATTTTCTCTTCATGGGAAAATTTATTTATTCTATAAAACCCTGAACTAAATTTTCGAATATAATAAACAAATTTACAAAAAAAAAAAAAAAAAAAAAAAAAGTTTTATAAAAATGTCCTTATTGTTATAATTCATCGTTGTAGAAATATGCAATCCATCCCTAGCCACCACAAAGCAAAATCTTCGATGAAATTGTTGGAGGAACACGACATTGCTCCTCTTGAACAGCCAGAAAACAATCTTGGTGTGAGTTCTATCGAGTGATTTTGAAACTTATATATATATATATATATATATATATATATATATATATATATTAAAGACACTGCTTCAGCTGAAAGAGAATATTGTGACATGTTGGAATGAAATTTCCTCTCAAAATAGAGCAAAGCTGATAGAACAGATTCTGAGATGTGCCACCTTCTGAAAGCCAGAAAAGATGCAACTAAGTGGTCGGACAGATGTCAAGAAATATTGTTGCTTTTATCAAGGCCAAAGAGGGTCTACCCAAGTAATTATTAAAAGACAAATGCTCTAAAACTTATGTTAACAAAAACCTATGGTCTAGTACTCAAGTTGTAAAAAAACTCAAGTTACAAGTCACGTTGTATATATATATATACATATATTATTGTTACAAAATTGTAAATAATTGTGTTTATTTTTGTATAAATTCTTTCAAAGAGGCTTAGTAAGTTGATAAAGTGCTAATTTTGTGCATTTCTAGTCGTTTTAGCGTTGAAATAGCCTTATTTTCCCTTAAAAACGCATTAAAAGCCCAATAAGGCAGGTAATGGATTTGGCGCCAAATTTGGCGACATTTTCCCACCTTGGCGATTTTTTTGGCGACCTTGGCGAGAAAATCCTTATATGGGATATACCAAATATGGAAGCTGTAAGTTGATTGGTTGACCACTTTCTAGAGTTTTCTCGAAAAATCTGGATTCCATTCTTTGCCAAGGCCAGTCAGAGTCAGTTCAGTTCAGATCTCAGTCAGCTTCGCTAGTGCTTGCATTGCTCTTGAGCCTCTTTGGAAGACACTTGCTTTATGTGTTATTGCTATACAGTTTGTACTGTGGATTTGCTATTGACAGCTGTTGTTTAAGCTGTGTTTACCGTTTGAATTGAAGCTGATACTTAGTTTATAGACCTGTATTTTTCTGGAACTTTCTGTGAATAAATTACTGAATATTTGTAAGTTTGGCCTTTCATTCTCGGACAACTCACGAACCCCCAAGTACGCAACATTATTATTATTATTATTTTTTTTTTTTGTGCAAAGTCCCGTAATTGAACATTCATAAAAAGGAAATCTGAACCTTAATATTTATATTTATTTATATTAAATAAAAGCATACGTTTCGAAATAAATGAATTAAGTTTTCGAATATTAGCGAAATTCAGCTATAGCAAAACATTTGGTGATAATGTTCACTAGTTTAGAGTTTTTTACTTCTAAAAGGATGAAACGTAGCTAAATTCATAAATATAATGGTGGCACTAAAAGTTTAAATATTTTTCTGGTAAAATTTATGATTTTACTAGTGTACAGCTACTTTCTAAAATTCACCTTTTATTTGCTTATTACAGAATTTTGTACTCACACGAACTAATGGAAAGACATTTGAACACTTTTTCTCACATATTTGAGATTGATATTTTAATCAAGTTAATTGGAACAGATGATCCTAAATTTTTAAACACTTATATAAATTATTTTTTTTTTAATTAACTGTTTATTTGCTAAATAAATATTACATATAATTAGAAATGTTTGGTTTTGTACACATACGTTTTTCCTAAAAACAAATGCTTTAATTTACCCTCACATTATTTTTCTCTTTCGACAAATCTGCAAATATCTGTATATGAGAAAAAACTTCTCTACGCAAAAATAAATGCATTATTCTATTAAGTAAAATTGATACATTTTAGCAGCATAAAAGTGTTATCATTTATTATTATTTTTTTATGTCATTCTTAAAAAATGATGTGTAATTTTTGTATTCTTCAGGTTCCTTTCCTTTAAATTTAAGCTCTTTAAGTAAAAATACAAAATCGTTTCTGACAGGACCATTAGTGAATTTCATCTTACTAAAATTCAATTTGTCATTCTTTAATGGACGCAAAAAATCAAAGTGCAGTTTTCCAAGAAAATGCCAAAAAAAAAAAAAAGTTTTTATTATAATGTAAAATATATTTTATTTTATTTATTAGTATATTAAGCAGAAATCCATTTATATATTACCAGAAAAGTTTTACTGCATTATTGAAAATGCTATGTTAAATATAATTACTTGTTTCTAACACGCAGCAGAAATATTCTTTTAGATAATAAGAGAAGAAGATTTTATATTTAAAGTGGTTTTACTCAATCATTAAAAATTATATTTTTATTATAAAGTAAAAGGTTTTTTCATATAACAGGTAAATATAAACTATTTGTAAAAAAAAAAAAAAAAAAAAAAGATTAATTATTGAATAGTAAACAATCAATAAACAATTTACAGCGATGCAATTGAAAAAAAAAATGTAATTTGAGTGTTTAAAAGAAATTATAAATACAAGTAAATTTTAATAAAAACTTTGTCCTTATATATTATCGAAAATTCTGTAAATAAAAATGAAAAAAAGAAAAAACTTCCTAGAAGTACTGGTATTAAAAAGTCCGTTGGCAGCACTGCACTTATGAAGTCATTCCTGAAAAAAATTAGGTCACTTATAAAAAAATATTATAATTCAAACTATTGTTTCATAAAATATTTCGCATTAAAAATATATATGTATATATGTTTATTCGAAAATGTCATGCATTTACAAAAAGGTAAAACATAATGAAAATTTAGGCACAATTGTCATGTAAACATGTTTTTTCGTAGATGTAGCAGATGTAAGTTCAAGAACATCAGTCAAATGTCCATATTTTGAAACAGCGAAAGATACCGCTAGAAATAAGGGTGAGAATTATTGAAGAATTGCCTAGAATTAAAGAAGTAGATATATTAGTTCAAAAACTAGATGATTTCGATACAGCGCCTAGAGGGTGTGAAACCACTAAGTTGCAAATGTCGCAAAATGGCGCAAACAAAGATGAAATAGATTATAAATGAAGATATAATACTATAAATCGAAGTAAGCGAGAGCCTGCAAAAAAGAAAATAAAGAAATATATGCTGAATTTAATACAAATTGTGTGTCGAATAATATTTTGAATAAGATGACAGACCTAATAGAAGAATATGCAAATGTGGTAGTGTGTCATATCCAAAAGCCAGAAAACAGAGAAAAGTTGACGTAATTAGTAAGGAGATATTAGTCTAACAAAATTAAAAATACAGAATCAATAAATGCTTATAATAGAAATGATTTATGTATTTTCCAAAGAAAATTAAATTCAGAAAATAAATGAAACCTAAAGCATAATAAGAAATTATACAAAAATTGTACAACATTAAAAGAATATTTAACTAATTCAGAAATTGAAGACTATATTAAAAATTTTAGGAAAGAAAATAAATCCACAGTGATAAAAGTAAAGAAAAGAAGGAAGAATTTAAGCAAACAGCTTCATCTACCGAATATATGAATTAAGTAGGGCGAATTAAGTAGTGTGTTACATAAAAAGTGTGATGTGTTTGGGATTCAATACAAAATTTGGAAATTTAAATATATTTGGTGACATGATCAAATTTCGAATATCATTTCCGTTGGGTCATCGGACTGTCAGGATGATCGACTGTAGGATAATTTTTTATAAACCCACTGACAATAGATTTTCCTAAACTCAAGAAACTATTTAAGACAATATATTATCACGATCACTAGATACTAACAGTCGCACGAGTAATTTAAAAAGTAAATGTATTAGCAGTTCTAAGATTTTTGATATGTAAAAAGATAGCAATGTAAAAAGCTAACGTATTTATTGCTAAATTCTAAGTGAATAAAAATTGCTATATAAGCAAAGTGCTGAGTAGGACTTCTTAAGATAAGTAATTCCAACATATATATATATATATATATATATTTAAAAAATAAGTTTTTGCATTTAAAGTCTCGAAACGATAAGGTCTGTAACGTGTAACTGGAACTTAGAAAGCTTTGGAATATCATATTTGCAGGCAAAACATATTTTCATAAGGGGTAAATCATATTCAGATTCTAATCACAAATATTTTTTCTATGTAAGAATTAATTGGTCTGCCTACTTGCCGAATCTCTACCTGTGTCATTTTTTATGGCTATGTCAAGGACATATTATTTACGAAAAAATGGAACGTGCTCTCAGATCTTATATTAGTCATCGAAAAAGAAGTATATCCTATAAGAATACATGTACTGCATTTTAACACATGTTTTATTAGTGCGTTAAAAAATGTTTAAATATTAAACCCCAATCAATAATCATTTTTGTATGTGATAGAAATGTGCGAGTATAAAATTATCTCTATTACTTCGAATGTCAAATATATACATATATATATATATATATATACAGGGTGTTCTGAAATTTGACCAACAAATTCAGTCAATTAAAATTTCATTTAGAAATACAAGTACTTCACCTCATTTATTTAGGATGCGTTTAGTACAATAAAACACATTTACCGCAATACTAATAGCTTGGAAAAGTGTTTGTTTAATATAATTAATTAATTTCGATATTTCATTATTTCATCATGTTCGTAATATACATTTATTTCCGTTTAAAACAAAACCATTCAGAAATATTTTTTTAAATAACATATTAATAGACGCACTTATATAATTTATGTAAGAGAAGATAATGAAAATTTTACAGGTAGTTTCAATAATAAACTAAGTAATTTGAAAGTGTGTTTAAAATTATTTCATGAGCTACTATGATAAACACTTTATCAAATTTGTGGCTATAAAACACCGTAAGAGCTGAGTGTTTTTAACATAATGAAAATGTATCTTTAAATTTACTAAAGTGACACTGATTTACATAAAATATAAAGATGCATAAAACGTGAATGATGTTTTGAATTTTACATCATAATAAACGTATGCAAAAATATATTTAATAGGAATTTAAAACAGTAGTAAGGAAAGATTTAGAAGATAAATATTGAGAGAAAAATATGTATGTATTACTAATAATAATAATAATGATAATAATAAATAAATAAATATATAAATAAATAAAATAAAATGATGTAATATTTATGTCAAAAAAGATATCTGCAGGTTGATTCAAAATTAGGGGGACGAATTTTAATAGCACGTAACTATTTATGGTAAACTTTAATCGCTTTACCACCGGTTTTATTTTAAAAGTGAGACGTTTAAATTACCAGTCTAGCTATTTTTATTAGTGGGAGTAAATTATTGCTTCGAAATTAGATCCTCAAATCCCAAACAAAATTATAAAGCTTTTGAAGGATGTTTGCACAAATTCTCTTATAAATAAAGCGTTTAAAAATTAAGAAAGATATTTTTCTAATGGACTGCTATCTAAACTTCAAAAAGAAATAAAATTTGCCTGGCAATCAAAAGGACCAGGGAAAAAATGTGGACGAAAAGAAGTGCATGGTGAAAAAGAAAAAAAGAAGCTGAAAAGACTTATCACTTGTATCGCAATGGACAATTTGTCGTCAGACAAAGAAAATTGGCTATAAATAAGTGAATAATCCACTATGTCATCAAATGTCTGCAAAGACCGTATAAAAACGAAGAAAACGTTCTTGGCCTCTGTATTTAATGATACGCAACGGTAGATACAAAACATGAATAACTTCGGATGAAGCACTTTTTCATCTGTCATCCACAACTAGCAAAACAAAGATACAATATATTTCACGCAAAAAGCGTCGCGAAGACACAGCTGTTTTGCAAAAGGCAAGTTGGCCGTCAGGAGTTATGGTATGGATGGGAATGTCCTCTCAAGGCTTAACAAAGCCATTTTTTGTAGAACCAAAAGCTAAAATTGATGCTAGATACTATCAAAATAAAGTTCTGAAGCAAATGATCAAAGAAATTAAACGTCTTTACCCTCAAGGAAACTTTGTTTTTCACCAAGATTCTGCATTAAGTCATACTACAAAATCAACTATAAAATGGCTGTAAAAAAGTTCTTCCTCCTGAGAAATGGCTACCATCATCCCCTGACTGTGCTTGCGATTATTTTTTATGGGGTACTTAAATAAAACAATTAAGTAGACGGAAAGTAAGAACACTTCAAGGGCTTCAAAAAGCAATCAAGGAGGAACTTGAAAAAATACCCCCCAAAATGATCGAAAAAACTCTTTTGGTTTTGCCTAAACGTTTACGTAAAGTGTACTATGCTAAATCAAACCACATTGAAAATTACATGTAAATAACTTAATTCAATAAAAATTTCTGATGCTCTGAAATTGGTCACAAATATTTTTAATCAACCTGTATTGTGATAAATATACGTAATAATTAAATAATAATAATAATAATATATATATATATAATAGATAGAGATAAAGATAGATAGATATACACATATATATATAGATAGATATTAAAGAAACGAAGTTTCAATATGTATTAAAGCATTCAAAAGCCTAGTAATATTAAAACGAACATATCTATTATATAACATTGAAGTAAATATTCTCAAAAATTGATAAATTAAAATAAATATTTAAAAATACTTATATACAAATAAAACGTTAAGTTATCGCTACATACTTCATTAAATTTTCCTTATTTATTCCGAAGGCAAACTCGTGCACTCGATAATGATAATGTGATAATTAAAATAATTAAATAATATTTTTTAAAGTTTTTACAAGTTCACTTATTTGTATTCAAGTGAACAACTTCCTTCTCTTTATTAATAGACAAGGACATTGCTATATGATCATTTTAAGTGCTTCCTTAAACATAATTTATGATTCATATATGCAGCAGTTTGTCATTTGTCCTTGTTAAATAATTTCCATAATAGAGAGATTTCAAAAGTGAATTGACTTTTGGGAGTCATTTAAACGATTATGATGACATTCATTTATACTCGTACATAATATTATCTAAAATAGTTTTATGTGTGTTTTTGCAAGATTATCTGTTCTCACATGAATATTTTCAACGAATGTATATTTTTACTATGTCGTTTTATGTTTTACGCAGATTAATAAAAATAAAAAAAAATGTGTATCTGCCTAAACGAATGTGCAATTTCCACAAAAGACTTACAAATATTACATATAGTACATGCAACAATGCGTTAAAGTTACAAATCATTTGTAGCTTTTTATGATTCAGAGTGATCTAAAGTATTTGCGCTTTTCTTCAATTTGTGATTGGTTCTTTAATTGCAATCTTGACTAAATCAATATTGGAAAATATGAGTTTTTAAATGTTTTTTGCATGTCTAAAGTTCCAGGTCAGGTCGATCAGTATTTGTTTCGAAAATCGAAAAAATTGCCAAAATGAAAAGAAAAAAAGTTAATAATTTCATTTATTGTTTTATGCATAAAATCTACTAATATATATTCAGTACAATATTAAACATAATAATGAGCACTGTCTGTCAGGAACAATTCCGATTAAACCGCTTCAAAACAGAAACTTTTGGCAGCCATTTTTTTTAAAGAAATACTGTATGTGTTTTAAAATTAATCTGGATAAATGTTACATCATTAGAAAGATCTTTCAAAACTGAACGTTTTTTGTGCGTGCACTTTTCCCTTAATTTAAATATGTAAAAAGATATAAGTATGTGAAATTCGCTTTCAATCTATTGATTTGTAAACAACGGAAGAGTTATTCGAGTAACGAATTATTAGTACGGATGCAGGTAGATTTATGCAAGCCAATTAACGAAAGTTTATAGTTACCATTGCAATGGACTTTATCCGTGTTACGTAATAAACCCTTGACACGTGACTATTAAAGGGAAAAATGCAGGATTATAATGCTTACATTTGTGCTTTATGGGGAAGTGTTTGCATTGTATAGGGGAATATTTGTATCTAGAAGGAAATTCATAGGGAAATCGATAATCAGGAATCACATGATGGGTATGTTTTAGCCTCGAACCCAAGAAAACGGATATTGTCCATTCTAAAATATCCACGGAGGATAAAATTAAAAAATAATAAATAATATAAAGGTCATTCATAAAAATAATAAATATAGCTAATAGTTATTACATCATTTTCTTGCAAACACGATAATGTACTTATCTTATGTAAACTAACAGTTGATTTTGACGTCATATTTATCGAATTGGTTAAAATCGAACCATGTAAAGCATAGAGATAATTTGATTATGAAAATGTTTTTCAAAATTTTTGAGATTTGAAATATATCTATTTATATGATTTGCAAGTGAGGTGACGAGAAAACTGCTGCCGTAAGCAACGTAAAGGAAAACTTATCGCGGCCATGTAGTCCTAAGTGCTCTCATGCCGTTTGTTCAACTTACGGAAATATACACATAATTTGTTTTTTGTCACATCTGTGCTTATTTATTTTCTCTAAAACCTTGAAAAAATATCCAATTATAATGTTTAAAGATCTAAATTTAATATAACGGATCACCGACTATTATAAACAACGCAATAACAGGTTAAAAAAAAAAAAAAAAAAAAAAAAAAATCTGTTGCCATTCAAAAAATACAAATTCCAAATAGACGACTCTTTAATTCCGAATGAACGACTCTTTAAATGTTTCATTAAAAAATCTCTTAAAATATCTGAAAAACATATTAAAGCCTTAAAACTCTTAAAATATTTCTAAAAGCATGTTAAAACCTTAAATATTCTTATCAAGCTTCATCTTTTGCTTACATTGTAAGGTATGAATGGCGTCGAATTGAGTAAGTAAAGGTCGCCAGTTGAATTTAGTATTGAAATTAGTGTAATGTGATCGCGTCGAGTTGGGATAGAATGTTTGGTTGGGAGGGTAAACGCCGCCAGTGGAAATTAGTGTTGAAAATATTCTAAAGTAATACGTTGAGTCAAGGTAAGATGTTCGCTTGAGGATTGGAATGTCTCTAGCTGGGTCCAGAATATTTTGGCGATGTTATGGGGGAGATAGCTGGTTGTAGGTATCGAGTATAGTTGAATGTGGGTTAGCATGGATTGTTTTTAGTTATTGGATAGTTAGCTGGATAATTTGAAAACAGGATCATCGTAGATTGCAAAAGGTGTGTAGAAATTAAATGTGGATAGTCTTAAGAAAAGTGCTCTGGTAAAATTAAGTGAATCGTACTATCTTTATATGAAGACTTTAAATAGAGCACTTAATGGAACGCTGGGATGTGTTGTTGCCGTGATATGTTGTCGGTGATACAGTGTGGTGATTTATCCTCATGGAGATCGTCATTGAATGAACAGCACTAGCTCGCTGGACAGGTCATCGACTTTCGGCTAATACTATTGAAAGTAGCAGTGATGAGATATTTTTTATGATAGTATAAATTACTTATCCCAGTCTAACTGTCAAAAAATGTACATATTTTAATAGAAGTTTATACACTTTGCTATGTATTTTATTTTAAAAAGAAAAAGAAGTTCTATATTTTTTGTCAACCAGTATTTTTTTTTTTTTTTTTTTTGTTATTCATATGTATTGATAGGATATAATTTTTAATAAAAAAATACCGAAACAGATTTGATGCTGCCATCTATAAACAAAAAGTGAAAATACATTTAAATGATCACGTGCTTATCTTCATGATCTAAACATTGTTTTGAAGATTTATCATTCACATTCCGTCATTTTTGACGGGTTTATATACTAGTATATATATAATATGTCACTTAAGAATCTTATTTTCTAAATTATTTATAAAACTTCCATTTAAGGCAAGAAAAAAAATCTACATTTAAGAAAAAATTACTTAAGCATAATCCCTTGCACTAGTCGATACTAACTTCTCTTAAATTCAATGCAAATATCCGAATACAATGAGTAAGTGTCTGCTTTTATTTAAAATATATCTTGCAATTATTCTTAACAATCTTAAGCTCAAAAATGGTTAAATACTCCTTAAAGCGAAAACAGTAAATTCTGAGATTTAACTACAAGCTAAAATACTTCTTCTAAGAAATAAATAGTTCCTCTACTTAAATAAAAAGAGCTTTAGACAATACATCAATTTAAAGTTTAGAGTTTCTTTGTGGATTTCTTTTTCAAAATATCTCTGACACCAATTCCAGAAAAAATATTTCATTACAATTTTTAAAGGAAAAAAAAGTAGATTTTTTTTTTTTTTTCAGTTTTTAGGTTTTTTTTTTTTTTTTTTTTTCCGACTTATAAAATAAGTAGTCGTGTAAGAATCTCTAAAATAAAAAGAAATGGTAACGGATAAGTATTTGTATTTACTCTTCTCTATAACATATTTTTCAATATTTGATACTTAAAAAATAACAAATTATGTAAAATAATATTCAGTAATTACATTATTTATTCCCCAACGATCCTTTATTAGTCATGAATATTCATGATCATTTTAATAAAATGAATGCAAAATCTGAAACTGGTATCAGGCTTTTTCACATATTAAATCTCACGTACTTTTGATAATTTATCTGAGATAACATACATAATGATTCCTATGCTGAAATCCAGATGCATGTAATGTGTATACAGTAGGTTCATAGTATATAACAGTAATATTGTACTTTATAATCAGTTCTAACTTTATATTGTCAAAAAGAAATAATACTTTGTAACGTGACATGGATTTTCTTACATATTATCAACTGTTATATAGAGAGGACTTAAAATAAATTTATTGTACAAAGATAGGAAAAGAGGGACGAAAAGAACTTAAATAAGGGAATCTTTCACAATTTCAGAATTCAGTTATGTTTGTTAATTAAACATTCCCAGGTAGCACAGTATGGTATTTTCAACGTTGAACAAACGCCAATGCATTCCGTTGAATTATCGTTTTTCCGTAACGTTAATAATCTGAAAACATGTCTCGTTGATTTCCTTATCTTTCAACGGTTGTTTTAATACATTTTACAACGTAAAAAAAAACGTTGTAAAAGGGTTGTTCAAAATCGCAATACTCTCGTGTTTTTTATATCAGTTTTCAACGGTTTTTCTTATGTCTTATAAACGTTGAAATCCAAGAAAAATAGCTAGCTCTATATATCCATTGAATTTTCGTTTCTAAAATATTGGTAATAATTTAAAAAAGAAAAAATTCCCATGTAAAAAAAGTTTTGGAACATTTTTTTAAATTTAATTTTTAGACTTTTTTTATGATTAATTTTACTACTTTTTTACTACTCAATATGCGAAAATATTAGATACGTAAAAATTTTTAACTTCTGTTTTTCGAGGAAAGCTAAATTTTATAGCACATACAACTCCACTAAATTTGATATGTGAGACAACCAATATAAACGAATGCTGAATTAGTTAAGAGTGTGTATCAGCCGACAGGCGATGCTCTCATTACCCACTTTCAGAGATTTTTTACATGACTACATCTCAATATCTGTATATAAAACCTTTATTCTGAGAAGCTATATAAAACTTTAGTGCATGTTAAATAACTGCAAGTGGCGCTTTTAGATAGAACATACTAATTTTCTTAATCAATTGTTTATGAAATTTGGTGTAATTTTAATCAACAGATGCTGAGATGTATTTATGTGGAAACAGTTTTATAGATAAAATTCATAGGTTTCAATAAAAAACACTATATTAATTATATGTATTGTTTTAACATTATTTTATTTATGTAAACTCTAGTTAGTTTTAATTCACACAATTTAATAATAATAAAGCTAAAAAATCGAATATTTAAAATTTCTATAATCCAACATTTAGATCCCTGCGATTGTCTATTTATTAGCTAAGAGTATTTATTTGAAATTAAAGGATAATCAATATGATAATAATTTGTGATTATAATAATAAAATAAATAAATCTAAGCGGAAATTGGGAATGTTAATTAATGTAAACAAAAATTAAAATTTGCAGTTAAAAGACAATCAAAAAGATAATAATTTTATTAATAATCATAGAATATATAAAATCAAAGCAGAAAATGGGAATGTTAATTAATGTAAACAAAAATTAGAGTTTGCAATTAAACGAAAATCAAAAAGGTTATAATTTTATTAATAATAAAATAAAATAAATAAATCAAAGCGGAAATTGGGAATATTAATCAATGTAAACAAAAATTAAAATCTTCAATTAAAAGAAAATCAAAAATGTAATAATTTTATTAATAATAATAAAATAAAATAAATCTAAGCCGAAATTGTGAATGTCAGTTTTGCTCCCTGGACAAAATTTAAATTCGTATAAAACAAGCTTTTCAAAAAGTACAATTTTTGTGTACATAAGACCTGTTTTAATAATATAAAATTACTGCATATACTTCGTTCAATAAAACAATAGTAGCGTTACATTATATACAGATATACTTTTTCGGTAAATATGAAAAAAGTAAAATTTTACCAAAGTACTGTTTTAAAAATGATTATTAAATATTTAAAGTTAGACCGACCCCTGAATATTTAAGACAAGAATTTAAACATAAAATTAAAGAAGGAAAAAAGAAACACTTACATCATTACTTGAAAAATCTTGTTTAAATAAATATGCAACATCATCAATTAGACGAGAATTATTAATATTATGCTAACAGGTTAAACAAACCCAAAGCCAAAGAATATTATAACTTTGAGCTTTTAAGGAGCTAACCAGCTAGCAAGTTTTGTTACCTTTCACTACTCTTTCGATGAGTTTTAAATTGCGTTTAATTAATTATTCTTTCATAGAAAACTTTCATACCAATTTAACAGGAAAACGAAAACTTCATTCACATTCACATCACATTCACTTTCAAAATGGCACGCGTCGTAAAACGCTTTTAAGGTTTGCCACAATATACTTGGCGATTTTGCATGTAGAACGGGAGAAAGCGTACAATATGGTACGCTTCGTTAGTTACGGTTTCCGAAAGCCAAAGAACATCTACTTACTACTAGTTAATTACTTTGCCGAAAGCTTCCCTTCTTATCATGTTAGAAGTTCTTTCGCAGCACACCATCTTCTAAAACTCTAAAGAAAATTATAATATGCACATACCGCCAATTCACAATCGTGTATCGATATAAAGCTGAAGAGATTCAACGTTATTTAACGGCAATAATGACTTATAAAAAGTACCTATTAATTCGTTGAAAAAACATATTTTTTATTAGAATCAAAAAGGAAAACAAAAACTAATAAAATACATATTTTAAAACGTCGAAAAAATAACAGAAAAAGTACAACCTTAAAACAACGTTTGTTATAGGTTTTCTTTGTTACTGAATAAATATTCGAAATTGTTCAGTGAGAATATTGCGAAATAAAAACTATTTTTCAACGGACATAAAATAACGTAACCAATTTTTCACTGTTCAGACTTATTTGCAACGATATAACAACGTTATGTGTTACCTGGGTTCGCTCTACTTTTTTTTCTTGTGTAATAGCATCTCAACTTTAAAGTTAAATGATTTACAATTTATGTAAAATGCAATTTTTTAAGCTCTAAAAAACAATTTTAAATAATAAATTTTCTATCAACACTTTTGTAGCTACTATGGGTTTAATGAAAACAATTCTTTAATTTGTATTGTTTATTGTTATTACAAAAGTGTTAATAACGTTAAAGTGTTAATAAACAAGGAATATGCAAATTAATAGAGGTGACGCTGCGATCCTTTACTGGCGAATGAACATATAAGCTGCGCAGAGAGAAATTCAGCTATCTTACGCTCAAACGTTTCTGGTCAATGAGTTCAATGTTGGTTTTTTCACCTGCTGATTTATGGTAAGACTGTCTTAACGTTTTGTATTTAAGAAACATATTTTGTCGGCCAAAAATGAAAAACAGTTCGAAAAGTATTTTGCAAAAGAGTGATTAGTTTATCCAAAAAAGGTAAATACTCTCGCAAAATAGGAGAACTTCTGTCGATGGGAAAATACACAGTAAATGATATTTTAAAAAAATATCGAGCTAGGTTTGAACTGCTTGACATGCCTCGAAGGGGAAGACCGCGGAAGACCACCATACAAGTAGACAAATTAATAAGAAGGAAGTCAACTGCTGACCAACGTAAAACTGCTAATGGTATTGCCCAAGAATTATGGGAAGAAAATCTTGTTGATGTCAGCCGTGTGATAGTTTCAAGGAGTCTGCATGATGTAGGATTCTTTTGTAGAGTTACTTTCAAGAAACCTTTCATTAGTAAAAAAAAAAAAAAAAAAAAAAAAAAAAAAGACCGCCCGACATGAGTTTGCATTATTGCACAAAGACTGGTCTGATAAAGATTGGTCAAAAGTACTTTTTTAGTATGAGTCAAAGTTCAACCTCTTCGGAAGTGGTGGGAGGCAATATGAACGATGACCTCAAGGTAAAAAATACGATTGCAAATACCAGGTTCCGACAATAAAACACGATGGAGGACATGTTATGGTCTGGGGAGCATTTTCTGCAAAAGGTGTCGGTCCTTTAGTACATATCCACGGCAAGATGACCGGAACCATGTACAAGGACATTTTGAACCGTCATTTACTACCATATGCGCTAGAGAATTTGAATAAAAGTTGGATATTTCAGCAGGATAATTAACCTAAGCATACGTGCACGATTGTGAAGACATGGATGTCCACAAATCTTATGTATTACAATCAATCATTGAAAACCTTTGGCATAAACTTAATAAACATGTGCGGGTGCATAAATACTCAAATGCCACTGATTTTATTCAAAATTTGCACGAGGAATGGAACAAATTTGATGAAAAATGATATGAAACCACTTATTGAATCTATGCCTCGTCGATGTGCTGCTGTTATTGCTGCTAAATATTATTGCTGCTACGGAATACTGGCAGTATATAATATTATTGTACACTATAAATTTAATACAACCTTTGTATTTCATAATCGACCAGTGTGCACATCGCCCATTGTCGCTAGTAGGCTCTGCCTGGCGATGATTCTTGTAATTTTTTTTTTTTTTTTTTTTTTTTTCGTCTTTCAATAAACATCTTGGCGCAGCCCACGTGAACTAGTTCTGGAAGCGCTCAACACCGCTCTTTGAGTGGTGAGCGGGGGCTGTGCCCTGTTCAATCCCCTGTTCAATCGACCAGTGTGGCCGTATATTTTTGAACACGTGTATTTGTTTTAAAAATGAGCATTTCCAATAAAAATGTTGAGAAATTCTTTTCTCCCTTTAAAATAAATTCCTTATTACAACGCCAAAATTATATACAGTTTTTAATTACAAGCACCGGCAGATATAACAGTAATTCACAAAATTTGCAATGTATTAGTACTGGCCGGAAACTTATGAACGCCACTGTATATATATATATATATATATATACATATTTTTTTTAAAAGTGCATACACTATATGAGATTATGTAAACAATTATTTTCAGATGCTATCTATACACTAAGATGACTTTTAATTTAACAGCCTAATGATATATTTCAAAATAACATTAGATTAGAAATGTATGTTTAAAATATATGCTTATTATTGTGATTATATTTGACGTATTCGACAAAATATGAATAAAATGTCCTATACTGAATTAAAACTACAAGATATAAATATTTATATTAATAATTACTTTGGAATCTTAATGAATTTCCCAAATGACTGTTGAATCACATGGTTTTTATATAGATTTAAAAATAACACGAAATTTAAAATATACATTTAAAATAACCCTTTTAATTATATCATCAAATTTAATCAATTTTCAACCATTTCAGTAATTTCTAGGAAATCAGACAATATTATGTTCTTAAATAAATAAATGAGACCATTAAAATAAATTAAAATGTCCTTTAACAAGGCAAAATGCAAATTACTTCATTCATATGGAAGAGGAATTCGAATCTTTATGGCTTTATTGATATTCTAATAACTTATTCCCAAATCGCCTTTAACATCTGATATGTATGAGAATAATTAGATTTTATTACTTATACATGTGGTAATTAATTTTCTCTACCATGTGAACACTTATATAAAGAAGTAGTTGCGCAGTTAATGTTAATATGAAAGTTACAACATTTCCAGTAAATCAATTCATTACGCCTAAGATTATTTAAATTTATTCACATTAGCATTTATTATAGTTAAATTAAATGACGCACTATCATAAAAAAAAAATTCTCTCATAGATAAATTTAAAATATTAACAGCCAGAAGATACATATTTTATATAAAAACATTGATATATATATATATATATATATATATATAAAGGTAAAATCGATATTAGAGATAAGTAGTTTCATTAGAATGCAATATTTTATACTGCATTTATAAGAACACTCTAGTTTGAAATATTATCAAAGTAAGAAAGTTAAAAAGATTTAGCTTAACCGTGAGGGGGTGCTTAGAATTTTATCAAAAACTTATTTTAAGTTAACATAAACTATACCTTAATATTTAAATAAGTTTAACTTAATAAACTTAACGTTAATATAAGCTAAACGTAACATTAAACGTAAAAAGAAAAAGAAAAGAAAATATTAAATAAAACATACTTTTAACTTAAATGAGATTTTTAGAACAATGTAAACTACATTTTACATGAACTTAAAAATCAACTTCTGTTTATTTTTAAACCTAAATTAATGATATAATATATCAAAAGAAAAAATATATTTTTTAAAAGAAAAATAAATAGATCGATATATATATATATATATATATATTACAAACAACGGTCCATTGTAATACGGTTATTCTTTAAAATTAAAATATTTTCAATTACATAGGTTTACACCTAAAATTTTGATTTTATAATTTTGGTTGATAATTAGTTTTTTTTTTTTTTTTTTTTTTTTTTTTTGACTGCTGAAACCGAAATCAAAGCCAGTTTTTCAATATCACGTACAGATTTTTGTCAATACAGGGTACATACCGACACAATTTCTTCGGTGACTCGTACGACAACATGGTAAATTTTATAGTATGGAACCATGATTAATTAAAACTAATTAAGGGCACGTACTAGAAACTATCAAATATAAAGAAGTCGTGTCGTTAAACATCCTGTATTGAAAAAATATATGCGGAATAAAGACACCCTGGCTTCATGTTCGGTTTCAGCACACCAAAAACATATGTATCAGCTAAAATTATCAAATCAAATTTTGACAAAATTATTTTTATAGATCTGTGCTATTTGTTAAGAAAGAACTACGTTGATTTAAGCTTTATTTAAAAATTCGAATTCAGAAAGAGTTTATTTTAAACTTACAAGGAGACGGCAAGGATGTGGGGTCCTCAAATCGAACGGAGGTTCCGCGTGTAGTTAGCACTCAGTGAGTGTATTCATATACTCAAACCCTAGAGCGCACTACTTAGCCATCGTCGAGAGAAAAATTCCTGAAGTTTGAAAAAAAAAATTAATTTGTATTAAAATTTAATAAATCGTTATAAACAATTTCTTTTCAACTTTTATACATTGTTAAATCGCGAATTTAATGATTTCTAACTTTTTAACATTAAACATACGGAAATTTATTATTCGCATGTGGTAGGAATTAAATAAAATTTAATATATCAAAAATAATATGAAGAATGTACGTGCTCCTGTAAAAAAGCTGCATTTATTTGTTGTGCAAGTTGTCGACAAAATTTGTGTTTTTCTTGTTTTTATGATAAATATCATCCAGGTTTGTGTATTCGTAAAGATGAATGATTGAAAGAATTGCTAATGCTATAAACGTATAATCATAAATATTCATTGTATTTAATAATATGTTATTTTATAAAAAATAAATGGTAATGTTTAAAAGAACTGTGGCTTTCGTATTTAGTCTATCTACAGTTCTAAGTTCTAATCGTTACAAAGTTAAAAATCATTAAATTCGCGATTTAACAATGTATAAAAGTTGAAAAGAAATTGTTTATAACGATTCATCAAATTTTAATACAAATTAATTTTTTTTTCAAACTTCAGGAATTTTTTTCTCGGCGATGGCTAAGTAGTGCGCTCTAGGGTTTGAGTATATGAATACACTCACTGAGTGTTAATTACACGCAGAACCTCCGTTCGATTTGAGGACCCCGCACACTTGCCGTCTCCTTGTTAGTATAATATGTGATATATATATATATATATATATTCGGTTTTGTAAATGTCCAACATATTTATGCGCTAAAATATACATTTCTGAACTGGAAACTGCACGATGTTCTGCGGTGATTTTCGTTAAGAATTTTTCAAATTAATTTGAGTAATTGCATATTTTCTTGTAAAATGTAGTAGTTATTGCCAAAGCGCTAAATCTACAGAACACGTCTCATTTAAATAATAACTATTTTTTACATTTGTTTTCAGGTTTACAAATATGTTTGTTATAATGCATTGGATTTATTTTAAATGAGATATCTTTATTTATATGTAGAAATACCCACTACTTCATTATGAAAAATCATAAAGTTTGAATGTTAAAAATTATAAAGTTTGAATGTTAATGAACTAAAATTTTACAAACGTTTTTACTAAAATTTATCTCACACATTTTAATGATTAAAACATATATATATACTAGTTTAATACAGCTACTGTCATTTTTTTTCAATTGATATTTAAAAAAACTATTTGTTTGGGGAACTCATTTTTTGTTAAATTTTGTAAAATTATTTCTTTTATGACGTTATTTTACAGATAAAAGGTTTTCAACATACATTACATATAACGATAATTTTATAATATTATATAGATCTTTTCAAAAATTATTTTTCTCAAACATTTTAAATGATAAATTTTAAAATTCCGAACTCTTATTTCATGTAGTAATATTTTGTGTCTTTCCGATGTTTTTAAACAGATATCGACCTCAGTGTATTTTTAAATATTTTTTTTAATTAAATATATAAGAATTTGAATTTTACAACACAGAATGTCCAATAAATATTTATTGATTTAATAATTATTACTACAATATGTAATATACTATAATAATCAGTTGTAAAAAGAATTCACCAGTCATCAATAAATTTTTGTTGTCATGGAAATTTGTATGATAACATTTAAATTTTGTCTTTAGTGTTATTGAAATACTGATAATTTTCTATTGTAAACATTTGTGTTTTAGAAGATGAATATTATATATGTGAGGAGAAAATGCATGTAAATTTAAAAGCGAGAAAATATTTCTTTAAAAATCAATAAATTACATTCATAGGAATTTTTCGAAGAAATAGAAAAAGTTTTTTTACGGGGACAGAAAGAAAAATTCTTTATCAATATGCCTATGGGACTAAATTTTAAAAAGTGCGATAGCGCCTAAACGCCTTAATAAACTGAGCAAAATATTTATACATACATCATAGGTAACAGTTTCATGATCTGCATAGATTTTGGAGAATCTAGCATTATAGTATTTTTACAGGGACACAAAGAAAAATTCTTTATCATTATGGCCTATGGGACCAAATTTTAAAAAGTGCGATAGCGTCTAAACGCTTTATTCAATTGAAAAAAAATTATACACATAGATTCGCGATCTGTATAGGTTTTGGTGAATCTAGCGCTTCTAGTTTTTTTACAGGGACACAACAAATAATTCTGTATCATTATGGCCTATGGTGTGAAATTATTTAAAGTGCGATAGCATCTAAATGCCTTATCCGTTTGAGTGGAAAATTTATATACAAGTTATAGGTTGCAATCACACAGACTGTATGGATTTTAGTGACTCTAGCACTTAACTAGTTTTACAGGGACACAAATAAATTTGTTCATCATTAAGACCAATAGGCTCAAATTATTTAAAGTGCGACAGCGATTAAACGCGTTATTCAAATAAACTGAAAATTTATACACATGTTATACATCACCATCACACGAACTTTATGAACTCTAGAGAATCTAGCACTTATGGTTCATTTTACAGGGACAAAATGCAAATTTCTTTATCATTGTGTCATTTAGGCTCAAAATTTAAAGTGCGATAGCATCTAAATGCCTTATCAGATGAAGCTGAAAATTTATATAAATATTATAAGTCACTGTTGCACTAACTATAAGCATTTTGGTGAATCTAGCATCTGTAGGTTTTTTATAGGGACACAACGAAATATTCTTAATCATTATGATCTACGTGTTCGGTAAAATAGCGTTAAATGAAACATCGTGCACTGTATAAAGAAAAATACTCAAACACCGTATTACAATTTTCTCTTTTGTTTATTTAACAGCTCCTCTTACTTTACTTTATCTACAAAACCGTTAATTACTCAATGTTCGGAAAGTCGAGTGGAGTCAGTCCAGATTTATTTTATTTTATTTTATTTATTTTTTTTATTAAATTAGATGTTTCAAATATTCAAAAAATATTTCACTAAAAAAAAAAAAAAAAAAGTTTCAAAGATCACGACATTTTCTATACGACCAGGTGTCAGTTTCGAATCCCTGAGGACACATTTTTGTTTCTAATTATTTTACATCTGTTTAAGCAGTATGCCCTTGTCTAAAGAAACTTAATAAGTTATTGTGCAAAAATGACTGTAGAGTGACAAACCAAACCACAACTACTACGGATGCAGGCCTTAGTCATTCAAATCTGTTCATTTTTTTTATGGTGGTGATGTTTAACAGTAATGCCAGCTGACTGCTCTAGGATCCCAGAACTCTGGGAGAATCTATGTTGTTTATGATTCTGCACACGCTTAACAGAAGACTGCGCTCTGATATAGAATGGTATTGACGTCGAGTTGTGATGGTCAGCACACAAGATTATGTAATACATTATCCAAATTTATTAAAATTTTTTAAGATGCTCAGATATTACACTTATACTAAAGTTGTATTTTAAAAATATACTCGTAAGAATTTATTTATTTTTTAATTAACATATAAGAATATTTAATTAATTAAACGTATTAAATTGACAAAAAAGTATGATAAAACCTTTAGCATTTGAAAATATCCTGTTATTACCCATGAAAAAAAAAAAAAAAAAAAAAAAAAAAAAAAAAAACTTTTTACATGTATATTATAAATGCAAATCTGAAATAAAAATCATAATATATCAATTCAAAAGTTAAGCATTATGTTGAAGTTTGTTCTCCATAAAAACATACCAAAAAGAAATTTCAGAATTTTTCTTCTAAATCTTTCCTTTTCTCATTAAAAAACATAAAAAAAAAAAAAATAAATAAATAAAAAATATATTTTTTCATAAACAATTTTTGTCAGTAAAGCTTATACTACAAAATACTTTTTTGAAAAACATTAATCATTGAACTAAGAAAAATACAAATGAATGAAAACAAATCCAGAAAAAGAATGCTTTTATAATGTTTATTTCTAAAAATTTTATTTTTGAAGTTAAAATTATGTTCAGATGATTTTTGTTCAATGTCTCTGCTTATTAAGTTTTTTTTTTTTTTTTTTTTTTTAATCTATTTTTTTTTTTTTTTTTTTTTTTTTTTTTAGTAAATATTGTACATAAAAATATTTAATGTTATTTTCTAACATAAAGGGTTCATTTAGATTTTGATGTCACTATCATCGTTCACTTATTATATATTTTATTTTAACTAAATGAATGAATTAATAAAAATATATAAAATGTTTTTGGAAAAAAAGTGTGTAAGTTTTTTTTTTTTTTTTTTTTTTTTTAAGTAATTGGATAATCTTTTTACAAATAATTTATAAATTCTTGTCAGTTATATAAAATTAGATTTTTTTTTTCTACTCTGAGTGTGTTATCAAATGTATAAAAAATGATACATTTTTCTTCAAAAATTTAGTTAAAGTAATAGATATTACCTGAAAAGTGGATAAAGAGTGAAATTTAATAATACGTCGTTTTATCAGAGCTGCCAACCTAATCCGGCAAATTGTTTGTACCGCCCATTTTTCTACACCACTTAATTTTTAGAGATGTAGAAAAATGGGCGGTACTAACAATTTGTAGGATTAGGTTGGAATCTATGTTTTATATGTAATATGATTTTCCTGAAAATAATTTCATATAAATTTCTACAACACGTTATTGTCAGTTAAATATATATTTAGCAATTTATTTCTACTTTAAAAAATTTATAAAAATGCAAATATCGTTTCAAAACGAACGTAAATATCACAAATCAAAATTACTTAAATTAAAAAATATTAATTTTTTTTATATACATTTGTACACGTTTGGAGAATCGATATCATCTAATACGCGATATGACTTGGTATAACACATGCAGCGATATAATAAATACAACGCGAAATTTTATGAGTTATAAAATTTTCCAAAAGTTTATTTTTATGTTAGCAGTTAATAATGCACTGAGGGACTTCTGTTTAAAAAAAATGTAAGCAATTATGAAAGCTTACAAATAAATAAATAAAATAAATAAATAAAAATAAATATAACTACTGGTGTTTTGTTGTGGCTCTTGCTTACTATTTATGCCTAATCAAAGTTTTGTTTTTATTTGGGCCCGAAATATCTGATGCGGATTTAAAAACATTGATGGAATGTACTGTAAACAAATACTTTCACATGTCCTTGTTTAAGAACTAGTAGGACCATTTATACATTTTTATTTATTTTTATTTTATTTTAAACCTGTAAAACATACAAGTTTTAACGTATTCTAACATTTTGATGGGTATAAAAACATGAACTGACAGACTGATAGACCAATTAAAATTATGAGAACATTTTATTTTTAAACTCTGTTGCGCACATTGTTGCCAGATCTGGAGGATTTTTATTCAATAGTCACCAATAATTTTGAGAAGTGACATTTGATATACGTAATAGACTATTAATCTTCGAAGTGATTAGGCAAACGTAACAATTACAAATTATTGGTGATTTTTGAATAATAAGTCCTCCAGATCTGTCAACACTAGTTGCGAAGTGCGAAATATGTTCTCTGTACGGTGTGGAGTTTAGCGTCCAAGACTCCTGAACGGTAGGGCCCAGGTTCGTATCCTGGATAAGTCATTGGCTGTGTTGACTTTGACAATGTTAGAGGTAGTGATGGCCACCAGTTTGGTGCTCCTTCTCAAGTAGTCATCAGTTCGGTGACTTCGATCAGTGTTCACTCGCATTTACCGCGCAGTAATGAGTAATGAGTGTAATATATAAAGCATTTGTATTTTGAAAAGATATGAATCCATGAGTATATTAATCAATAAAATATTGCATTTTAAAATTACCTGTTTAAATGTTCCCATGCAGCGGTATTTAACAAATTATGGGTTAGATTTTTATTTTTTAAAGTTTATATTAGAACTTAAATACCTGAGTAAAAAATAAAGATCTATTAATAGATATAGAATTCTGTAAAAAACAACTGAAAACTACGAAGGATTCAATACCAAAAAAGAGTAATTTAAAAATTTTATACGACTCCAATACAAAAAGTGTTCAATGAATAAAATGTAATTTATGATGTAAATAGATATTGTACAAATTTTCAGAGTAATACAATATTTCTTACGTTTAACAAAGTCTATCTTAAAATAGTTACCAATATATTTTTAACCAATATATTTTTAATATTAACCTGTATTTTACCACCGGCCTCTATAGAGGACAGTTAACATTCGATGAATGTACACTGCCAATATTGCATTATGTATTTATGTTTCATTTTAAAAATGTAACTTAAGATTGATTAATGTTAATTATATTTACTGTATATTCAATTTTAACTTTTTCTATTTTTTTTTAGATTTTTGAAATTGACCAATTTTTACTATTTCATGTGACATGAATTATATTTAAAATTTAAATAATTATGCTAACAAAATTATACATTTTTTTTAATTTATTAATTGCAAGTCCTAAACGTTATTGCTGAGCAAAAACGGAAAAGAAAAATCTATATTTAAACTGGTTTCAAAAGAGATTTAGACGCCGTCCTCTATAAAGGACAATGGTAAAATCCCCTACTATATGGAGCAACCAGCGAGGGCGCAATTCGCGTACATGCAGTTCTCGAAACTCGATAACACCCCGTTTTCAAGGAATTGAACCAGGAGGGGGAAACTTTGAATTTGATGCTCTAAAATGAAAAAAAAGCCGCCAAAGAATTCAATCATTCAACACCAAAATAGACTAATCGTACAAAAATTTCCCTCGACTCCTGTATTATTTCATAGTGAACATTGTCAAAACATAGCAGAAATTGTTTCAGGAAATTAACCTGAGGAAATATTCGAGATGGTGGCTGAAAAAAATATTGTGAAAACAGTGAAAGAAAGTTACAAGTATGCTAGACAGAAAAATAATCAAGAATTTTCCCTTGATAGCGACGAAATAAAACAATTTTGGGGGATAATGCGGATATCACATTTTATCCAGAGAAAAAATGTATTAGAAAAATACGCCTGATACTGGAACAACCATTGTTAGTCAAGCTATGTCAAGAAAAAATACTTTGGTATTAAGAAGCATTTACACTTCAACGACAATACTGCAATTGATTCCTCATATCGCTATTATAAAGTTCGTCCAATTTTCAGTCTGTTAAATGAAGCTATACAAAAGTTTGGTATATCTTCAGAACATTTAAGTACTGATGAGAGAATGGTCCATTATTTTGGAAATCATGGCTGCAAAATGTATATGAAAGGGAAGCCTGTGAAATTTGGTTACAAGCTCTGGATGCTCTGCTTTTCCGATGGATATCCTTTTCATATTATACCATGTCAAGGAACGCAGAAACTGACTGATTGTAACAGTAATCCTAACACGTTGGAAACAAAGAAAGGAAAAAAAGTCATTATCCCATACTGTTGTTGAACATTTTCTGTCGATAGTTGAAACTCTAGCTAAGCACAAAACTCATATAGATAGCTTTTTTTCGTCTTATGATCTTTTTGTAAACCTCAAAGCCAAGAATTTTTTTTGCTACGGGAAGTGTAAGAGAAAATAGAAAGGGGAAATGTCCTATGAAATCATCTAAAATTTTGGAAAAGATGGATCGCGGAACATCCGATCGAAAATTCGACACTAAAAATTAAATTGCAGCTGTTCGTTGGAACGATAATAAAGTTGTATCACTGATCACTAATTTTGAAGACTTAAGATGTTTAACAAAAGTAAAGAGAAGAATGAAAGGTTGAAAGCAGAAAGTAGACATTCTATCATGTGCTGTTTCTTATAACAAATACAAAAATAGAGTGGATTTGTTTGACAATATCATGGGAGCATATTTTTGTTCCATATAAGGAAAAAAGTGGTATTAGCCAATGTTCATAAATGCATTTGAGACATCACTGGTTGCGGATTGGAAAATTTCCAAACTTTTTGTCCCGGAACAAGCTCTAGAACTACTCGAATTTCCTCGTCACATTACAATAGCTTATCTGGGGTTCTGCGTTCCTCGAAGTATACCTGGAAGGAGTTTAGGCATTCGACAAAGAAACACAGACTACTTAAAATTACAAACTGATCATGTAATAATAAGAAATCCAAATGCAAAAACAACGCCATTGTCAATTTAAAAACTGTACAAAAAAAAAAAAAAAAAAAACCAAAATCTGTTTGTAAAAAATGCAATTTAGGATTGTGCGTCGAATGTTTCTTGCCATTTCATATAAATAAACAAGATTGATCTTAAAATTTTTAGTAGTGAATTAGACCATCGTCCTATATATAGGACAGCTTGTAACAATATTACCGTTAACAATTTGGTAAGTTTTTTTAATTTTACGTTTTGCTTGTTGCCTTATTAGTATGTAAGTGACATTTTACAGTAAAATATAATTTTTTTCTTAATGTGGTCAAATATGGGTTAATAAGTTTTAAAAGTAGCTAATAGAGGCAAGAAAAAAATAAATAAATTACACGATGTTAGAGAATAATCGGTCACATTTAAATTTTGGATTAATCTGCCGAAAATTTTGTATAAATATACAGAAATACATTTTATAATACAATGATCCTCACAATAAAATATTTTATATAACATTATGTAAAACGAACGTAACTACGCTACTGCCTTACCTTTCAATTATCATTACATTTCACCTGCTTAATTATCTTTTATAAGTAGATAGATTAAGCTTCACTGAAAATTATGTAAACAATATTAATTCTGGTAGAACAGATAATTAATATTTTGAATCCGTAAGCATTAAAGGAGATTTAAATAATATCATATAGTTTTAACTTCTAATGAAACACTTCAGATTGATAAACTCAATAGGCTTTATTTGTTAATAAGTAGATTACTATATAAAAGTGAAAACGCAGAATAAACCTTCTTAAGATTAATTTCCTCATGTTCCAATAAATTTATCTATATTTAAAAGTATAAGTTTCCGATAAAGTGTATATTTAGTTTAATGGTACATTTTAATATTATTAACATTTATATGGTTTGAAGAACTATATGAAATCTAAAATAAATGTATATGCTAATTTTTAACACTTAATTTTCTCTTACTTTCTCACCAAATTCTTACATTTACATTTTCTAAAGAGTAAATATTAAACACACACGCACACACGCACACACACACACACACACACACACATATATATATATATATATATATATATATATATATATATATATATATATATATATATATATATATATATGCGTGTGTGTGTTTGATAAAAATTAACATATACTTATATTCAACATGAAATAAATAATAATAAAAAAAATATCGCTGAATATGCATTTTCGGGCACTGAAACGTCTCATCTTAAAAATTATTAAATATATTTATATTTAGAAAATTTTTCTGATTGCATTTTACGTTAACTTTAGAATTAGTGAGTTTAAGATTTTTTATTTGAATATAATATTAAAGAATAATAATTAATAATATGAGTGACTATGGAAAATAATAATAACTCATAAAAACTAATAATAATAATAATAATAACAATAATAAAAGAAATACGTTTATTAGAATAATTATTTTACATATAGATGTCTATTGATATTAATCTTTTACAATCGCTTAGTTCTTATATATATATATATATTATATATTATATATATATATATATATATACCTAGAATAAGGCGACCAAATGCTCCTACTTTGTATGGACAGTATCCTCTTTTGGAATTTTTTGCATTAATTTTCTTCCTAAACGTTTTCTTCAAGTAAAGTTGTTGATTAGCAATTCGTATTTTAAAATTTAGATATAGTATATAATTTTTTAAGTACTGTTATTATCCGCATTTATCGTTTTAAAATTAGAGGCACAGCTCAAATTTGAATATACTTTTACTTTTAAAAAAATTGTTCAATTAAACTAGAAATTTCATAGCGTACTCTATCCGACATTTTGTTGTAAAATAGTGGTCATTTAAGTAATTCAAACACTTACTGGAACATAGAAGTATTAAGGTATTCTAAAGATTATGTCCAACAACACTTATTATTAACTTGGAGTTATAGTTGATTCTAAGTCGTCAGTGATTTTTCTTTTACCAACTTTATTTGTTATATGCTGCGACTGGAGAGATCTGTTATATATCACGACTAATAAATCACCAAGAGAAAGATACTATAACATACTTTCAAAAAAAAAAATTTCAGTTAGATATTAGAATGTATTGTGCAATATTTTATTATTACAATATATGCATATATATATATATATTATATAATATATTAAATAAATAAAATATATTTTTTTCTACGTTTTACGTAAATTCGACATAATATAAATCGTTCATAAATAAATGACCCAAGGCCCTATTTTCAAGTTGTCCACCGATGAAACTATCGTTCAGAAAGTTGACAATTTTGTGTAGGGCATAGTACAAACACATATACACACAGACATACACACACAGACCAACTGCTAAAAACATGATTTTCGTATTCAGGGGACCCCAGAGCATGTAAATATAACAAAAACACATGTTCGAAAATTTGACCCTAAAACAATACTTTATCTACCTTATGGGTAAGAGAAAGGAAAAATCATCAATATATTACATATATATGTTTGAATATACCATCATTAGCAAAATTCTTCCCATGGTATGATTACGATTTGAATGAATATGGTCTAGAGATATAAGATAAGGCTCCATTCACGTATATTGTTAAACTCTGTTAAATTATGTTCGTTGATGGAATAACATGATTTGTGATTAAGATATTTCTTTCTTTCTTTCTTTTTTTTTTTTCCTGACTCACTTAGTATGAAGTGAAAATTCATGTTGGTAACCCCAACGTAGTATATTAGGTTAGTGCAAAAAACGTTTTATATAGCTGCTATACTCATTAAATCAAACATTATTTCTTTAAAGTAGTCTTTAGTACATTCGATCGAATAGCCCGAAGCTCATTTTGACAATTGTTTTGATCCGTGATTTTCAACCGTTTTAGAGCTGCCGCCCCCTTAAGAAGCGAGAAATATTTCAACCTCCCAATTTGTGCAAATCATGTAATTTAGAGTATGGGTAATGCAGCTTAGTGAATTATAACAGGCGAAATTTTTAACTATTTTTTTCAATAGATATGCACATGAAAATTTGTTTGGTTTCTTTAGTCATATGTTACTAAATCTTTATAAATAAATAAATCATATTGTGGATAAAGATAAAAAATCATAATCATATTAATTATAATAATAAAATTAATAATAATGAATTTCATATTAAGTGGATACTTTTAATCTGGCAGGTAACTGCTGTCAATCTATTAAAATTAAAATAACTAATGGCAAAAAATATGTTTTAAAGAAGGGGGAGGGGTATTCTTAATTACGTAATTAAAAAAAAAAAATGTAAAGAAAATGTTTTACACTAAAATAGTAGTAACAATGCAACAAATACTTATGTTAGCGAGATGATTGCGCTTCATGCCTGAAAGCTAGCTTTTTTTTAACTTCCAGTTCGATATTTTTCGTGAGGCGAAGACGCAAGTCCCTTGTTTCTACGATTTGGAGTCGATTTTTTTTTTGTGTGTGTGATTAGATCCGTCACAGCACGCTCAACGAGGTAGGAGGAAGGAAATGCGATTGTTATTTTTCTTCTACGATAGTCCACAGTCCAGGATAGAGGTGACTGATATTTTTTTGAAGCCAAAACAATGTGAGCCGTTCACCATTCTGGAAGCTGGCTTTCAAACATTTATTTATTGAGAGTTCGACCAATTCCTCCTGAATCTCAACTTCTGCTGTATCGATATTCGCGAAAGAATTCATGATACATTGAGTAACTTCCAAAGATAAAATATCTCGGAAACGCTCAGTAAGGTCTTTGTACATTGGTTACGTTGGTTTCTCACTGTGGGTCCCAAACTGCGTGGTTACAGGGATTTTTTATCCCACAGGAGAAAAAATTTGTCTACGGTCCTGCTAAAGAAGAATACCGTAGTTTAATTTATTAATAGGAGATACATCGAAAGTTATACTTAAGTCTGTTTTGAGGAAAGCTGAAAATGATAAAAAAATAAAATAAAAAGTAATAAAATAATAAAAGGAAAAAAATGAAAATATATAAATAAAACTGGCTGAATTCCTTGCGACAAAAATTCAGCTTCACAAAGTTAGTTTTTTTAGAAGGACAGAAGTAACCGATTTTTTTATGCTCAACTTGAGGTCGTCGCCATGAAGCTGCTTATTAAATCCAGTAAATTTTCCGAATAAATCAGTCATGTACGCAATATCGGTTTAAATTGTAGCTATTTGTCTTTCAGAGCTACATCTTTTTCTTCGAGAAACTCAAGCATAGAGTGAAACGATTCCAGAATCTATTTAGGCAAGCACCTATGGAGAGCCAGTGAACCTCGGTGTGTAGAAGCAAGCGATTGGATTTTTCAACATTGTGCTCACACAACAGCCCGAATAACCGGTCGTTGAGAGAATTACTGCGAATTTTGTTCACTGTACATGGGCGACGTATTGTGATGACTGATACAAACGCTCTCTGTATTTTTTTGCAACAAAATGCTGTCTGTGAATCACGCAGTGAACAGATAAAATACATGGTACCCCCTTCTTCAAAAGGACTATGAACCCACAATGACATCCCGTCATTGCAGAAGCTCCATCAGTGGCAATAGATATAATGTTCGCAAGAGGAATATTTTTCTCTTTAAGATACTCTTTGACAGTATTAAAAATAGATTCACCTTTAGTATCTGTAATCAAGTTTCTTGCAAAAAACATGTCTTGAATAATTTCTCCTTCCTTCAGAAACCGGACATATGCCAGCAATAAGCCTCATTACTTGGCAATGTTGATTTATCAACATCAACTTGAAGAGAAAATTTGGTGGACTGCAAATGTTTGCATAAGGAAGCTTCGACGTCTTCAGCCATCTCACCAATTCAGCCACCTCACTGTATCGCTGCTTAATGAGAGATTTTTTATTACACTGGACGCGGCTGGATGATGTAAAACAGTTTTTAAAACTTCCTTGATAGCCGGCAATATCAACGTTTCACCGATAGTATGAGCTTCCACTTTATTAGCAATTAATTTTGCTATATTTTAAGAGGGTGTCAAACCATCGTCGCATTTTTGTAATGAGGTTGCTCGTAAGCCTGGTAGTGACGGTGCCTTCAGAAACCCGTCCCTGATATTGGTAAAGAACGACAGATCATTATTTTTTTGGTCAGAATGAATTTGTTACAGATGCTCCTGCAAGCGAGACGGCTTCATTGCCTCATTAGAAAACACTTTGTTACAAAGTAAACACATGGGTATTTGCAAGCTAGATGGCGATGCAATAAATCCATATTTTAAATATGTCGGACTGTATAGACAATATTTCTTTTTGTTAAACGACATCGTTTTGTTTGGGACAGCAAAATAGGAAGACAACTGTTTATGAAATCTTTTTAATCCACGATCAAGAGCAAAAAGAGCACGTTCTTAGTCGACTGGCCAAATAAAGAATTAAAGATTTCCTATGTGGGTGCACCAGTAAATATCGTCAACATTCCAATATTTATCAGTACTTTGTTTATGTCGTGTAGAAACAATGTTTCACAGTTTCAATTTTGACACTCTCTCGTGCCTAGCTTGGAAAATAATCACCGCCTAGATTGGAACCTTGCAGCGAGGCTAGAATATGCTCAGCATATGCTCATGTATGCTCAGAGTAGACTTTTTTTTTTTTTTTTTTTTTTTTTTTTTACAGTTATAGAAAACAGAAGAGTAGAAAACTAAAACCAGCACAAGAAAACACAAATCAAATCAAGCCTTTGTTTTAAAAGGGCGCTTATTATTATTAGTAGTAGTAGTATGCGCATTTACATAACGCACGCGAAATTTTAAAAATTTAGTTTGAGTACTAAAACGTGCTCATATCGCCCCTTTACCGCTCCTACCGCCTAAAGATCATTCGCCAACCCAGTAGCAGCCTATGACACCCCCTGGAGGCAGTACCGCCCCATTTGAGAACCTATGGTTTAGATATCGCTTATTAAATCCAAAAGACATGAAGGGCATCATTTATAATGCATTTTACTCTGGCAAGCCGCATTGCGCGATTTATTTGTGTGTGTGTATTTATATACTAAGATAAACATTTAAAAAGGCTTACATTATTATTATATGCATTTTTTCAAGTGTAAATAGAATGAATGAACATATATGCCAATTTCAAATATCATCAAGTAATGATTAAAACTATTGAATAATATTTTATTTTAAATAACCAATGTAATACCCGTTTCTCTTTTCTTTCACTGGATGGTTTTTTAACAGCTACCATAACCATAGTGTTTTCCCAAAGCAGATTATTGGCGCAGCATGTCCCACTGCGGATTTTGTGCCAATAAAAGTCAACCAACCAACCAAAGCAGATTCAGAACAAATTTAGTAATTTTTACTATGTTGATATAAATAAAAAAATCATAAATTTCCCGAATATCGTCGTCGACAGCAACATCCTACACAGCCGGCCGCATGAAGTTTGAAACCTCAGGCAGATATTACAGACAGCAGGTACTATAAAAAATGTTATCGGAATCGTATTACATACATATGAATACGTGTTAAACATATACACGTATGACCTACATTCCATAGTAATCGGACTCACAATTTTATGTAATAAATATGTCATTTCTGAAACCTTGAGTTCAAGAGTTATTAAATAATTATACAAACTTAAAGAGCATGTTTAAAATTTTACTACGTCAGAGTGTATATAATAAAATAAGATATTCTAATATCACAAACCATGGTTGTGTCGAAATTAAACGCAACTTCATAAAAAATCATAGCTTTATATTTATATAACAAAATATTAACCATACCTAAACTTTGTTATGTATACATATATATACATACATATCACGTTTTACAATCTTATAACGTGCTATATCTATTTTTATTATTTCAATCCCGGAAAAAGAGTTAACAGATTTAATATTCCTATAATGGATTATTGGAAAAGTAAACAAAAAAAGACAACAAACTTTACAATGTATGCAACACAAATTTTTGAAAAATAATAATAATACTAATAGAAAAGAAAAGAAAAAGAAATATTTCTTCTTGTTGTTTTTAGGTAACTCCAAAAAAGCTTACATTCAATTAATCAAGAAAACACATAACACTGCGATTTTAGATTTTTTTTTTTTTTTTTTTTTTTTTTTTTTTTTTAACGAGAAAGAGAAAGCAAAATCAGATTTTCCTGTGTGTGCTGGTGCTTGGGAATAAGGCCGATTGACTGCCCTAGGGTCCTAAGCCTAAGGGAAATTGCCCTCCATGGAGGTCTTTCTAAGGTATACTAGCCAGTATTTACGCAAATTTAGGAGAAGCACCACAGAAAACTGCGAACGGCCAGGCCGACGAGCGTGATGTGGGATCGAGATTTTGAGAAATTCCACCCTCCCCTTTTCAATCTTTAAAAGCAAGTGGGGTCTAAGACACGTTTTCAAACGTAAGTCAGCTTGAAAATATTTCAGTAAGAGATTTCTTCATGTGTCGGTTGGTTATGTGCAGGCAACGCGCATTCTAAAAGGATTTTGTGACATTACCCCCCCCCCCCCCCCCCACCTCCTTCGTCTTGAGGCGGATAAAAAAAAAAAAAAAAAAAAAAAAAAAAAAAAAAAAAGAGGTTTTCAAGTTTAAATTTTGCGACCTTTTGGGTGTGGGTGTACCAGGGTTGCCAACATTTTAGTTTGTTACGGAGCATCTTTAGCCCCGCCTTTATCTCGTAGCATTTTTATTTTAAGAGTATTTGCTTTCATGTTTTATCGTAGCTGTATATTGGAAAAATATTCTATAAATGAAGTACTGCAAATTAAAGGCGGGGTGCGCATTATGCACTTTGGTGGGATTTGGCGAATCTTCTAACTTACTCGCTGGATAAGGGGGAGTAGAAAGCGAATAAGTAAATGTAGAAGGCAGTGAGGACATGGACTCCTCATATTGCGATCGGGGAAAACTCTACTGAATTCAGCGGAAACTTAGTTTTTAATTTCAATATTTATTTATTTATTTATTTATTTATTTTTATTTTTTGAGATTTCATTAATAATGATATGAAATTTTCTCATTTAAATAAAGTGTCCAGCAAAGGTGTCAAAGCCTACTAGTTATTAATAATAAACAAAATAAAATTTTCTTTGTATAATCTAAGACAATATTTTAAAAAATGCGTTTTCGTCTTTTATTTCGCAAGCATAACTTTACAAAATATATTGAAAAAAAAATTACAAAGAAATATGTAATAAATATGCATTGATCCAGTATCATGTCTTGCTATCTAACAAATTTTGAAAAATAAATTACCTGAAAATCACATAGTTTATTGGATTTGGCGAAAGATTTAAGTTACATTAAACAATCCTAATTTTTTTATTATCAGTAAACTTTTAACAATGCAGTGAGATTTCTAACTAACAAAGTCTTAGAAATAATTTGTTATAGATTTAGGGCATATATCATTCTATTTATATTTAAGCAGAATATTAGTTAATGAGCAGAGATAAATTTATTAGTTAACAGCCATCCAAAACTTGTTGAAGCATCATACATCGAACAGTTTCCTACAGGCTACTTTCTTCCGGATTTAAGATACAACAGTGTTTCATTTAACAAAGTATTAATAACATAATTTCGTTCATTAAATACAAGAGAACATTAGACAGCACTAAAATTAGCTAGTAATGACAGATTTCTCAGCTACGATATTTTACTCGCATAAGAAATAAGACATTCTCTTAAATAATTTCTGGAAGTACTAATATTGAATCGTCAATTAATCCACGATTCTTAGTAAATGTAATTAAATACTGCATGGAAATGTATATTTCTTTTATGTAATTCAAGTTGTTCTGTTATAATGATCCTATGAAGATTTTTTTTAGAAACACATATTATTTACAACACTTAAAGATCTGCTCAAGGCAATATTAGTATTAGAGCTTGATTTTTTTTTTTTTTTTTTTTTTATTAAGGATGCTTAAATTAAAAAACTTTTTATACAGAATATGTGATATGTTTTACCTTTTACTATATGTTACATATATTTTATTTGTTAATTACCTTTCAATCTTTTTAGATGTCTGTGTCACTTTTCTTATCAAGTCATCTTCATGTAAGTTCAAATCTTTTTAGCACAAAAGTATTAGACATCTATACAAAGCATTACAAAGCATTATACTTTTCAATCAGCGGTTTTAGCGTTGTTGAAATTCGTGATATCCCACCTCTAATTAAGCATATATATATATATATATATATATATAAATAATATGTCAAGTTTTAATTCGATATAAAAATTACACCGTTCAACCGATTGTTACAAATATTGGTGCACTGATTAATCTACACAAAATCTAGCTAACAGTGCATACTTATTTCAATTGGATAAATGGTTCAAAACGTATTTAAAAAAACCTCCATCTTAACTTTAAAAATAAATCAAGTTGATACAATGTCTATTAATAAAATCAGAGTTTTGCCTTTAAATTTTTCAAAATCAAAATATACTCTATTTAAAAAAAAAAAAAAAAAAAAAAAAAGACGCACTAGGAAGAAGTAATACAATCTGGACACAAATTGACACACATAGAGGTTTCGATGGAAAACGCAAAATTTTAAAGTTTGGCGGCCATCGAATGAGCATTAGACGCTGCAGTGCATCTTAGCTGCGCAATTGGCAGAATATTAAAAATGAGAAATTTTGATTTCAGGTCATGAATTCTACGATAATTTTATTCCGTGTACTCAGAAAGACAGTAACTGTGCCTCGCATACGTGTGCACAAACAACATTCATAGATGTCAGCATTTGAGTGCGGTGTGTAGTTGGGCTCAAAGACGCGGGTTGGTCTAATCTGCGAATTTTTTGACAATTGGATAGGAGCGGTACCACTACTAGACGATATTGACAGGAATGGGTGAACCATGGCCGAACACATCGTCAGGGAGAATGCGGTCGGCCTAAAGAGAGGACAGAATATGAGAACCAGTCAATCGCAAAGCGCTACTCAAAACTTTAATTCATCCTTATCATCGATCCTACGTGCAACTGGTATTTCAGTGACTTAGACCTTTATTTGGCGGCTCAGTGAAATGGGGTTGAGCTCAGTCCAAGGATCTCTCTTCCACTGAGGACATTTGGAGCATCATAAAAAGGGTCCTACAACCAACTCGAGGTTTTACCAATCTAACGCACCAATTGAACAGAATTTGGTACGATATTTCACAGGAGCACATCTGCTATGTCTTTCTATTAATACCAAGCAGAATAACTGCGTACATAAGGGACAGAAGTGGACCAACGTGTTATTGACTTTTTTACTTTGTGAGAATGAAGACTTTGAAGAACGTTCATTTACTTTTGCTAAATCATTCCAATTTTCTGAAACTGTAATAAATTGTTTTTCTCTACACGTGCATCAAATCTACAAATTTGTTTCGCATTCGGATAGCTCCTTCTTAGTGCGTAGTTCTTTTTTAGAGTGTATTTTGCGATATCTTCACGTTTTAAACATCGTGAGAGTCAAAAATGACTTCAGGAAAATTATCTCTCTCTGTGCGTTATGTCTGTATGTCTGTAAAGCCATTTTTATCAGGGTATCACGTGAGAACGACTGCAAGGTGTTCAATGACTCTTAGAAGGCATTTAGGTCTGTGCCCAACTTTAAAATTATACCTATTTAATATTTCAAAAGTTTTATTAGATTTAGAGATAAAAAACAACTGATCAGGCGCAAAGAACTTTTGCCAGTAGCACGCTTTGAATGAAAATAAAATGCGATATTTTTACAATTTAGACATCAGAGAACAACAAAATTATTTAATAATATTTTCAATGTGTGAATGGGAGGGGTACAAGTATATAGAATGTTTTTTATTCGACCGGGAATCACGTGATAACTGCTAGTCAGAATTGAATGACACTTGGCTGAGATTTAGATGTGTACCCTGCATAGCATTATATCAATCAAACATTTCAAAATTTTAATTAGATTTACAGATATGAGCAAGAAAACTCTTCTTTAACTAATTAAAAACCATATTTAGAAATGTTAAAATGATAATACGCATGCAATACATAAAACAAACAAACAAACAAAAAAAGATAACTATCGTAAAGCCTTTGCCAACCGAATCTATTGTCGTATTTTTCTAAAATTGCAAGCCTAAAAGTTATTTTTATCTAGGCAGTAGAGAGTCTCACAAAAGTACATTTAATTTATTTAAGCAAGTCTTAAGATAGTAATTTCATTGTTGTTCGGTGTATCGTCTAATATTTGTCCGTGTGCTAAACAGTGTACTAAAAATTCATCCTAACACGGATAATTTACTTTGAAAATTTTTTTCTGTGTTTATTATAATGTATGTAAATAAGCTTTTCCGACCCTCTAAATCGATCAATTACGCTAATCATACCAAATTTAAGTGAATAAATGTTTTATGTTTAGAATATTACATATTAGAATGGTCATGTTGTATGTACTATGGATATATCAAAATATTTAGCTGTATAGATCTTTATTGTCATGCACCGTAATACGTATATCGTTAATATTTTGCGAGTCCTTGTACTCAAACGAGCTGGAAAATTTATACCATGTTTAGTAGAGAACGTACCATAATTAACTTCACTATTATAAATTAATTTTAAGGCAATCTATGAATGTTAATGGATTAGTGTGGGGATAAAAAAATATGACATAATGACCAAATAACAGGTAATCCAAGTCATAATCATTCTTATATTTTTTTTTTATGAAATATAATAATATCACTGTATATACGACCGCATGCCTATGGAGTTTGTTTCATTAGCAGTAAGCTACTGTCATGCCCGCAAAAGATGGATTCAAGAGCATCTCAGAGGGAGCTGAGATCGATTAAACAACGGACTTCTCGGTAACCAGCACTCACCCGATTAATATGCAAACTGTTAATATAAGAATATTATTCAGGATAGAATCTTGTAGTTTCAGTATTCCTATATACTGATCGATTGCGTTAGATTTGGTTGAGTCAGAGTATTGGTATAGGCCGGTATGAATAGATACATAGAGCTTTATATTACAAAAAATATATATCTTCACTCAGCAATATAGATATTACATCCTCGAACTTCCTAAGGTCTCTCACGCTGTAGAAAACGCGAAAGAATACATTCATTATATAATGTAAAACCAGGCCGTATCCTGCTCAGCTAGAGGGTAATTTCCTTTTCAAAAAAAGAATATTTCAAATGTATTGTCAAATATATTCCACATAAAATAAGCAAATAGTGCGTGTTAGAGACAGTCTATGGGAAAAAAAGTCTATTTGCTTGTCAACGCAAGAAAGAATAGCAGTGCAAAAGTTCTTTTTTCTACGCAAATTAGGATATATCCCAGCCCCTGTTTGATGTCCACATTGATTGCATGACTTGTAGAAGTGTGACATTTATTTCGATGAGAGAAAAATTACTTTGTGTTTTTTTTATCATATTTTTACAAAATCTACGTGTCATATAATAGTCAAAAGACAATTTCTCATCCTCATTTTATGTAGAAATTATAGTACGTCCTAATTGTTTTGAGCAGTGTATAAAAATCATATTGCCAAAACAAAGCTAATGCAAAGTTTTTCATTAACCCGCATTGCATAAAAATATAAATGCGATTTTTATTCAGAACTATATTCTAATAGGAATACTTTAACTAATATTAGTCAAAGATTATATAAAGCAAAAAGCTATATTTTAAAGTATTATTGTTAATGTTTAGTTAAATGCAGTACAGGGTAAAAGTAAATATTCAATTAATTCTTATATAACATTTTCCATTAAATTTTATTACTATATATTGACATATAACACATTAAAAGATAGTTAGAAAACTTCGGGAAAAAAATAAAAATAAAAATGTACTTATCTTTAAAAAGGGAAGTTTCTTTTTCCATTATCTGTATTTTTATGAAGTATACTTATTCGAATATCATACAATAGGTTTTTGTTCTAGAACAATGTATTTTGGAAGAATTAGTTTGGTATTTTTATAAGCATGATTTAAGCTACAGACTTCTAATAAAGAGCGGAAATTACTTCTGGTGTCACAGGAAGCTTACAGTTTCCGATTCCGTAATTAAAAGAATGTTCTTTCCAAGTTTTTGTTGAAACAAAACCTACTTTTTGGTGATAAAAATTTGCTGTAATTACAATTCTTTACAAATACGTTTAGTGTTTTATTTCTAGAAAACAATATTTTATCTTTCGAAAATTGAAATAATGTCCAGATGAAGCAATGGAGCGATTTGAATGGAAAACATTGCAATGAATTACATTGTTAATAATTAGTTTCCTGAACATCCTTATTAATTATTTATGTGGTATTTAATTTAAATTAAAAAATATGCATAGCTAATTCTTTTTAATATGTAATTCTACAATTTATAAAATGATATTCAATACTTAAGAAAAAATATTTTTGTCGTAAAGATATGATTCTGTTAGTACATCAAAATACTCCTAAAATAATAATAATAATAATAATAATAAGTTTTTTTCTTTTTTTCGGGGGATGGGGTGGGGGTGGAATTTCCCTCATTTGTAACTCAGAATCATTATTTTTAACTTGTAAATGGCCAATTTAAACACCTCTAAAACATGTTTTATGCATCAGATTTTTATGTAACTGTACCTAAAAAAATCTGGTGTGACGGCTAACTGGAGACTAAAAATACACCTGTGGCCTACTATTGACAAACGCCAAAGATGTTGATGAGATTCTCTTACTCCGACCGGAAGTAGGCCGTAGTCAACGAGTCCACTAATGGCAAGAAAGTTAAAGGAGGAAATAAGTTAGTGGTGAATGGTGTACCAGTAATAGCATGCATAAAAGTTTCATATTACTGCTTACAGATTTCGTTGGCCCTCTATAAACAGACATCAGTGTATCAAAAGTAGTTTAATTATGGCTAGATAATAGTAATAATTATTATAAAATTTTAAGAAAATGGATTTTTCCCTAGTTTTTATGCAGAGATAGAGAAAATCTCTTGAAACAGAAATATTTTATTATTGAGCTACACAAGCTGAGAGAATATTGACCAAATTTGGTAGTACTGTAATTTACACTTAAGTGTCGATGGGATTTATTTTTCTAATCCCTCATTAAATATTTAATTACAGTATTAAGGAGTTATAATAATAAGCACCTCTGCTTAATATTATGTTACAATCTGTTACAAAATTACAAGACCAAAATATACTTTGCTATTTAGGTAATAATAATAATAAAAAAAAATATTTCAATGAAAAAAAAAAAAAAAAAAAAAAAAACATTCTATATCAGTACATAAAGTATTTAGTTAAATGAAACAACTAACATTAATTGATATAATTACGAAAAAATAAAACATCAGTGAATAAAAAAAAAAAAAAAAAAAAAAAAAAAAGATGTCTGAAATAATTGATAAAAAAATATAAGAAAACGTGCAATAAATAAATAAATAAATAAAAAATACAGTTTTAATAAATTTGGTAATTTGTTGCCTCACTATTTTTCTGAATATTTTGAAACACACGCTTTTGCATCGAGTTAATTAATTTACAAGGAAATATTTTGAATTAATTTCTCATTTCCTCATAACGAAGACTGTAATTAATATGTTAAACGATATTGTTTGTTATTTTCGTATACATGGCGAGACAAATAAACCCATAAGATTTCTATGGTGCTTAGGTCAGGGATTCGGCTTGGAAAAGTTGTATTATCAGTCATTTCTCGATAAGCCATTATTTTGTTCAGTTCGTTGTATGCCTAGAAGCGTTATCTTGTTGAAACTTCTATTTTGCACGTCCTAAAAGTGGTTTAAAGGATAGCAGACTTCGAAATAGCATCCTTTTGTAATTTTCTAAGTTCATTTCTATTCAACACTTTATATAGCGCATTTTTCTGCATATGAGATACTCTCCTGGGCTATAACAAGACCGCCTCCCTTCTGTCAACTTTGAATCTGAAAATTTTGAATTGAATCCTTTCCTGGAACTCTGTATGGTGAAACCTATCATTTTTGGATGAGAAAAATATTAATCTAGATGATCCAGATACAATTACTACTACTGGCAACATTAACGATAAATTCCTCGCGAAATATAAACTTGGCAGAGAGAAGGCAGTTCCGTTATGGTGTGGGAGCTATCTCATATGCAGTAAATTTAATGCAAACTGTTGAGAAGAAAATGAACTGAACTGTTTCCGGAAGTATCATTCCTATTTATGTTTATAGTTTATGTACAGTCAGTAACAAAAGTGTCAGAACACTAGCAAAAATTCCTATTTAAAAAAAGTACAATTCATACGGTTTTGTTAAATAAATCCTTGTCGAATCCTGTTCTTAGTCCGTGTAAGAACATGATTCGATAAGGATTTGTTTAACAAAACCGTATGAAGTGTACTTTTCTTACATAGGAATTTTTGGTAGTGTTCGGACTTTTTTGTTCCCGAATGTACAGTTTATAACAAAAGTGTCCGAACACTGGCGAAAATTCTTATGTAAAAAAAACCACACTTCATACGATTTTGTTAAATAAATCCTTGTCGAATCCTGTTCTTAGTCAGTATAAGAACACGATTCGATAAGTATTTATTTAACAAAACCGTATGAAGTGTACATTTTTCAGATAGGAATTTTTGCTAGCGTTCGGATACTTTTGTTACCGACTGTACATCATTTCCTCGAAGTTTGTTAAAAATTGAATATTAACCGAAACGTCGAAATGTAAGAATATTTTTGGAATATAAAGATATTTTTGGAATGTAAAGATATTTTATAAATGATCTGATATGCTGAAAAGTATGGTTTTTTCATATTTTTATAACTTAATTGAGAGCATATATGAGTAGAATATATTTATTTACCCTTCATTTGTGTCAAAAATATCCTTCCAACAATTTGCATCTAAAGGCGCTAAAAGTTCAGATGTAGGTTTCATTTGACAGGTCAATGTCATCTGTTAACACTATACGATGTTACTTTTTCTTTGAAAAAAGTAGGTAATAGATGCACTAGAATTAAATTGATAATAATTGAAACTTTTGTGTTACCCACTATCATTGTGATTTCCGCTATAGAAGAAAAAGGTGCTTTCCAGACGATGGCATTAAAATAGCAAGAAGAATTTTGAATATTACACATCCAAGTAAAAAAAGTTAAGAAATATCAACAGATTGAAAAAGTGAGACGTATACACCATATTAAGCCATCGATGAGGATTTAAAAAGTTATACTAAGTAACAAGTGGAAAGTCATTGGCTAAATGTAAACGGATTTGCAATGTTTTGGCCACGGCCATACAACTTTTTTATTTTTTTCAGACCTTAATAAAGGACATATAACAAAAATTCAATCTCCTAAATGTGGAGAAAATGCAATATTTTATCGCCCACATATGTGTAAAAAGCTGTAAAGAAATATATATATATATATATATATAGTACATATATATACATATTTAACAATTCCTTTTAAAATTCAAAGACAATTTCCAAAAAGAATTAGAAGGATTTTAATTATTAGGGTGAAAGTAAGTTATTTAATTGCATGAAATGGTATTCGAAAACGGAATTTAAGCTAAAGTTAAATATTTAAGAATCATGAGGTTTAAAGTTAATTACTTTTTAGAATTTTATGAATGGAATTAGAATAGTTTAATTTCTAATTCTGTAAAATTTGCAATTTAATACCCTTCAAGATTCAAAAATCTAATATATATTAAATTTAAGTAATTAATTGAATTTCAAATGAAATAATTAACGAACGCATTATGCTCCAATCCCATTCAAATAATGTTTCAAACAGAAAAAAAAAATAATATTTAAATTATTTTGATAGTGACAAAATATATCAACACAGAAATTACATGCCCCCCCCCCCACACACACAAAAAAAAAAAAAAAAAAAAAAAAAAAAAAAAAAAAAAACACTTTTCTCTATGGATTAAAAATTTAAATGTATTAATACTTTTTAATCCAATTTTTAGGGAAATTTTTTTCATGCGATAGAAATAAATTGTCTTTGATATTTATTAATTAATTCTAAAAAGGTGCAAGGTTAGCTTTATTTGATCCACAACTTCCACATGAATTCAATATTATTTTTGAATAAAATTCTTTTATGAAATAAATAAATAAAATAATAATATTAAATTTAGAAATGTAAATGTAAGGTTAGCCTTGTATTTAATTAAATAATATTTTTGTTTAAAATAACTTATTTTTCACCAAATTTAGCGTTTTTGGTCTGTAAACAATTAATAATATTATTATTTACGAATTATTTTAATTTATCTAAAAATCAGAAAAAAATTCTCGTAAAAAAAAGAAGTATTCTTATATTTATGAATGATTATATATATATATGTCTATGTATATGAGATATAATTAAAAGTTCCCCTTAAAATTAAAGCTTCATTTCTCAAACTTAAATGATTCTACCTCTCACTAATCCACTGATAGTGGCCCTAATTAATTCTTTATTAATTTATTTTCTAAATATATCACTAATTCCAAATTTATTAACTTAATTATTAACTTATTCTTAATTCTTAAACTTATTTTATTTTCCGATGAATCAAACTGTTACTTATTATATTGCGCAATTCTAAAGTAATTTTAATCTAAAACCTTCTTTTCTCGACTCCTGTCGACGTACAAACGGTAACAAAAGTGTTCGAATACTAGCAAAAATCATATGTAAAAAAGGTACACTTCGTACGGTTTTGTTAAAGAAATCCTTATCGAATCATGTTCTTATACTGACTAAAAACAGGATTCGACAAGGATTTATTTAACAAAACCGTATGAAGTGATTCTTTTTTTTACATAGGAATTTCATTTAATAACCATTCACGCCATCGACTGCGTTTTAATTATTTAAATGTTTGTATCAATTTTAATATGACAAACATACAGTGCGTGTTCAAATTATTATTATTATTTTATTTTATTTTATTTTTTTATTTTTTTATTTATTTTTTCGATTATCTAAAAAATACTAGATGAAATGGCTTGAAATTTCATACATGTAAAGAAAATTTAAAAAGTCACATTTTCCACTGACTTTAGACCAGAGTACAATTAGGGACCAAACCACAAATTGAAGAAGAGCAAAAATACTTTTGATCACCCAGTATCAAAAAAAGCTACAAAGGACTTATAACTTTAATACTTTGTTGCACATACTATGTACAATATTTGAATGTTTTATTTCGGAAATTTCACAATTATTTAGACAGATACAATTTTATTTTCAGAATTACTAAATTTTTTGACAAAATTTTTCTTATAACAAGAACGTATTTCCATAAAATTTTACAAACGTTATGGAAAAATTGACAAAACGTTAGAGAAATATTATTCTCAAAAACAAAATTCGCATGTGTAATATTCGTTGAGGTGTGAGAATTTTTCAGTAAATATAATTTTCTGCGCATGTGCGAAAGATAGAAAGTTTTTATTCCGTAGGTTGAAAGCTAGATATATTGAGCAATTTTTGTCAGAAGTTCATTTGAATAGAGTAAAAATTAAGCAAACTGTCGACGAAACAGTGACCTAGATTTTAAGTATTTTCCAGAGCTGAAATTTCATAATGGTTTTACACATGCCGCATATTTAATTTGAAGATCCAATTTTTTCAATCCCGCTGCAAAAGCTCTTTTTGTGAAAAATCCCTTATGAACTCACAAATTAAAATGCGTTAAAGTGACAAGCCTATAAGGGGGTTTTCACAAAAAAAAAGAACATTTTCAACGTAATTGAAATAAGTGGATCTTCAAATTAAATATGCGGCATGTGTAAAATCTCTAATGAAACTTCAACTCTGAAAAATACCTAAAATCTAGGTCGTTCTTTTGCCGACAATTTGCTTATTTTTCGCTCTATTTAAATGAACTTTTGACAATAGTTGCTGAATATACCTAACTTACAAACTGTGTAATAATTTTATTTCTATCTTTTGAGCATATGCAGTAAAATAATATTTAATAAAAAGGCTCATATCTCAATGAATATTACATGAGTGACTTTTATGCTTCAGAATAATGTTTCTGTAATATTTTGACATTTTTGCAGCAAGTTTTCCGAAATTTTATGGAAATCCGTTCTATTTATATGCAAAAACCTTGTCATAAATATTAGTAGCTTTTGAAAAAATAATTATATCTGCCTAAATAATTGCTCAATCCCCGAACCAAAATGTAAAGATATTGTACATGGGCAACAATGTATTAAAGTTACAAGTCATTTACAGCTTTTTGTGATACAGGGTGATCCAATGTATTTTCACTTTTCTTCAATTTGTGTTTGGTTCCCTTATTTTACTCTGGACAAAATCAATAGTGGGAGATATAAGTTTTTTAATGTTCTTTGATGTATGAAGTATCAGGTCATTTCGTCTAGTATTTGTTTAGATAATCGAAAAAATGTTAAAAGAAAAAAATATAAGATCTAATAATTTGAACAACCACTGTATAAAATAAAATTCAAATTTGGTTACCATTTTTATCGAACAGAATATATTAAGCGTGTTAAACTATTTCTGCATAGTAAATTGAAATTCTTTACTTGAAGCATTTTTTTAACATAATAAATACATAACTGTGCAAATTTTATAATAATTTTTTCTTATCGTAAGGTTAATTTTAAAAGACAATTGGAAAACACACAAATTAAAATTATAAATACATTTAAAAACATATGAATATTGATCAAATAGAAAATAATTGTACATTTTTAGTTTATTTATTTAATGATGCATTTTGAAATCTACCATGTTTTAGTTATTTATTTTTTATTTATTTTGTTTGCTAAATATAAGTTGCTAAAATATATAGTGGTTACTTTTGAAATTGTTGAAACATTTATAAAAGTTCTGTTAAATATTTTGAGAAAGTTTTCTGATAAGCATTTTCAGATTACAACAAAGCTGTTGAAGTTAACCTTAGCAGACGAAAAGTTTTGCACCATCTGGTGCTCCACTTGTTTGACAAAAGACTGCAGCTTCACTTATTAGCATTTGAAAGACGTGAAAGTTTCGGTGTACTAAGAATTGTAGATATTTCTTTAGGTGCAATACTGAAACATAAAGAACTATAAAAAAAAAGTTTCTTTAGAAAATGTTAATATACTGGATGATATAAATCAGAAAACATGAAAATATATTTATAGTTTAGTATTTTTGTTCATTAAAAATAATAGGTTTATATTGAATAGTAAAAAAAAAAAAAAAAAAAAAAAAAAAAAAAAATGTTTTTTATATTGTTGTTATAAAGTCCTGCAAATAGACCAACCTAATGCAAAGCGTATTACATGAACAAGTTTATATTAAACAGTAACCCTGTTTTTTTTTTTTTTTTTTTTTTTTTTTTTACTTGTTAAAAAAAAAAAAAAAAAAAAAAAAAAAAAAATGGTTCTACGTTCTAAAAATAATATAGTTTTAAAAATGAATACGATATAACTTTTTTAAAGTATTATTCCAATGATCACTTCGAATACACAGATTTTCCATTTGATAATGGAAGAATAGAAAAAAAAAAAAAAAAAAAAAAATCTGAATAAATTTTGCCATTTTTCCTTTCAAATACATGTGGAATTATGATTTTGTATTCAGGCATCATATTATAGTATATTAAAAATTGTAGTTCGTGTTTTTTACTTTGTGTCAGTTCAATTATTTCTTATGTGCAATGCACAATTTATAAACTATAGGTATATATAAATATTTCCAGTGGCATGCTTGAGTCTTTAGTTTTACGTTACATTTATGAAAAGGCATGACAAAATGAATTATAGTGTTTTTCGACCACATATCACGGAACCATGGAATCCTCTGCGCGATTGCGGACTGAACAAGTCTAGTGTTAAAATTGTTATTACAGTCATTGGGTTCTGATAAAATAATCGATAACAGAGCCCTGAATTACTGGATGCTTTCCAAATACCAACCTATCGCTGAATTTGTTAACCTTTCAATTTTTTGGACTCGCCCTCACAGCTAGTTTTAGGAAACGTGGTTGCACTATATATGGTTACTTTCTCTTAAAATAACTTTATTATGCTTTCATGATATACATAAACGTTAATTTACGCAGAACAATAACTAGAGTCACGAGTTCAAGTTTTAAAACTATGCGTCATATGAATATTGCATCATACTTTGACTGAAGCTGACTGTGTGATCATACCTGATTTATCAAGACAGGATGAAAATGTAGCTCTTTTGTTGAAAGAAAACCAATATTAAATAACTAATTTAATTTTTTTTAATGCACCATACGTATTCTCGAAGAATATCTTCTGTTTCTGTACGAGGAATATACAGTTGCAACAGATTAATTTAAAATATTATACTACGGAATTGGTAACCATAAGTTGATGAATAATGTACCAAGGGGGATTTTAAATGTGAGTTTGGAAGAAAATAAAAAATAAGACATAAAAGTTTCAACACTAAGAGCAAATTATAGGAAAAAAATATAGATATTTCACTTTTGCATTAAAGGAAAGTTTTTAACATTGAAATCATTTTAAACAGCATTCGATACTGATATTTTCTTAGTTTTTAGTTTAGACAAAGTATTCCTTAGTATAGATAGTACATTTTAAAGCATAAAATTATATTTAATTTTAAAAAATAAAGTTTAGATTAAAATAAATGTAAATATGTATAAAATGAATTTATGTTTTAAAAAAAAAGTTATTACTTTAGGATAACATTTACAAAACTTTATAGTCTAATTAATGAAACACAAATGCAAAAATTTTGTTTTCAAATGAAAATATAATGAAAAATTTTAAACACAGTGTCATTTTCTTTTGTCGTTTTCCTTTTTTTGTTTAATTGTATATATATTTCCTTTTTTACTTTTTTTAATTTAAGTTTCGCAATTCTTGGAAAAAGCTTGCTAAAATATAACATCAGCAAAAATCACAAAAGTAAAATTAAATTAACTCATGAATATTTATACTCTTCATTACATTGGATTTTAAAAGTATATTTTGTTGTACTTTAAAATAGACTTAATTTCTCTGTCAAAGAATTATAATTCTTCTCTTCGCAGGCGTGTATCTTAAAAAATAGTCATAAAAATAAGTTAGTTTGCTTTCGGATAAAATGAATGAGAAGGAATTTTAGCTTTGTATTTTTATTTTTTTTAATATCTTATTTGTAAAACAAAATTGAAATTATATATATATATATATATATATATATATAACATAATATGACTTCATTCAATCATCCAACTTTCTTTGTAAATATATTCTCATTCCCGATTAAATGCACATATATGGGAAAGCTCTCATTAAATTGCGACTTAAAATAGCTTAGAGTACCGGGGATGAATATGTTCACAATCCTTAATACCAAAAAAAAAAAAAAAAAAAAAAAAGAAAAAGAAAAAAAAAATGTTTGATTGTGCACTACCTTTGCATAAATGACAGACAATTTCGATTTCAGACAATTGACCGACAATTTCGACTACCTTTGCATAAATGACCGACAATTTTTTAAATATCTCAACAAGTACTAAATAAACCATCGTGAAACTTCAGGAGAATAAAAAGTGTATTATATCTCCTACATTTCAGTGAAAGTTTTGCCCCGTAAGTGAAAGGAGGGCCAGTAAAAAAAAATGAAAGCTTTTGGCATCAATCTGAACTGTAAAAAAAAAAAAAAAAAAAAAAAAAAAAAAAAAAACCCGTAAAATTACAGGGAAAGCCCGGCAGCAGAGATTCCAGACAAAGCTCGTAAAAAGAAACGCTTAGACCGTAAATTAAGTATATAATAACCTTACATTACGTTACATGTCTGTAAAAAAAATATTTTGCCCGTAAAACCAATGTTTTTCTTTTACGGGCTTTGTCTGGAATCTCTGCTGCCGGTCTTTTCCCGTAATCTTACGAGATTTTTTTTTTTTTAAGTGTGCAATACATAATGCATGAAATGCAATATGGGTGTATCATATGATTTTGTGGCTTCTTCTTATTATCTGTATATTTTTTTTGCCTCTATCACATGTAAACAGGAAGATATAACGGTTTCTTTAAAAATTTGCGAAAACTATTTTTTTTTTTTTTTTTTTTTTTTTTTTAGCTATAAAACGCAAGGTAGAAACCAATTGCAAATTTATTTTCAAGAAGCTTGACACAGCATACGGCAATCAGAATGAAACAATATTAAATATTTAATGGAATATGAGCATCTTATCTTTATTAAATAATTTTTAACTGCGCATGCGTATGATTTAACAAAGTTTCATTTGCATAATTTAGCAGCCAAATATATTGAGTTAGTTACTTATATGAATATTCCAAACAAATATCGTGAAATCTCAAGGAGTTGTACGCGATAGAATGAACTGAATTTCAGCTGTTCCCAAAAATATGAAATTAATTAGGGTGTTTCCTCAATATTTATTTACAATCATAAAAAAAAACTATTTCGATAGAGAAATTTTTATTGTAATTTTACAATAATTCTTTCGTGTTTGAATGAGGTAGAATTTATTCTTAAAATATAGTAATGCAAGTGTTCTGCCTTGAGATGGAATCATACTTTCATCCTCCCAAAAATTTCAATAAAACATTTTTGCAAAAAAATAGAACCTACTGTAAAAAGCAACTACTATTCAAACAACTAAAAAAGTAATACAAAAAATTGCTATGAAAGGAAACTGTAAATTGCGCCTAAAAATATAATATAATTTATTTCGCTTAAGAACCTATAACACTACGGTTAATCATAACTTTTGAGGTCGGTGCAAAATTAAATAAAATTCAATTAGTTTTTTAAAAATTTTTTTTTTAGATCGGTAGCTATAAATGCTGCTGTTTCGAATGATCCATTTTTATGTTCCCTTTATTATTTCATCACTGTATACAATTGGTCCATTGGTAGCATCTATATAGAACAGTGAACATTCTTCGCAAATCGATATTTATGTTTCTTCGAAGTTACAGTTTCCTTTGCAAATTTGGTGTAACTTTGATAACTATCATCCTTGATGGCTTTTGGATTTGACGATCAAAAAGTAATGTAAAAATATACACGTAAGATGTATATTTTCATAATATATATTGTACGAAGTATTGTTTCATACTATTGATTGCTCTCTTAATATACCTTATTAAAATAACCATGATATCCTAAAGAAATTAAATGTGTTTGGCAGATAATTTTGCGATTTTTCTTTCACCAAGGACGCCAGATACAAGCAGATTTGTCAACATTTATAGTTTAAGAAATCTTATTTGTTTTCTTTAATCAAAGTAGATTTCGGCTGCGTTTTGCAGATTACAATGTGAGATGTGTATTTTGAATATAATTTGGTTTTTCCATTGGATAAATAAAAGAATTTTATTAATTTCTGCATCCACTTCAAAAGTTATGATTAATTGTACTGTTATAGGTTGTTTGGCGAAGGAAATTATTTTATACTTTTAGGCGCAATTGACAATTTCATTTCATACCATTATTATTATTATTATTATTATTAGTTGTTTGAATAGTAGTTGCTTTTTGGAGTCGTTTCTCTTTTTTTTACAAAAATATTTAATTTTTCTCTTTTCAGTGAGAATTTATTCATATAGCAGAACATCAGAAGATGTTTCACAAATCACAACCCCCAAGAAAAGTGACATAACTCAAAAAATGGTTTATGTCACAAAAAAATACAGGAAATGCATCCAATGTGAACTAAAAACCTACAACTTCATCTAGTAAGTCATCCACTGGAGAGACAGTTGTGCCAGTTTTATTCTAGTTAAGTTATTTTTAAGTTGATTTTTCTCAAATGCTGCATTTTTAAGTTGTGCTCCTTGTCTTGCTTTTATCGGATATGAGAAAAAAAACTATCCATTGAATAAACATATGTAAAGTTAAAAAGGCTTTAGGGGTACATACAAATGAAACACCACTGGTTGCAAAGCCGTTTGTAAGCGTCCCAAATGTATGATTACACTCGGCAGCAAAAAAATTCGAGCACTAGCAAAAATTCCTATGTAAAAAAAGCACACTTAACACTGTTTCGTTAAACAAATCCTTGTCGAATCGTGTTCTTAGACTGACTAAGAAAAGGTTTCGACAAGGATTTATTTAAGAAAACTGCATTAAGTGTACTTTTTTTACATAGGAATTTTCGCTAGCGCTCAGATACTTTTGCTGCCGACTGTATTTGCAAAAAAGTTGCAAAATTTACGTCATCGAAGTTGCAAGCGTTCCGTTTGTATGTAACTCTAGAAATGTAAAGACTTTTTGAGCTGTATTCGTAACCCAAAATTCTTTTAGGTATATATTGAACTTCACAGTAAATACGTGTCACCCGCTACGCTGGAAACTGCACAGCGTAAAGTTCAAACAAAAATCATATTATGCATTTCAGCTGACGGACAGAAGTTTCAACATCTATACTTACATACTACTTTTGCCAGAGTAGTTGCATGCGTTCAGTAGTTAGAGTGCGAACAGACTTTTGTGAGTATCCTGTAATTTGTTTATACCTTAATGAAATCATAATGAAACCTATTTCAGGCCGAGAACTTTACGACAACAAAAAGTAGATTTAAAATTAAAGCATTTTTTACGAAGTTATAATCTAACAAATTTCAAAAACAACAACAATGAGAAACATGGTTTGCATTGAGAATCTCTTCCTTTGTGAAGTCGGTTTAAAACGTCTATGCGTTAATCGATGTGCCCGCTTACAATAACCATGTTTTGAATTTTACATAGCATAAAGGTCACCCACTACGCTACAACGTATGCAATTTCATTCAAGAGTGCACAAAATAGGAAATTCTGAACAAACAAATGCACGTTTTAAGCTTTCTGTTTGTAGCATTAATGCCTGCATTATCTTTTCGTACTACATGGATGATGTTCTGCAATTTTATAATTCACTTTTTCCCCTGTCTTGAAACGTTTCCGAGATAGGATCGCTAACTCCACTTTTTTTCACCTGGTAGCGCTTTAGGCGGTTGAATCGCGTAGCGCATGGCCAATTTATAATGCCTACATACCACTTTTATCACTATAGCTGCAGCCGTTCAACAGTTAAAAGTGTCGGAATTGACTTGAAAAAAAATTCTGTCTTTAATGTATTTAAATATTTTAGTGTAGTCCTGTGAATCTTAATGTTAAACATATCTTTTTCCATGTAAACATTATTTTTGAATAGTGAAATATAATGTGTATTTCTTATGTTTTTTTGTTTTTTTTCTTTTAAGTAGAAAGTTATTTAAATGGGATTTATTAGCATATTTATCCTAAATTACATCGCATTGACACGTTTTGGGTGCCCTGTACACGAAACAGTTGTACAAGACCTACTAATGTCATTTTAAATAGGAAGCCTTAACATAGTGAACTTGATTAACATATATCATTTTTTTTTTATTTTCAAATATTTTACGGGCGCTTTGGGTAGGGATACGGGCAGATATACAGATGGACAGTCGTACAGGCAGACACTCCGATTAAAATCCTTTTAACACTTACAAATATATAGAATGTATTAAAAACGCTTAATGTAAACAAAAATGGAATTCCAGCAAATTTTCAATAATAGCCTTTAATGTAACTGAATATTTTTTCGTCCTGTAAATCTAATGATAAACATGCTATATTCCGTATAAAGTATTGTTTTGTGCATATGAATAACGTATTTCAATTTCAAGGTTTGTTCAAAGTAAAGTTAAGAAAATCTATACAAATACCTCTCATATGCTTTGGAATAATTTTGGGTCTCATTCTACACAAACCAGGGGTAGTAAATTTTTATTTTCAATAGAAAACATCCGGTAGTGAACTTAAATAATATTTTTCATTAAGATTGAACTAAAATAAAAAAATATGGTTTATAGAAATACCGCTCATAGAACACAATGTTTTGGAATGCCTTTGGTTGGCCCTTTACACAATCCAGTGAAGGTATTCACTTCATTTTCAATAGAGAACATCTTATAGTGAACTTGACTAAAACCTACCAGTTTCAAGAAATTCCGTCAATACTTACGGGAGTTAGAGTGCGAGCGGTTAGACAGACGGACAAACACACAAACAGACGGACAGATGGACAGACAGACGAACCGACAAACTGAAGTCTTTAACACTTTTTAACCTTGTTGGAAAGTGTTAAAAAAGTAAATTATACACAGGTATGTGTATAAATATTTATAATTCAGTTTAAAATTAATTAAATGTAAGAAAAAAAATATAATCTATTGTAAAGAAAAAGCCTATTTAGAATATTGTTTAGGTGAGTCTGCTTGATTTATTTGTTATTATTTTTAGTATTTGCATTTTATTTTTAAATTTGCAACTAATTAAAAACATATTACCAATAACATATTGAATTTAAACCGTATTACTGTACGTAACCTATTAGGTACGCTTATAAAATTATATTGCAGATATATTCTCAAGTTAAACAAAGTGCTTTAATTAGCTCTGAAACCCAATTGTTTAACTAGTGTGTACCGTTAGCATTTGTAGTAGAAACACTCAATTCTATGTGGTGCATATACCCACTTAATATGCCATTAAAGTAACTCGTCAGTGTAGCGCTCATATAAACATTAATTGAGGTACCCTGAAAACATTAATTATCTTTTTGTATCTAATCTCATTGACATAGATTTCAACTTTTCAGATAATTTCATACCACTATTTCTAGTAAAATTATATTGCACAGATATATTCTCAAGTTAAACAAAGGGCTTTAATTAGCTCTAAAACCCAATTGTTTAACTAGTGTGTAACGTTAGCATTTGTAGTAGAAACACTCAATTCTATTCAGTGCATACACCCACTTAATGTGCCATTAAAGTAACTCGACAGTATAGCGCTCATATAAACATAATTAATTGAGGTACCCTGAAAACATTAATTATCTTTGTGTATCTAATCTCATTAGCATAGATTTCAACTTTTCAGATAATTTCATACCACTATTTCTAGTAAGAATTTTTCTCATGTTTAGTCACGCAATTTACAAGAATAGATACAAAAGAAAAACAAAATTATTAGAATTAGTGATATAAAACAATGTACAGAGGGTTTGCAACTCTACATTTTACAAAAATTCAAATTAAAAAGTACCGAATAAATCTGCTGTTACTTATGAAGTATGTAAAATAAGTGCGTGCTTGATTTGTTTTTTAATTTTAATTTAAATAAAATTTCAAACCAGTATTTTTTATTACAGTATAGATTTCTTGGGATACCACACTGTCTTGAAACTGTTTTTCCAATCCTTATAGCAATGCTGATGTCGGGATTCTGATTTAAACTTCCGTGTATCAGTGAATACTTTAAAAAAAATTTCTAGTGTCCCAAAATATATTTCCTTCAAGGGATCCCGTTATTTCTGGAAAAAAAGGAAAAAATGGACAAGTACAGAAGTTAGGCGAATAAAGAAACTGAAGAACCACAGGGAAAATTTTACAATCGAAATTTTTTTTTATCGAAATTTGTATGTAGCAAGGAACACTACTGTGATGTAACAGTAGGATCTTCCGTTTCACACGTATGATGTGCTGAAGTTTCTGTGGCATTGAGTACTATATGTGAAGTAAAATTTGAGAGCACATAATCATTCAAAATTGATCTCATAAAGACTTATAACGCATAAAATAGACGGTTTCACACACGCGCACACACACACACAAAATGAAAAAAATCCACGTATGGATTTGGCAACAAAATGTATGTGGATGCTATGGACAACAAAATAATTGTAAGAAGTTTAAACTCTTAATGAAAACATATTACATGGTAATCTGTTCAACCTCAATCTTCTCCCTCTTAAGTGTTGTAGAAGAAACGTTGTGCAGCAAAATCATTTCTTTAAACAACTCGGACTGCAAAACACTACTCACATTGAAACTGCTCGTAATATTAATTATTATCGTTCCTAAAATGAAAATTATTTTCCCTAAACTTTATATTTTGAAATACAGAGGCTGATACTTTTGGAACATAGTTGATGGTATTTGTGAGTAGTAGTAAAAAAATAAATCTGGTATGAAACAACCACACCACTTCCACTATGCACTATCCACTATTACACGTATTATATTCAATTTTGGAGATATGATCAGAAAAGATATTGTAATCAGAAGACATAAAATTGTTCTAACAAAGTAGAAACTTAAGATATTTCCGATAAGAGAAACTTAACAATTGTGTAAAGACAAAAAGGAAAGTTTACATAGCGAGTTAAAAAAAAAAAAAAAAAAAAAAAAAAAAAAAAAAAAAAAATATATATATATATATATATATATATATATATGATAGAGTAATTTATTTAAACATCAGTTTTCGAGATCTAAAACTGACCTACCTAAGCAAGATGATTATAAATTTTCCTGTATTTAACACATATACAAGAATATCTAAAATCGATTTATGTAACATTTTTTTAAAAAATCGTTAGAGCCGTTTTTGAGCTACCAACTTTTGCCAAAACTTTCTATACTCAATCATTGAAAATAAAACGATAATTACATACAAACGGATATTTAAAAGTGAGTTAATATGACAAGTTTGGAAAAAAAAAAAAAAAAAAAATTCCGTACAACAATTTTCAAAGGAACGCATCTGCGAGACCTGAAATTGAGCTGTTTATACAGGATGCCTACCAACTTTCCAGAACTAAACAACAATATCATTCGAAAAGACATCTAATAGAGTATCTCTACGGCAACTTTGAAGAAAATCGTTGAGCCGTTTTTGAGATTTGTACTTACGATCCATTCCGGTTTCCGATGTCCCTCTTCGAGTTTTCCAATTTTCGCCAACATTTAGAAAATTCCTCTGTACACCAGACATGTTTCAATTCTGAAGTTTCGTCGTTCTATCTTTATTAGTTTCAGAGATATGATAGCCAGAATATATATTGTAATTTTCTTAAAGTTTGTATTTAAGAAATGTACTATAGAATATAATTTTATTGAGAAAAAGGTTTTATTTCATTTAAATAGATTTAAAAAACAAGTTAAATAATATTACGTGATGAACATTTATATCGATAAGTTGGCATAAATCAGACTTTGTGTTTCGCAGGGTTATTATGTGATGATATCTGTTTCTTTTTATTTAAATGAGAAAATATGTAACCGTACTTTAATTATCTAATCTATGTGACCATATACATTTATTAGTAAAAATTAATTTCACCTTCACCACACACATTGTTATTTTATTTATTTTTTAAAATCCTGAAATAAATTTTATTTATTACGGTAATTAAATAAGTATTTATCTGTTTATTTATTTAATAATGTAAAAATCCCTAGATAAATTTTAATTCAATGCTTAATCTCTTGAACAGTCAAGGCTCACACAAGGTCCACCTTATTACGTGTAAAACCATTTTTTCACAATTATTCATTTCCTAATGTATTTTTTTTAAATTCCGTTTTCCCATTCAGAAGAGTCAAATCAGTATTTGACTTATATATATATATATATATATATATATATATATATATATATATATATATATATATATATATATTAATATGATATTAGAAAATTAGAATAATAATAACAATAATAATAATAAACGCATTTTTCGCATTTTTTAACTAGAAAAGAAAATATGAAATCCATAAAAAATAATATTTCGAAAAAGTGTACAAATGTAACAATTCTGAGTTTTCTTAATATAAAAACGACATAAAAAATACATTAGATGATGAGTAATAGTGAAAAAAAAAAAAAAAAAAAAAAAAAAAAAAAAAAAAACATGCAATAACTTAGGCTTAGGCTGTTGGCGAGATTAGGCGTCCACATTTAAATAAAGATGTAAGAAAATTAATTATAATGATGAAATTATTTCCTTATAAAAGTAGCACATCAGAAAAAAATTTCTAATATATACGAAGCAGTTTTGCAAATTTGCAAGTATAATTTTTTTAGAAAATCGAGAGATAGTATACATAATATTACTTAATAATAAAAATTATAATACATAATAAAAAATTATATTGAGAAAATTTCTCTTATATATATATATATATATACAGGGTGATTAAAAAAAACATGGACAAATTGATATGGCAGATCCGTCATACAACAAGGATAAAAAATCACATTAGGAACAGAAGGTCGTAAACGCCTGTAGAGTGCGCTAGAGCCTCGAGAGGGGGTTGCGATACAAACACTATCTGAGCAAACGGAGATTGTCACCATTCGAGCCGTGGGTGCGTTGGGCGTAACATGGCTAGTTACATGCACCGTGACATGACTGACATGCATTTAATTCACGGCATGGCCAACTGCAATGGACGAGAAGCCTTGCGAATGTATCGTGAGAAATATCTTGGTAGAAAGGTGCCTAGCCACTCTGCATCGGAGATTGTGTGAAATCGGCTCGTTCGACGTGCACAAGCCTGGTCGCCAACGAATAACTCAGACAGTTGATGCTGAAGAAAGAGTTGTCCAAGAACTCCAGCGTAATCCTTCAACGAGTACACGAGTTGTATCTCGAAAGGCGCATATCCCCCCAAGCTACCGTCTGGCGCATCGTACACGACGAAGGACTACATCTTTATCATTTACAACTTGTCCAGGTACTGGAACCGGGATACTACAACAATCGTAAGGATTTTGCGCGTTGCATTTTGCAAGAAAGTGCTGCAGACCGAAACTTCGCAGCAGGTGTTCTCTTCATGGGTGCTGCTACGTTCTGAGTAGAGGGTTTGATGAACTTTCACAACCTGCATACGTGAGCGGATTAAAACCCGCATGCTATACGTCCGCACGGCGCACAACGGAAATTTTTAGTTAACGTGTGGGCTGGCATTGTAGGAGACTGTTTACTTGGTCCGTACATTCTCCCAGAAAGACTTAACGGTCCCATTTATCTAACATTCTTGCAAGAGGTTCTGCCAGAAATGCTGATGATGTCCCGATGCCTATTCATCAACGCATTTGATTTAAACACGACGGAGCTCCTGCACATTTCAGCACAGACGTCAGAGCACAACTGCAGACTACTTTTCCTGGCGGCTGCATTGGTCGCGATTGACCAATCGCATGGCCACCACGATCACCAGACCTGTTTTCCTTGGATTTTTTCTTATGGGGATTTTCAAAAGGACCTGTATATGAAACACCTCTTGCAACGCCAGAAGACTTGGTAGGAAGAATCGTTGTGGCAGCAGGATGTGTTCGAAATACACCTGGTATCTTTGAGAGCGTGCGGCGTTCTATGCAACTTAGATGCCAGGCTTGTCTCGATGCATCAGGCAAAAACTTTAAGCATATTCTGTAGGCTCAACATTTGGCTGGCATTATTCGCATGCGAGTGAGTAATTATCAATAAAAGGATCTGTAATGTTTTTTTTCTTCTCTTTGTGTTATGTATTATTTTAGACGCCCTGTAGCGGATCCGGATCACAGTTGCGACTCTCTGTTCCTATGCGATTTTTGATCCTTGTTGTATGACTGATCTACCATGTCATTTTGTCCACTGAATCACCCTGTATATATTCATATATATACGTATATGGATATACATAAAATAATAAATGTGTGTAGGATAACTAGTACTGGCAATAATTAATATTTTAATTTCGTCTATGATAGATAAATCGATTAAATTTATACACTTTTTATTTAATATTAAAATGTATAGATATGATTTAAATATTCATTTTATTGTAAATAAAAATATGTTAATAACTTTTTCAATTTGATTATGATAATAATACAAATTTAAGTTCAAATATGAGTCGTTAAGTTTTCTTTTTAATATATTATTTTAACAATAATTTACTACTTTATCTGAAGAATGTATTATTAAAAACAGTTATAAAGCTGTATTATTTTTTTTAAGTGTTTTTAATTTAAAAAAAAAAATTCAATAAAAAAGTGTCTTTTTCTAAAGCCTTATCATAACTTAATGTTTTTGTCCCTTCTTTTATGAACTCCTTCTTTTAAAACTCTCATACCTCTTTTGCTATGTAAATATTTTCTACTTTTCTACTTTATCTCCGGAAAAATATATGTAACAATGACACATGTTTGTATATATTTTTTATGTTTGAATGAACAATATTTCATATTATTCCTACTGTAAATGCGGAACGGAAATTACTTCTGAGATTGGAGGAAATGAAACTGTTTCTCTAAGCCCTAAATTGAAACTGCAAGATTTTTTTTTTTAAGCTTGAGATTACATTCAGAGTTTTTTTTAGGTTAAAATAAATCAAAAGAACTCATTCCAATTGAATATACATATATAAGAAAAAGAAAGTAAAACTGTCCTTTTAACACAAAGTATTTATATTAAAATGTGTACATTTTTAACAGAAAATATTATTTAGTTTTTTCTTCGTTTTATGAATTCGAATTATTTGGTTCTTTAGTTTTGTTTCATGGTATTTTTATTTTTATTATTTTTATTTTTTAAGTCGTGATTTTTACATATATATCCATGCTATCCCCTGAAATTGAATCTGTGTATTAGTAGCATATATTTCGACTAAATGATTTTAGTGCGCTTCCTCAAATGATCGTACCATTTTTTGGTTTAATTAAAACTTCTGATTAATATATGAAATATGAAAAAAATTATCGTCAAAAGACTGAGTTTTTTTTTTTTCTTTAAAGAATTGTAAGCACATAAAGAGTGCACATATAGAGAGCACACTTTATATATACATATTAGAATGGAAGTAAAATAACTAGAAATCCAAATTGGTGAGAAGATTTATGAAAAATTCTTCTGGCTTAACATTAACGTAATTTTAGGTATTCTCTTATAATTGTGAGTTCATAACAGATACAGCATAAAAATCCTTTTTGTGAAATGCCTGAAATAATTGGATCTTCACATTAAATATGGGTGATATAAAAAATTAATTATGACATTGAACCTCTTATGTAATAGCTAAAATCTAGTAAATTTTATCGGCGATAATTTTTTTATTTTTTATGCTACTAAATATTTCACAAAAGTTGCTCTATACATCCAGCCTAGGAAATTGTTAGCCTTTTCCCAAGCGAAGTAAAAATAAATAAATAAATAAATATTATAAGTACTCATATTTTAACAAAAATAAATTGCATGTGTTTATTTTTTTATTTAATTTTATATTTTTATTTTATATACATTAGAGAATTGCTCTCAACTATTTTGACAATGTTTCGGCATGTTTTGTAAACTTTTTTTTTTTTTTTAAACCATTTCTAGTTAAAAAGCAGTGAACTTAAAAAAAAAAAAAAAAATGTATATATATATATATATATATATATATATATATATATATATTAATTAATAATTTTAGAAAATAAATAATACATCTCTCTAGATATTATTGCCAATCCTACAAAACAAATAAATAAATAAACCTATTGTAAAGAATGAGTAAAATCATGTTGGTAAAGTTACAAGCCACTTGTAGTTTTTTACAATGCAGGATAATTCAACTTTTCTTTTTCTACTCCGACATGTATATTTCTTTCAGTAGAGCATTTTGCATTGTCGAATTTGATGCATTTCACCTTGAAATAGGTTTTTTATTTGTCATGAAAAGCTAGACTGTTTAATCGACCGCTATGGAAATTGGTACACTTATCAATCAGATCAAACTCTAACTAACGCTATATTTTTCAGTATAATCGGATATTTGGCACAAAGGATATTAAATACACCCGCCCCCCCCTTTTAACTATAAATTATTTAAAAGGAAAAACAAGTTAATGCCAAATACAAAGATAATAATAAATAAATAAACTTATAAAGTCGGCATTGTTTTTTTCCCTTCACTTCAAGAACAAAACATCATTACAATTGTTATTATTATTACTATTACTATTATATTATTATTATTATTTACGTTTTATTTAATTATTATTTGGAGCAATTAAAGTGTATTCTTCCTTCTTTTCACATCACATCAAGTTGGTTCTTTTCCTAATAACTTATAACACAGTAATTTTGAAGTTTTTAACTTCTTTATGATAGTGATTTATTAAAAACTTTTTCATTAACTTTATTACTTTTTTTTCATTACCTTATGATAAAAAATAACGAAAGATCTATATTCAGTTAAAGAGTTCGATATTGAGTTTTTACCTGATTTATATGTTACATGCATCCGGAGTCCAAAAAAAAGATGTTTGAAAATTCTCCAGTGTGTGTGAGTATGTGTGTGTGTATACGTGTGCGTTTAAGTTAAATATGTCTAACAATAAAATCTCGAAAACTGAAAAAAATAGAATAACGAAAGTTTAAATTTAAATTAAATCCGGTATATTGATGTATCTGCAAATTTTGGTGAAACACCACGAATGATTACGTATTTTATTTTAAGCCCGTATCTGAAGAAACGATCTAAGAATTTTCTTAAAATTCGCTATCTGATCTTCCTTTTAGACGTCCTGTTGTATATAGTTGTTAGTTCTGGCAGAAAACTGACAGGTGTCAAGATTTGGTAAGCCAATACCAGGTCTCGAAATCGTGTGCCTTAAAAACGGCTCTACTTTTTTCTTTATACTAACCATATTCATTTAATTTTAAATGTGCTTTACGTATAGATTAGTTATCTAATAGTGTTCATTTGCGATTTCTAATAGATTCGTGAAGTTTTCGTGAAAATTGGATGTGTATATTTAGAAAAAAATATATATACCGCCTTTCTCTAGAATGAATAAGTAGCCATTTTCTAAATCCCTTAACTAGAAATATAGATTTCCGAGCTATGCGCATAAGGCATGCCAATAAACTGAATAGAGGAAATGATCGAGAATTTCTAGTGTACACATTTCTAGATGGTGAAACAATATTCTGAATACTCTAAATATTCTGAATCATTTATATTGTCAGAAATTCTCGCTTGATTTTCTAGAATTTGGTAATAAACCAAGATCATAGTTGCAGAAAACCGCGTCTTGTAGTCTCATTTATTTGCAGATATTTTTAAATAACTTTGATCTCAAAAATAAAGGCAAACGCTCTAGAAATATATTACGGGCTTCTAGAACTCGCTTTCCAAGGGGACTAGAATTTACAAGGATGACATGGAACTATTTTTTCTAGAGCCACAATTTAGATTCTAGGTGTCAGTTACAGAATTTTTTCTCAGTGTAGTCAAACGTTGGTATGCCAAAAACAGATTTAGAAATTTTGTTCGAAATTGCTACGTAATGTGTATTTTATAACTTTTTGTATGTGTTATTTGCTTCTTTACAAAAATTTTGATGGATACGTAGATTACGTAGGTCAGTTTTAGATCTCAGAAATTTGTGCCTTCGAAAAAGGCTCAGTCGATTTTTCTTTATATTTCATATGAAAAGTCTCTCTTACATTCTTTACAACAGACCTCTTAGTTGGTTACGATAAAATAATTAATAAGCATCTTAAATGGTTAAGCTCTTAATATGTTTTCTGTCTACAGTAGCACTAAAAATACTTTATGGTAGGAAATAATGTTAATGAAGAAATCGTGTGATTGTTACACACTAGTTTATAATGTGAAAAAAAAATGAATTTGGATATTTAATAAAACCCAAAGAGCTATATATATATATATATATATATATTAATTCGATTATTGAAATTATTAGACGAATATGTTTCTTTCTGACATTTAAAACTACTAATTGATATATATATATATATATATATATATATATATATTTATTTATTTATTTATTTATTTATTTATATGGCTCTAACTTGTGGAAGTATATTCTCTGAAATATTGACACGAAGATAAATCGAGGAAAATTTTGTTTAATAGTAATAAAAGAAATGTTTTTCAAATTTAATCCGATAAGTTATCAAAAAATAATCCGTAATAGAAAGCCGCAATAGAATTATTAAGTTGAAAAATAGTAACTAAAATATATACACTACATTTCATAATTTTTTTAGCGATAATACTTTTTTTTTTTTTTTTTTTCAATATTAACTACTAAATTAAACATATAATGAACTCAGAAATAAAACTTATATTTATTAGAAAAGTTTACCTAAGGCAATTTTAACCAGAAAAATTTAGATGGAACCTTATGCAAATTTGCAGTTTTTCATATTTTCTCAAAAAAAAAAAAAAAAAAAAAAAAAAAACTTCCAGTGAGCTTTTATCCCCCCCCCTCCCTTCAAAAAAAAAAAAATTAATTAATTAAAAAAAAAATTAAACTTGCCAATTCTAATTCCATTCTCTTTTGTATGAATATTTTTTATAATACATTATAAATGATCCTTTATGAAAATATTTCCTTTAATTTGTCGTTTTATCTCTGAACAAAAGTCGAAAAAACAATCATAATATATTTTCTTTTTGTGCGCTAAAATGAACAATGGCTCAAGTTTCCGACTACTAATGCAGACCGGAAATTACTTCTGCTGCTAGAATAACCAAAATATTTTTTTCCGAGTACTAAATTAAAAAGTTTTATATTTGTTGTAATAAATTAAGCATGGTTTATGAGGTTAAATATGTAAAAACTGTAAAGAAAATATTGGTTCTCGAAAAAGTAAAATGTATCATTTGCTATGGTGCTGTAAGTATATATATATATATATATATATATATATGTAGGATTTGTACACCAGTTAGTAATAAATAAAAACATTAAATGCATATATCTGATAACTAATTATAACTTTTGCAGGTGTTTATAATTTTATAAGAATAAAAATATAAATCTAAAATTAAGCAGCAAATTGTAAATGTATATACAGGCCGTCTCATAGGTCTGTAGACATTTTAAAAATTCATAAATATTGAATGAATGGAGAGAATTGAACGCTGTTTAAAAAAAGAAAAAAAAAAAAAATCCTTCTCGTAAAAGGATTTTTTTTTTTGGGGGGGGGGGAGGAAGGAGGGGTAAAGAAAAAAATATAGTTAATTTTTTTATCGACGATTGTTAGATAAATAGTTAAATTTTTCGCATGGATGTGAAAGAAGAATATGCAATTGAAAGTCCTACAAAAGCACAATTTTCCGATTAGAACCGTTTATTTATTTATTTATTTATTTTGCTTCCTACTTGTGCATACATGACGTTTCAATTAACATGCTGTCTTGGTAGATAAAGCGTCATTGGTGAAGATGTATACCTCAGGTAAGAACCACCGACTGTAGCTGCATTTAGCAGTGTTATATCTCGTTTGCAAACCGTAATTTGTGGTGACAACAGACACATAGAATAGTATTTATATGCCTGTAAACATTTGCATGCGAATCAGTACAGTTTTTCAGAAAAACATGCTACCTGATCACTCACAGCGGACAAATAGCTTAATTATTATTTTTTCTTTACCCCCCCCCCCCCACAACCACCACAAATAATAATAATAATAATAATAATCCACTTCACGAGAATGACAAGTTAGTTGCTTATAACTAGAATGAATTTCAATAAAATTTTACAAAAATTTCTGAAAAATTGACAAAACTGTAGAAAAACATGATTCTGAAACGTAAAATTTGCACGTATAATATTCGTTGAGATATGAGCATTTCTAGTAGATATCGTTTTACCGTGCATGCGCAACATATATAAAAATTTTAATTACATGAATTCAAAGCTGGAAATATTAAGACACTTTTGTCAAAAGTTCATTTGAATAGAGCAAAAATGAAGCAAATTGTCAGCAAAAGAACGATGTAGATTTTAGGAAATTTCCAGAGTTGAAATTTCATAAGGGGTTTTAAACATGCCGCGTATTTAATTTGCAGATCCAATTTTTTAAACCACGTTGCAAACTTCTTTTTTTTTTGGGGGGGGGGGAATCCTTTATGAACTTACAAATCTTACTAAATAAATAAAAATGTGCTAAAGTTCCAAGTCTATAAGGGTTTTTTCACAAAATATATCGTTTGCAATGGAGTTGAAATAATAGGATCTTTGAATTAAATACGCGGCATGTGAAAAAAACCCTTACGAAATTTCTTATCTGGAAAATACCTAAAATCTAGCTCGTTCTTTTGCTGACAATTTGCTTATAATTTTTACTCTATTAAAATGAATTTTGCAAAAGTTGCTCAATATATTATTTAGCTTTTAGCCAATGCAATTTCTATCTTTCGCGCATGACCAGTAAAATAATATTCAGTAAAAATGGTCATATCTCAACGAATATTACACGTGTGACTTTAATGTTTCAGAATAATATTTCTCTAATGTTCGTATTTTTTTTTCTGAAAATTTTGTAAAATTTTGTAGAAATCCGTATTAGATATACGCAAAAAACTTATCAAAAAATTAATAATATATATATATATATATATATATATATATACCCGCCTAAAAAAGTTACTTGCGCAATTTCCGCACCAAAATATGCAATTATTGAACATAGTATGTGTATTCATGTATTAAAGTTACAAGTCATTTGTCGCTTCTTATGATACAGGGTGAAAGTATTTTTGCCCTTCTTCAATTTGTGGTTGGTTCACTAATTGCCCTCTGGACTAAATAGTGGAATCTGGATGAATAGTGGAAACAATGAGTTTTTAAAGGTTCTATGCATATGTAATGTTCTAGGCCATTCCGTCTAGTACTTTTTAGAAAATCGATAAAATGAATATATATATATATATATATATAATATTTTGATTCCTTAGATACCCTTTTATATATACATCATTATTTCTTTCTAAGTGATTCTTTATCTAAACTTTGCTAGTATAGTAAATAAATGTAGAACGCTTACACAAGTTCTTTTGCACGTTTTTTTTATAGAATTTAATTGATGCAAATACTTTGCTGTATTTCACTATTTCGACGATGAAACTGAGGAAGGAAAATTTATTTTTCATACTCATACTGTACACAAAATATTTTTTTAAGTTCTATTTTCAACTCTGTATTTCTTGCATATTACGTACCGCAGTTTGACGTGTCCTGAATACGAAAATCTAATTTTTGCGGTTTATCTGTATGTATGTTTTTTATCAGCAAATTTATTAAGAAATAACTGTAGGAAATTCAAGTTCAACGTATATATATATATATATATATATATATATATATATATATATATTTCGTATTATGTTGTCATTTGAAAAAAAAATAATAATATTAATAATTAAGATTATCAAGTTTGAAGGCAAAATTATAACAGCCACGAATATTACTTTGCAATATATGTAGGCGCTACAACTGAACAGGCAGGATGGGGAGGGGGGGGGGGGGGTTGATGGGAGTGATAACACTTTATATTGTCTGCTCCATACTTGAATATTTCTTATATTACGTGATCTGCGAAACTGTAGTAATGTGTCAACTCTCTGAAAATGGAAAATGAAAATTCTCTCAAATTGAGCCATTTTTTACTAAATCGCCATGTTGAAAGGCAACTTCTCACGATGACAGAAATCCTCACAAGTCATTAAGCTGCTATAAGCGGTTCATATTTGAGCCAACTGAAACAAGTTATTTTCCCCGAAATTCTTATGTACTTACTGTCATTCACTACGGTATGTTTGTGAATCCCAAGCTTATAAAAATGCGCCACCATTTTAAGGTAAATATAAGCTTTTTCATTTGTCTCTCCGCGGCTCAGGTTGTTAGAGCGCCATGTTAGTAACACGGTGGTCGAGCTTTCGATAACCCGGAGTGTTACTTTTTGAAGATAATTAGTAGAAAAGATGTCAATTGATAAAAGAAATTTTTTCGTTGACTACTCAGTATCCAAGAATTTTCGAAGATTTTCTTTAAATAAGCCCTTTTTTTTATGTTCGAATGCTGAAATTTAAGGCAAAAATTTTATATTCAAACATAAAAAAGTTTTATAAAAATTAAGTCATCGATAAATTCACAAAGTAGTACACAAACATATTTAAAATATTTTATAAAACTCAAAAAAAAAAAAAAAAAAAAATGTTTGCAGGGAGCAACATTGTATGCATTATTTCATAATTCTAAAACAATCATGCAGTTATTTACAAAAAAAGAAAAGAAAAAGTTATTTGCATATTAGGTTTCTAATGACCAATAAATCGCACAACCACAGCAATAACTAATGGCCAATCAGAGCAATGCATCGGTCAATGGATCAAATGCCTCAGAAATGTGGAACTCTTTCAGCAGGAGCTGCATATCTTGATAAACTCTTTGATTATGGCCAAGCTTATGTAATTTTGAGTAGATTTAGATCACTTGACGGTCTTAGAATTGAAGCCCTTAATTCTGCTGAACTGTTGGGCAGTGAACCTTGCAATGAAGATGTCATAGAAGAAATGAAACGACTGAGGGATTTGCCTTCTCTCTTTCCGAACGAAGAAAAAAAATAATTGTTCCAAAAATTACTACACATAGATTTTATTTAAAAACCTTAAGCAGGCGTGTATCGAATCTTTGACTGTCTTACCGCCTAGACATTCAGAGTACATTTTCTTTTCCGCTGAAATTTATCTATTCACCTTAATACAAAAAAAAAAAAAAAAAAAAAAAAGAAACTTACGAAATCATAACTTCGAAAAGATTTATGTGATATGATACATTAAGAATTTGGGTTTTAAAAGTTTTTTTTTATTTTTTATTTTTTTAATAGATTATTGATAGAAGTCTCGGAACCTGTTTAATGCTGGAAAAAATATCGATTTCCATCCGCCGGATTCGAATGGGGGTCCTCTCTGGTGGGAGACGGACGCGTTACCACTACGATACGATTTCATACTGAAAGTGGTCGTATAGACGTTCTCAAATATTTTCAAAGGGAGAAAATATTATTAATAAATTTTTACTTGTTTTATACATAACATAAAACTATGCGAAATCCAATAAACTTATTTAAAAAAGCACTATTGATTTAAAATTGAGAAAACATTCTTGAAAACAAAAACTCTATGACAAGTAGACATTTCAGGATCTGAAAAATTAATTCTGTATAATTTAGTTCGTTTAGAAAAATAAATTCCTCTACGCAGTGTTGCAGAATTTTTTGACTGACTATGAGTTGAAAAAACAGTATGTACTAGTGTGTTTATAGATATTATTCCCGATGTTGAGTTTAATTATAATTAAAACAACTTTTTAACTTTTTTTTTAATAATTTACATGCATTTTAATAAATTAATTTCAATGACTATAATAAAAATATTAAATAACTTTATATATAAATAAATTTCTAAATTATAAAATTACATTGTTCTTTTTCTTTATACTTCATATATTTCTTTAAGAAACAATTTTTAATAGGACATTCACTGCTCATTTTTAGCTTTTCATGACTAACACTCGTGATTTGATAACTCTGCTATTTTTTGTCAGGTGTATATAAAACATTTGTCAAATTTATATATACATAAAATAATATTTTTGATAGTTTACTTTTCAAATTATCTAAAGTTCTCAACATATTTTTAAAAATATAGATAAAATAATTAATTACATATATCTAAAAAAATATTTTTCATGTGTTATTTAAAATATGATCGATAAATGGCAGCACCCTTACTCAAATTTGTTGAACCAAATGAAAAGTGATCGAAATTCGTTCAGAAAGGAGCTGCAAGATTAAGGATCAATTTGACTGAAAAGATTTTTGATCAGAAAAGACTGCTTTTACACAAATTTGATTTCTTCCTTGAAATTCCACTCAAATTATGGTTAAAAATATTCCGTTCGTTTATGAGTAAGCAAATTCGGCCACATATTTTAAGAAAAAAATTAAAACTTTTTAAAATAAATTTTATCTCAAGTTATCTACAACACACAGGCACACACACACACACACAACTTACTTGCTTATTCATCTTTGAAGACAATTCATCTAATTAAGGATAACTCGGAAATTTTTAAGGATCATTTTTGACGTGTTATATAGATAACACGTGAAAAATGTACATTGTATATATATATATATATATATATATATATATATATATATATATAAACCAATTTATTATTTCTTAAGTCCACATATAATGTTAAAAAAAGAAAAAAAAGATTTATGACACAGAATTTGGGTAAAACGGTTCATGGTCCATTGTATCCCAGATCTTCGTGGTCCATTTTACACACATGTGGAACTCATTAACCCTTTCGCTACCACTGGGACTTATATGTCCCAAGCTTAAATTAAAATATAATATGAAATTTTTTTTCTGAATGTTTTCTGTTCTTGTTTTTTAGACCTGTAACTACCATGAATAGGTGGATAGAAATGTCAGTTGAAAAAATTCACTGTCTATTAAATGGACCACTTCAGATAAATTATTTAATACTTATTTTATTTTTCTCAGAAAAAAAATATATTGGTAGTGAAAGGGTTAAAATAGTAATAATAATAATAATAATAATAAACATTTATTCTAGTTATATTAAATATAATAATAGATGAACTTAGATCTTTCTGCTGAATTAAATATTCCAGATCACAAATGCTGAATGAAGAAAAAAAAAAATGTTTATTTAAAAGTATTTACTTCTGGCTACCACAAATCAAATTTTTAGAGTAAAATGACCAGATTGCTAGTTAGGCAGGAAGTTGCTAAATAAGTTCATCACAGCAGTGTTGTTATCTATGTGCGAAAGTACGAAGCATAAAAATAAATAGATAAAATTAACTATAGGGGATGGTTCATTATATACCATGGTCAATTGTACCCCGGTCTCCCCTATATGTGGAAATTATGTTTTTAATCTTCGATAAATATTACAGTAGAAACATTTAAAAAAATTAAAATGTTTTATTTTGTTATAATAATTAGAATGATGCTTGGATTCAAAGTGTTCTCATTTATTCTGATAAATGTTTTCATTTAAAATTTGCTGTATAATTTAGAACTATTTACATAGAATCGATCAGGTAAAATTTAATCTTTTCGTAAAGTGACGAAGATAAAGTCATTACACTTCTTTAAATAATCCTTAATTAAATTTCCCTAATACTTTCAATATATGTCTTAAATTTAAGGCAGAAAATTGAATTTTATTTGACGGGATAATTTAGCATTATTATTACCTTGAATATATATATATATATATTAATTTCAGGACGTAAAACATTAGGTATTATTTTTAAATCTGACATGATATAAATACAAATTTTAAAAGGGAGCATTGAAATGACGCTAAACAATACAGCATATCTGGTATTTAAAATAATAGTAATAATAATAATTAGGTGTTCATGTCAAGAACACATTTAAATATTTATATAAAAAAAATCGTCCACATTATTATTAGTTCATGTTATCAGTAACTAAGAAACTAATCTTCATTTTTGACGGAGGGTGCGGAAACTGTTCGTGTTAAAATCGTTAAGGTTGTTCAAGTTAAAGATGTTCCACTACATAAATATTATATATATTTTATTTACAGTAGTTTTACAAAAATCGGAATAAAGGTATTGCAATATTTTATAAAATTTACGACAATGATAAAAAAAATGAATTTTTTAATATCAAATCATATTATATATTTTTATTTCGTTTACGGAAATTTTGGGAAATTGACAAGTAAAAGAATTAAAATGTGAATTATATAACTATTAAAAATAATTAAGTTCTATGCCTCTTTTTAGATTACATTTAGGAAAACTATATATTTCCAAATACTATGTTTGACAAGCAAGATTTTTACTTATTATTATTATTAATGGTGCTGAGGAATAAACTGTGTAATACATTTCCTTAATACGAAAAATCTATATTAATAAAATAAGAATTTGTATGTTACTTTCGCAGAAAAAAAAAAAAAAAAAAAAGAAAGAAAGACAGAAAAAGAAAAAAAGGCATATTTACGTTTTACATGACCTTAAGGCCAAAAAAGACAACAGAAAACTTTGTCTCCGTGTGTGCATATATGTGTATGTATCGGCCGTTGTGTCTATGTGTCTCTAATGCTATTTTTGTCCGAGTATCACGGGAGAATGGCTGGGCTCAATTTAACGACATGTGGCAGGAATTCACGGAGTTCAGCGAAAAATTATAAAGTTTTGCGAAACTCCTTACCGATTCTCATCTGGAGGGGGGGGGGGGAACTGGATTACAAACACGTTTGTAATCTTATTTTTATTATAATATTGTTATTATAAACTCACGTTTGTAATAACTCTGTTCCAAATTACTGTACGATGAAGAAATTACACGTGGGAAAATTAGACATAAGTTTAAAAAAAAAAAATCAATTTTTTTAAGGGTTGGAGGAAGGAGGAAATCAAGAAATTTTGCAAATTTCCGATTTTTGAGTAGAAATGTACTAGAAATATTTAAAAAATGCTACGAACAGCAGAGCGTCTTCTTAAGGAGATTTTTAAAAACATATTTTGCTTTATTGCGATTATCGATATTTTTTTTTTTTTTTTGAGGGGATGTTACAACAGGGCGAATTCTAGAACTCTCTTTATTGCTAAATATGTCCTGGAAAATCTAGGGGGCTGTGGTCGGGAATTTTGGTGCGTAGATTTAGCATATGGATCCGACATCCGTAGTAACAGGAATTTATGAAATACTCCTCTCCCTTTTTCTCATGTTGGACAAAAGGTAGTAAGCATAACTTGGTTCCAAATTATTTCACGGTGAAGAAATTGCACATAGGAAGAACATATATATATATGCGAATTTCAATTTTTTTATTTTTAAGGGGGGAGAAGAAAAACAATTTCCGGTGGTAAATTCCGGATTTTGGAGCTGAATTCTAACAAAAATGTTACATAGATGTTAAAAACAGCCATGTTTCTTTTTTAGAATATTTCTAAAAAACATTTTTTGTGTTATTATAGTTATTTTTACTTATTTATTATTATTTATTTACTTTATCTTTATTTATTTATTTATTAGTGCTAGAGGCCTATTTCAGTCGGTACAGTTGTCGAATTTTTATACGTCATTCTTAATTAGTGCTAGAGGCCTATTTCACTCGGTTTATTGAATGGGGATTTATTGAATGAAGTCCCCCCAAGGCACAACTTTGACATGAGTCCCCCCCAGGCCCAACTTTGACATGAGTCCCCCCCCAAGGTACCACTATTTCAGTCGGCACAGCGTTGTCGAATTTTTATAATACACTCTTAATAGTGCTAAGGGCCTATTTCAGTCAGTTTATTGAATGGGGATTTATTGAATGAAGTCCCACCAAGGCACAACTTTGACATGAGTCCCCCCCAGGCACAACTTTGACATGAGTCCCCCCCAAGGTACCCCTATTTCAGTCGGTACAGCGTTGTCGAATTTTTATAATACACTCTTAATAGTGCTAAGGGCCTATTTCAGTCGGTTTATTGAATGGGGATTTATTGAATGAAGTCCCCCCAAGGCCCAACTTTGACATGAGTCCCCCCCCCCCAGGCCCAACTTTGACATGAGTCCCCCCCAAGGTACCCCTATTTCAGTCGGCACAGCGTTGTCGAATTTTTATAATACACTCTTAATAGTGCTAAGGGCCTATTTCAGTCGGTTTATTGAATGGGGATTTATTGAATGAAGTCCCCCCCAGGCCCAACTTTGACATGAGTCCCCCCCAAAGTACAACTTTGACATGAGTCCCCCAAAGGCCCAACTTTGACATGAGTCTCCCCTCAGGCCCAACTGTGACATGAGTCCCCCCAAGGGCCTACTTTGCCATGAGTCCCCCCCAAGGTACAACTTTGATATGAGTTCCCCCCCAAGGCACACCTTTGACATGAGTCCCCCCCAAGGCACACCTCCCCCTCATTGGGAAAAAGAGAAAAAACGTTCTTTTGCGGCTGTAAGGCAGTTAGGACTTCCAACGTTATTTGTTACAGTATGTGCAGCTGAAACACATTGGTTTGATTTAATGAAAACTTTATCATGGAATTTAGATCGTCACGAATTAACTAAAGAAGAATTTGTCGATATTAACAAGTTTAGCAGTAGGCCTCTGGCACTAAATTAAAATCTGTCAATGTCAGATTTTCATGTTTTAAATAATGAAATAATGTCGTGTCTGTATAATTTTTTTTTTTTTTTTTTTGAGGGGTTGTTACGAGGGAAGGAGACGTTACAAGGAAAAACAAATCAGACACTCTTTTAGCTCAAAATTTATCTTGGGAAATATATGGAGCTGCAGTCACGAATTTCCGTACATAAATTATTTATATATATACGATACCTATTACAACGGGATTTTACGAAATTCTTCTCACTCCTCCCTTTGATGTCGGGGTGCACAAAACATTTTTCCAAGCATAATTGAAATTATATGTGTAAGATTAATTTTTATGAGTGAATTGATAATACATATCCAAAACGCGCTATAAAGTAATTTTTTGAAATTTACCCCCAACCCTTTGTTAAGGGCTGGGGGAAAACACGTTTTCAAACGAAACTCTGCTCCAAAGTATCGCTGGAAATTGTGCCGATTGGTTATGCGCTCTAATACATATACAATAAAGAGAATTTTGCGAAATTAATTTCTACCCCCCTCCCTCTCCGTAGGTTAGGGAAGTGAAGCTTAAATCTGGTCTAAATTATCTTAGAGAAACGATGTTTTTTACGTGGGTCAGTTATACATATCGAAGACTTAATATAAAGTTATTTTGCGAAGTCCTTCCCTTTCCAAGCAATTTTCCCTCTGAAATGACCATTCAAAAAATGTGAACAATGAAACCTCAGTGTATCTTTGCACCACTTTTTTTTCTTTTTTTGATACTTGTGGCTGAATCTTTCTTTCCTAGAAACTTCAGTTTTCACTGCAAAATGTTGTATTTTGTTGGGGGATTCTACTGATATAGTTTTTTGTAATTTCTTTGTATTTGCGTTGTTGATTTAATTTTTAAAGAAACACTACAAAGTTTGGGTTTTTTGATATACTGTTATCACTTTTCACAATATCCCATCGAAATAAAATATATTCAATGAAACGCTTTGAAGTTACATTAGAAATAAACATTAATTTGCATTATATCCGCAGCAGAAGACGCACATTTTATAACAAGCACAAAATGGTATACGTTAAATCGAAGACGGAAGTTTCGTATGCAAACGCTGATACGACACACACACACACACACACACACACACATATATATATATATATATATATGAGAGTGATTATATGCATAGATGCAATAGGTTTGTTATATCTTCATTAGATTAGAAATTATCAGAATTAGAATGCGGTGTAAATTGGTGAAATTACTATTGGCAACTAGAAAGCGGTACAAGGGGAGAGAAAAAAAAATGTGATTTACAAAGATTTTTGCGGTCAATTTGAGTATTAATATCTATTTGATTTTTATAAGCTCGAGACACCAGCAAACTGATTATTTTCCATATAACATTTTACACTTAAGTAAAATACAGATTTAGTTTTATTTGTGAATTACTATAAACCTTTAAATTCTACATGAGTCAATTTTATCAAACTATTTTATAAAACATATTATTTAAAAAATATTTAGACATCGTCAAATGAATTTGTTTTAGAATTATATTTTAAAATATACATACAAATAATATGACAGAGAAAATAGATATTAAGATGTTTCTGCTGTCTTCTGACTTTATAGAATAATCTACATATTAACAAATCCCGCTTAGTTTATCAATTTCATGTGTCTTATTAGATTCTAAAACCATCTGATATTCTTTAAACCTCCTTTAATGCTTACAGATTTAAAATATTAATTATCTGTTCTTCCTGAATTAATATTGTTTTCAAACTTGTTGATGAAGCTTAATCTGTCTCTTTATTTAAGGTAAATAAGCGGGCAAAATAAAATGAAAATTTTATATTCCACGCGGATCACAGACAATTTTAATTTTATATGCTATTACATGTGGAATCTTTACTTGTTAATCTCTTGCAAATAATTTACCGTTAGAGCTAATATATTAAGTAAAATTTAAAAATATAATACAAGAATCAAATAATTTTTGAAAACAGAAATAAAAATAATCATTTTTTATGAGGTTTAAGAAAATAATTTCAAAAAATTAGTTTTCGATAGCAATGATGGATTTTTAAAAAAAAACATATAAATAAATAAAATAATAATAATAATAATAATAATAATAATAATAATACCTATTAAATTTCCAATTTCTATAAGTTTGCTTAGATGCAATTTTCTTATACTAAGTATTTATTATTAAGAGATTATATAATAATATTAAAAGAAAAATTAAGGTGAAATTTTTATCTTAGGTCTTTGTAATGTATATCTATATATCTACAAGCAGACATATACACTCATATTTATAACATACAAAAACTATTACTATAATGCTTTTTTTTGTGGGTTTTTTTTCCCTAATATTACTTGTTTATTTTTTAAGCTGTTATTTAATTTTTATTTCTCTCCCTCTGTATATGTATATATCTATATCTATATCTATATCTATGTATATATATGGCGTTTACCTTTAAATATGTTGTTTCGTGGCTTGAATCTCGCTTATAGCTATGTAATGCAATGTAATTTATAAGTTAAAAAAATAAATAAAATAGCATTTAACTTATGTTTAAATGTCCTATAATATCAGCAAGTTTTTTATTTATTTCAAAGAGATTGTTTTCGAACATACTTTAGTTCTATAAAAACAGAAATTGAAAAACTGAGGGCAATTTTCAATTTAATTATGCTTCGATTTGCGCTAATTATTTTATTTTTTCGCATTCAAATTTTAATTATTAGTTTTTTACATCTTCATATAATACATAAATATATATAAAGTATTCACTAAAGTATGTACCCACCTACTAAACTGTTGAACGACTACAGCTACATTCATAAATATAGCGTGTTAGTATGTAAACGTTGGTTTTCAGTTGTATTTGTTTCTCCCATCTTGATTACTTAAATGTTTAAGTAATACAAATCAAGACAAGCCAGGTAAAATCTAATTTATTTTATTTTGAACTTTAGATAAAGTGTAAGGTTGGATTTTGACAAAATTTGTTCACATAATTAAACTTAAAAATAGATTTTTAACTTAAAGAATCAAGAATTTTACATCTTTCCAAAATTTGCTGCACTAATGTAAAATTAAAATCTCGGAATTGCAATGGGGATCATAGTTAAATTATCTTTAGATTTCACAGCAATTGAACATCAAATAATATAGGTATCGTAATTAAGCTAACAAATAGGTATGTGTGTGTTTATTTTGCATAATTAAAAAACGGTTAGACGTAGAACGTTACAAATTGGTATACACACTGTTAAAAATTTTAACAGAAAACTCTGTGTAATCTATTAAGTCTTACGTAAAATTACAGAGAAAAATAAACGGAGATGTTAAAAAATTTATTTTATACATTCATTTTAATAACTAATATTAATTTAATTACTTACTTATTGGTGATAATATATTTCGTACTTGGAATGTTTTTTTCTAAAGTAGAAACAGTCATTATTAATTTAAATTGAATAACTAAATAACAAAATTAAGTAAAATTACAGAATAGAGTTTGATAATCTCGATTATTCACTTTTAACTAACAAAGAAACCTTCAAAAGGTGTCATCCTCAAAAAGTATTGAAAAAAATATATGTGATTCTACTTTTCTTAAAACAACAAAAAATGAAAAAAATTTCGGCTGAAATTAATTACAGCGACCACAAAAAAAAATGTCAAAGTTAAGCATATTTGGCGATTTTGCGCTGTTAGGCGATACGTTTGCTAGCACCGAGATTGCCGTGTACGAACATAACCGTGTTTTGCTTTTCTGCCAAGTACTCAAAATCAATCGCCTAGCAGTGTGAAATCGCCAAATATGCTTAATTTTGATAATTTTTTAAGGTCGCTGTAATTATTTTCAGCCGATATTTTTTTCATTTTCTGGTATTTTATGAAGAGTAGAATCACATATTTTTTTTCAATACTTTTTTTAAATGACACCTTTTGAATGCTTCCTTGTAAGAACTACTGTAAATTTACAGAGACTCTGGATAAATACTTACATTAAATTTACAGAATTTTTTAACATCGCAGGTTTGTTATAAGATCTAATTGTGCACCTCCCTTTTTTGGACTTTCTGTGATTTTCCGTTTTGGAGTTATTTAGGAAAATTATATTCCTAATGACGAAAAATACTAAGATTTTGGCCATATATAAGACCTAACATCATAGAGATTTAAAAAGAAGCTAATGGTAGAGTCAGTAATAATATTTTTATGAAAGTTGAAGACTTTTGCGTGTAGAAAGTTATGCTTAAAGACATAAGAAGGTTCTAGTCGACGAATGCATTTTATTTAATGAATATTCAGCCCGTAGATAGAGCCCGTAATGTTAGTGTTATGAAAGTTGTCAACATTTTTATATATAAAAAGTAATTTATTAAAGGCATAAGCAGGTTCTTGCAGAAGAATGCATTTTATTTAACGAATATTCAGCCCGTAGATAGAGCCCATTATGTTATTTTTATGAATGTTGTCGACATTTTAGCGTGTAGAAATTTATTTTTGAAGACTTAATTAGGTTCTAGTCGACGAATGCACTTCATTTAATGAATACTTAGACCGTAGATAAAGCTTGTAATGATATTGGTTTAAAAAAAAAAAATCGACATTTTAGCATGGAGAAAATTATTCTTAATAAAATAAGCATATTATAGCCGACGTATGCACTTTATTTAATTAATATTCTATAAACAGTTGAATAAATCACTTTTTTGTGTTATGAAAATTAATATTCTTGAAACAGTCCAGTGAAAAGATCATCAAATCAAATAAATATTGTTAAATTCACTACAGAGCATAAACTTTGCTAAATGAGGAACAACTGAATATTTCAAAGTCTGAATAGAATTTGAATTCATCGAGAGTATTCCAAGGTAACACATAACGTTGTTATAGCGTTGCAAATAAGTCTGAACAGTGAAAAATTGGTTACGTTATTTTATGTCCGTTGAAAATAGTTTTTATTTCGCAATATTCTCACTGAACAATTTCGAATATTTATTCAGTAATAAAGAAAACCTATAACAAACGTTGTTTTATGGTTGTACTTTTTCTGTTATTTTTTCGACGTTTTAAAATAGGTATTTTATTAGTTTTTGTTTTCCTTTTTGATTCTAATAAAAAATATGTTTTTTTCAAGGAATTAATAGGTGCTTTTTATAAGTCATTATTTCCGTCAAATGACGTTGAATCTCTTCAACTTGATATCGATACACGATTGTGAATTGGCGGGATGTGCGTGTTATAATTTTCTTTAGAGTTTTAGAAGATATGGTGTGCTGCGAAAGAATTTCTAACATGATAAGAAGGGAAGCTTTCGGCAAATTATATAAACAAGTATAGTAGAATGTTCTTTCGTTGGAAACCGTAATTTTTTTATTTATTTATTTTATTATTAATAAAATTATTACCTTTTTGATTTTCGTTTTATTGCAAACTGTAATTTTTTTTTACATTAATTAACGTTCCCATTTTCTGCTTTGATTTTATTTATTCTATTATTATTAATAAAATTATTACATTTTTTTTTTTTTTTTTTTTTTTTTTTTTGTCTTTAAACTGCAAATTTTAATTTTTGTTTACATTAATTGACACTGTCAATTTCCGCTTAGATTTATTTATTTTATTATTATAATCACTAATTATAATCATTTTGATTATCCTTTAATTTCAAATAAATACTCTTAGCTAATAAATAGACAATCACAGGGATCTAAATTTTGGTTTATGGAAATTTTAAATATTCGTTTTTTTTATCTTTATTATTATTAAATTGTATGAATTAAAACTAACTAAAATTTACATAAATAAAATATTTTAATACAATTTTAAAACATATATAATTAGTATAGTGTTTTTTTTTTTTTTTTTTTTTTATTGAAATCTATGAATGTTATCTATGAACTGTTTTCTACATGGATACATCTCAGCATCTGTTGATTATAATTACACCAAACTCCATAAACAATTGATAAAGAAAAACAGTATGTCCCATCTAAAAGCGCCACTTGCAGTTATTTAACATGCACTAATATTTTATACAGCTTCTCAGAATAAAGGTTTTATATACAGAATTTGCAGCAATTTTAATTAACAGATGTTGAGATGTCATGTAAAAATCTCTGAAAGTGAGTAATGAGAGCATCGCCTGTCGGCAGTTACACACTCTTAACTAATTCAGCATTCGTTTTTACATTAGTTGTCTATTATATTATATTTTGTGCAGTTGTATGTGCTATGAAATTTACCTTTCCTCAATAAAACGGAAGTTGAAAATTTTTACGAATCTAATATTTTCGTATATTGAGTATTAAAAAAGTAATAAAATTAGTAATAAAAAAGTGTTAAAATTAAGTAAAAAAGAATGTTCCTTTTTTTTTTTTTTAACAAGGGAATTTTTTCTTTTTTAAATTATTAGCAATACTTTAGAAATAAAAATTTAATGGATATCTGGAGATAGCTATTTTTTTTTTGGATTTCAACGTTTATAAGACATAAGAAAAGCCGCTGAAAACTGATATAAAAAACACGACAGTATTGCGATTCTGAACAACCATTTTACAACTTTTTTTTTTTAGGTTATAAAAAAAACGACAGTATTGCGTTTTCGTACAACCCTTTTACAACGGTTTTTTTTTTACGTTGGAAAATGTATTAAAACAACCGTTGAAAGATGAGGAAATCAACGAGACATATTTTCAGATTATTAACGTTACGGAAAAACGATAATTCAACGGAATGCATTGCCGTTTGTTCAACGTTGAAAATACCATACTGTGCTACCTGGTTTGTCAGTGATTGCTGGAACTTTTAAGGTAGTTCTATACGAGAAACCAATGCATAATTACAAAATTTTCAGAACTAGACTCCTATTCAGGTTAGAATTTCTAAATTTTGTGAATCTCTTACTACCGTTTTTGCATAATACGAATGTCTAATTTGAGGCTAAATCAAAGCCCACCTTCCTGGAAATGAAAAAAACCTTCATATGTTCTCACTTTTACTGTAATACCATATAGAAAGTAGCACGTAAATATATAGGCAAGTTCTAGTCTACAGTCATTAACAATTACTCTTCTTTTTTTTTAACCTTGTGAGTCGTTTATATAAATTTCGAGGAATTTAGGTGTCTGCGCTATAAACCATTGATTTTTTTCCGAAATAACCCAAAACTGTTCTTATTGAAAATAGAGCTTCCAAACTTTAACTGCAAACCTTTAACTGCAAATTTTCGCCAAATTCGGTCGCCAATTAGACAAATTCGACGCCGAATCGCCAAATTCTATGTTAAGAGCAAAAACCTACGCTGGCTACTAATTTGCGGTTTGGAAAGGTTAGGAAAAAAATTTTGCGGCAAATATCGTCTCAGAATACCCAGAAATTCGTTATCAATTTTAACTGAGTTAATTATTTTGGTAAGATATATCGTTTCTCGCAATTAGTTTTGTCAAAGAGAAAAAAACTGGAGCATCTGTACTCGAATGATTTTCATTGTTCTCTAAGCTGTGCATTTGCCAATGAGAGATTCTGTAATAAGCCTTGAAGTACAATTCATGAAAAAACTACCATATGTATCCCGGCGTTTTATATAATCGAATTATATTGACTTTTTTAGTTGGAGTAGTAGTTTTTTTTTCTTTTTCTTCCTTTCTTTTTTTTTTCTTTTTTTTGTATTAAGAAGAAACAAAAATTGCATTTAAGTAAAATAAATTAAAGGGATTAAGTATTAAAACCAAACTTGATCAAAGATATTTCGATCATTTAACCAACAATAATTAGAAGTTTTACTTTTATTATGTTGCGGGTTGTGCAGAGGGGTGAATGCAATATTTTTAATGTGTTGTGGAGTGGATATATTAACACACCTTTTTTTTTTCTTTTTATTATTATCGACTACCTCACACAAAACTGTCAATGTTTTCATAACGATATGTATATTCCTATGGTTGTGTAAGAAAGTCATGTGGTGCCCACGTCAGATGTTTTCATTAAAATATCCACCTGAAAAATACTTATGTCCAATTGAACAAAAAAAGCTTAACAACTTCCTTTTAAACTCCTCTATATCTCAATCGGAAGCAAACATCAACCTAAATTCGTCAACTGGCAACCTTCTTTTACACAAAACCAACACTTCTATGCTCAACCTTACATTTTCACTGAGACCACTGCCAACTGACGCTAGATCCAGCTGGGGATTTTATGTTTTCCAACAAAAAAACTCCATTGTTAACTATTATGCAAACTTTCGAGCAATTAAAACAGAAGAAAGTTTGTAAGGTACAGCAAAGTAATGCTACAATTAAAACTCGCACTTGATGCGTAACACATGAATACGAAGGTTGTAAGATTCGATTTAAGTAATAGAGTTAGTTCCAATCCTAAGATAAAATCGTAAATTGTAATATGTTAATTTCATAAAGTAGTTTGGAAAGCGAATAGTATAAAAGTAGAAGGAGGATTGCTTTTAGAGGTCAGTTGGAGAGAGGATGATGGGAGTTAGTTGGAGTTGGTGTTAGTCGGAGTGAGTTGGAGTAAAAGCTAGTTGGATATAAGTCGAGTAGATAGCAGAGTCCGGGAATCCGCCTGCTAATCGAAAGATTACTCGGCTTTAGAAGCTAATTTAAATAAAGGTAGTTGAGATCCTTTGCGAGTAATTAAGTAAAGTAAAGTTAAGTAATGGGGTTATTTATTAATATCAAAGTATTTAAGAGGACTGCCCATTTTAAGTAGTAAATTACTAGATGCCAGTATAGTCCAGCGTCCTCCTTATTTAAGCTCAATTAAAGCTAATTTATGTTATATATTTGGACTCTGTCATTCCTTCATAGTTTAAGTATTTCATTTACAGCTCCAAGTCAATTTAAAGTTAAATAAGTAAGTTGGCAGCGTTCAACCTTCAGTAAAGTCAAAGTTAAATAAATATGGAGAAGTTGCGTTCTCCACAAGTTTTGTGAGGACTCACACCTTAAAAGTATGCTAAAGACTTATGCAATAGAAGATAAGATCGCTTACAGTGCCACCTGAAGTAAATCATCGAAATTACCATTCCTATCTTGAAAATGATACAAGAAAAGAAAAAAGTGATTTACAAAGTCGTAGAGCATTATCAATAATGTACAAAAAGTGACAATGAAGACATGAATGATTAAAACACACATTTATTTGTTCACTACTTTCTACACTGTTATCGGCTGAAACAAAAGAAAGAAAAAAAGAAATTCACATCTTAAAATACCTTTAATTTGGATGCTTAAATTTCTCTCCGTCAGCTACATTGCACATTTGTTTTCTTTACCATATTTTACACTGCACACGTTGTGACGTAGCGGGTAACATGTGCTATGTAAAGTTCAAACAAGGGTCCACAAGTGCATTTCAACTGACCTAGAAAGGTTTGTACATAAAAAAATAAAGGCACATCGTAATAAATAATTGTGTGTTTTTACTAAAATCTTTTAATCATGTCCCAGTTTAAGATATCAAGAACAAACGCATGCGCGTTTTGAGCGTCCTGTTATCATTTTTTTCTACACGGTGTCATTTTCTGTGAAATTGGGTTTCTCTTCTAAACAATAAGTCTCTGCAATCCCATATATTGAACCATTTTTGGCACTGATCTGCTAACTTCGCTATTTTCAAGAAAGTAAGGTTGTAAAAAACTTTTTCTAGTAGAGCGTAGATACGTTTTCATAATTAGACGCCACATTTATGATTATAGCTGTACCCGTTCAACAGTTAAAAGTGTATGAACATCTTTAGTCTATCACCTATATATGTATTGTATGAAGATATGAAGCAAAATACAGAAGTTCCGAATGATTACCGCAAAGTTAAATTAGTTAAGAAAAGTGATAGAACAGTTAAATTGAAAATTGTCCACAGTTTGTAGGTCTATATTTTATAGAACTAAAGAATATAGAGTGAACTTTCTCTAATAGTCTCTCCAGAGTATTCTTTTTGAATTAGGTAAAAGCGTAGTCCAATATTGCAGAACAAAAAAACAAATTTTATTATTATTTATTTTTTTAATCCTTTTTGTTCATGAAACTGCAGGAAATGGGAATTAAACCAGAAAACATCTTATACACAGGTAAAATATATGTGTAAAAAATAGCAAAGAAGAAGAAGAAGAAGAAGCAGTAGAAAAAGAAAAGCAAACGAAATTTCAAAACAATTATAAATATGCGTTTATTTCCTTTTAACTTTTTTTTTAATTATTATTAATTTTTATTATTATTACTGTAAAAAAAATACATTAATACCTTTAAAAATCCACATGTTTAGAACAAACGAATAGCATTTTAAATATTCGTTTCTTATCATTTATATCTAGAAAATGTCTTCTCAAACTAAATAGATGATGATGTAGATTTTTTTTTTTTTTTTTTTTTTTTTTTTTAAATAATGAAATCCTCTTTTCTTCATTTTGTATCATTTTTGAGATAGGAACACTAACACTAGAGTTTTTCACCCGATGCGATCCCATATGGCGATCACATATATATGCGATCACATAGGGTACAGTATAGCATTCAAAGTGTTTCTATTGTGGTATTTTCACATTTTATATCATTAATGTATATTGATTTTTAGATGAATTATTATTTTCATTTAGATTCGGGTTTCGGGTCGGGTTCGGATGGAATAAAATTTATTTATCGGGTTTCGAGTTCATTCAAAATCCACGTGTCGTGTTCGGGTCGGATGAAACCCGACATGTGCAGGACTCTACTCCCACCGTTCAGTAGTTAAAAATATGTCATGGGAATTCAGTGGGCGCAAATGTACATTTCTCACAATTTCGGCGGAAGATTTCAGATAAGAAATTTCAATCACACTTTTCAATTTATTTAACAGTAAAAGACTAATGTGACATATTTCTATTAAAGAGTATTCTCTACATAAATGTTTAAAAAGTGCATAAGTAATTCTTTACTCGTAACTACACAGTGCCATATAATAACAGAAGCCTTGGCGTTGGAATATTAAAACCCGAATAAACTACTACGTCAGAAACGCCAAAAGAAATATAGTTGCAATGAATACAGCTGTTGCAGTAGCCTTAAGCGTACCGTCTTCAGTGCAAAGTTCTTCTTTTTGCACTGAAGACGGTACGCTTAAGGCTACCGAAACAGCTGTATGCATCGCAAATATTTTTCTTTTTGGGTTTCTGACGTAGTAGTTTATTCGGGTTTTAATACACAGTGTCATGACGAATAATAAAACGTTAATAATTATAATTAGTATGTTTTTATTTCAATAATAATCATGCAATTGAAGAATATACAAATTTCAATATAACGCAAAAACCTAAAATATATATTATCCTTTTACTTTATAATTTTTGTGTTTTTAAATATGCAGAATCATAAAAAAGCACCAAAAAAAAAAAATAAACATGTTATAAAAACTAAAAATTTACATTTCCGTAAAACATTACAAATTTACATATTCATACATTTGCGTTTTATTCTATTTCTGTTTTAATACAAAAAATTCGAAATAAGCGTAAATATTTCTTTCTTTAGAATTCAACATCCAAAATTTATTTCATTTTTTATGTAGTGATAATGTCAAAAATAATAATAATACATTATGGTTTTATTTCTTGTGTAATATTTTATAGTCAGCAACTAGGCAATATCATAAAAATGCAAATATGACGAAAAAAAATACGTACTGAAAAAGAATAAATATATTCATTCATTTATTAGAGATTTGTCTATTCTAGATGTAATTTTGAGTCAAAAAATACATTAGGTTTGTATAAAATTCTAAAAAATACCATTTAGCTTTCCTCACATTTAGGAAATGATGCATCTTGTGTCAAGGAAAGAACTGATAGTTTACAATCTATTGCAAATATATGATAATGTAAAAGTGTATAATTTATTCTTTCCTTAAAGCAATAAATGTCATAAAGGAAAATAGGAAGAAAGTCAAAGCATATTTAATTTTTTTTACTGAAAACTGGTATGTGGTTAATGACTTTAATAAAAATATGGGAATTTTAATAACATGTATATATGTATATGTATATTTGTGGGTGGCACAAATTGTGGTTTTTTTTTTTTTTTTACCTTTTGCTTGCATTCATATATATATGGGAAGTGATACATAGATTGAGAGATAGGTACAAAAATATACAGAATGTTGACGAATTTCACAAGCAATTTCAGATGGGTGCTAAAAGGTATCAAATGGATGAAATAACAACATACAAAACGGTTTAAAACCTTTTAATTGAGAGTCAGTTGTAAAAACTTAGTGAATCAATAGCACTGCGCTCCGGTTGAAAAGAAGAACATTTCTCGTATGCAAATGTTTTATTCGTATGAGAAAAGTAGCAGACGAGAAAATGCATTTATTAATGGACATTGTAGAAATCGCAAACATTTAAATTCATTCAAAAAAAATTTAAAAAAAAAATGTCAGATTACCCGAAAAAGGAATATAAAGATATATTTTAGGTCATATGTTTTATAGCCAAGGAGGTGGCCCTTAAGCGTAGTACAGCTAATATACTAAGAGCTATATTCGAAAAGGAGTTTTAAGCACTGTACCACACTCACAATTTCATTCGGTGTCTGAAGAAAAAAGGATCCTCCCAAACATCCCATTTTCCTCATGCAGTGACATGCGTTCATATCACTCCATGACATGAACGCAGCGTACGCAAACTCTAAATAGAAAACCAAGTATAGCAATGAAATGTCTGTTTTTCGTCGACAAGTACATTTATATTTAAACAAGGTATTCGGCATGAAAACGTGTGGGAATTTCTACGTGCTTAAATTCAGCGCTTCTTCTACGAGTAAAAGTTACAATTCTTGGATGAAGAAGATTTCATCATCTTATTGTTAAACTTCATACGCTGAATGCTTGATGTCACGCAAAATGTATCACAGTTTTCTGGAATTCATAGTTCTAACCTACACAGGCTTAATGCTCGATGTGCTCGACCGAAATTGTCGAAGATAAAATTTTCTTTATTTAATGTTTATACCCTTTCCATTCATTGGTATAAATATCTGAAAATTAAGTTTGTAAAATAAAATCTTTCGTATTTTTCTTTAGATTATTTGAGAAAATTTTATCTTAAGAATTTTGATGTCCGAAATAAGGTGTTTGTAGATTTTCAAATAAATTGAGATTTAAAGATGTGGAATATATTATGATTTCTTCTTAAATCACTTCTTTAAATTAAGATTTTTATTTAAAAAAAATATTTTTTTCATATTTTGTAATTCGTAAAATGATATAATGTGAAAAAAGCATATTTATCTAAGTTTATTTTCTTGTTTATCTAAAATTATCGATAAAATTTCTTATTTTAAAGGATCATCCATACACTTGTAATTACTAATTATTAAATATAACACAACAAATCAATTATTGTATTTTAAAAAATCAGCCTTTTATTATATAATCTAAATGTATTTAAAAATTATTTTTATAGAATTCAGAAAATAACATATATGTATACGCAACAACACATGATCACAGAATTTCCTTGCAAACAATGTATTTTTTACTTCCATTACCCGACTACCGTAGGTAATGGAAGTATTGTATTTGGTCAAAAAATTCGATATCCAGTTTTCACTTGATTTACATGTTTTAAGGTCTCCAGAGTCCAAAAAAGTAGATTGCCCATCTGCGAAGTAAAACCCAACCATCCAAGCATCCATCCAAAAAAGTAGTTTTTGGCAATTGGTCAGTGTGTGTGTGTGTGTGTACGTATGTGGAGAATCTTCTGGCTATTATATTTCGGGAACTAATAACTATGAAATTACGAGACTTAAGAATTGAAACAGTTCTGATGTACATAGGAATTTTCCAAATTTTGGTGAAAAGTGGAAAACCGGCAGTGGTACCGTAAACCTGTATCTCAAAAACAGCTCTAACGATTTTCTTCTATGTTGCTACATAAACATTCTATTAGATGTCCACTCGAATGATATAGTTGGGTAGTTCAGGAAAATTTATAGACGTCCTTTATAAATAGTTCGCATATAATGCATGTAATCGTGTGGTTGTTTCACACCAGATTTTTTTTTTTAATGAAATTGCATAATAATTTGCTCTAATAGTTATAAATGCGACATTTTCAAAACATATCATAACTGTAACAGTATAGATTAAAATATTCAATTAGTTCACTATTGTTTTTGAATCAACATTTTAGGCACTATTTTCTTGTTGTATAGTTCAAATGTTATAAGTGAAACTGGGTGAAGGTTAAAGAAACACACCTGGTGTGAAACAACCACACGACTTTCATTACCTACTATTACACGTATTATACACTTTGGAGATAATGTGATCAGAACACGTAAAATTAAACTAACAAATTAGACATCTAAAAATTTTCCGGTAAGAGAAAGCCGATACAGATAGACATATAAATGAGATTTACATAGCTAGTTAAAAAATAAAAATAAAGAAAAAAATAAAGAAAAATAAAGAAAGAAATCGATAGATTTATGTTTTGAAACACCAGTTTCCGAGATCGAAAACTGACCTACACTGTAAAAAAAAAACGGTAGGTTTACAGCATAATATGCTGGAAATATGGACGCATGGAGGAGGGAAAGTAAAAAAAAAAGTTATTTACAGAAGAAACAGCAGTAAAGGAGTCTTTTTTTTACAGATGTTTCCGCTGTAAATTGCTTTATTTAACAGCAGGTGCTGGCAATATGGGTGCCAGCACATTTTGCTGTAAAAGCTTCCGTTTTTTTTTTTTTTTTTTTTTTTTTTTTTTACAGTGTACTTAATCAGAATGATAGTTAACTTCTTTGTAAGAACCACGTAATACATGAGGAAGGATATCTAAAATAGGTTTATGCAACAAATTTCAAAGAAATCCTTAGAGCACATTTTGAGATTCCGAATTTTACCAAAACTTGACTGACTGGAAAACAGCAATTACATACAAAAGCATATCTAAAGTGAAATACTGGGCTACCCAAAAAATCTGTAATATGGTAGATGTATCATAGATAATAATTTCTGGAAGTGCATTTTATGCAGTACTTTAAATTTTTAATAAAAGACTATATTTAAGTACAGAATGTGGTATTTATGCAGTTTATAGACTATATGCGGTAATACTCAAAATTAAGATCCTTAAAGAACGTAAGTCACATTATTAGTGGTTAATCTGTGTATATAACTTATATTAGCATAACTTAAAATCCAATACAACAAGATATTCAATTTTGGTGTTTTGAAATTTGTATGAGGTTCCAGCTTGGAAAGTTGGATCAAGATTGGTAAGTTTGAAGACGTGCGTATTACTGATGAAAGTCATCTGAATATATTTAAATAAAGTTTAAAATTAAATAACAGCCTTGGTTTTATTTTTCATAAATGTAGGATAAATAACTGAATGAGGAAATAAGGAGGGGTAAGGACGTTAGCCCCCTAACACAGGATTATATGTAAAAAAAGTCTTTATAACGATAGGTCGTTATAGTAAGGAAATGCACTGCAAATAAAAGGGTCTTAAAGTAAGACATAAAAACAACTGAAACGGCATTTAAGACACGTAAATGTCTTAAAATGTATTTTAGACGTTATAGATATTTTAATTTAAGACAGAAATATGTCTGAAATATCAATTCAGACACAAAAATGCCTGAAACACGTAAATACGCGAATTTTCAGACAGCAAAACACGTTTGAATTTTCAGACACATTAGAAATTCAGACACTTGCATTACTTAGAAAATTTTTCATATGGAATCTACTTTAAGAAAATATGCTTATCCTACTTCTTTCCACATTCAATAAATATATTATTATTTTATATAATAAGCAGTTAAACTATTTAAATTATGGTAGCTTTATGAAATTATATTTTTATGAAATTATACTCTAGGGATGTGAATGATATTTGCATGTGATTATCTTTAACACTATTCATAAAGCTTATTTTGTTAAAAGAAAAAAAAAATCTTTGTCTTTAAAGCTTTCTTGTATTAAAAGAAAAAGTGTGAAGAAGCATGTAGCAAGTAATTTCTGGAGAAGAAAGTGAATTTATAAGAGAACAATCATGAATAATTTGTGCATATTTTTTTCTTTCTTTCTTCTTATTAATATTCATTTAAAAACATTTTTCTTTCACAAATTCACCTACATCTAAATGTAAAACTACAAATTTTCCTGTATTCATGATTACAGCTCGTTTTTCTTTAAATATCACTTTAAGGAAAAAAATCGTTATCATCGAGGGATGCAACCTTCACATACTTGTTATGCATTATTAAAAAATTCTGGTCCTCTAAATATGAAATTTAAGATAATAATATTTATTAAGTTTAAGATACCATACTATCAATAGTTTTATGGCAAAAAATTAGAAATAAAACATAACACTGCGATTTGTTTCACGAATAGTGCAGTATATTATATCATAAAAACACGTATTGATGAATTCGACGGTAGCGTGATTGGTAAATGCTTCACTCCGACGACGCTTGGCTCGAGGTTTTGGTTTCCTTAGACAATGTGAGTTCGAATCCTAACGCCGGAAAATGGGACTTCTTTTTTATATGAATATTTTATTAATGCTCTAAACAATTCTAATATATATTTTTAACAGAAAAACATAATAGCACGCCATATTAATTAATTTATTTATTTATTAAAAAGCCTTAAAAACGGTAGTATTTTTAAGCCTAACATGGCGGTGATTTTAAGCCTAAAACATGGCGGCGTTTTAAGACACTAGCAATATCTTAATTTCTGATGCAAAAAGGTGTCTTAAAAAGTAAGACATTTTTTTTCGCTTAAAAAATGACCATCCATTTAAGACACTTTTTAAACTGAATTTAAGACATTTACGTTTACAGTGTGCAGGGTAAAATGAAGTTGCGTGAGTGACAAATCAGATTATGTTTTAGATATATAGGGAATATATATATATATATATATATATATATATATATATATTTTTTTTTTTTCTTAGCTTTACGCTTTCAGATAGGCTAAGATTTACTTTTAATTACAAAAATATATTTCAATTTCTATACATGAAGAAATATAAATATCATTTTGAAATATAACAAAATTTTTCTTTATTTATATACAGTCGGTAACAAAAGTGTCCAAACACTAGCAAAAATTCCTATATAAAAAAAGTACGCTTAATACAGTTTTGCTAAATATATCCTTGTTGAATCCTGCTCTTAGACTGACTAAGAACAGGATTCAACAAGGATTTATTTAACAAAACAGTATTAACTCTACTTTTTTAATATAAGAATTTTTGCTAGTGTTCGGACACTTTTGTTACCGACTGTATATGTATACATATCAGTACAAAAACCCTTAACGGGTTAAAAATTTGTGACGCAGCTACTTTATCGCTATAAGAATTTGAAATATGGATCTTAAAAATAATGATATCAAATTTTAAGTGACGCTTTGCTATTGGTTAAAATATACATAGATTTTTCTTATTTGATCATTTGCTTTTTTCTTTTATTTATATTTACAATGCAAACATATTTTTAACTTCAAGATAAGGCAAATATATAAAATATACTCAATGATGCTTTTTCATTTGCATTTCAATTTCAAAATAACAGTTTTAAAAGGAATGATATCAAAATTCCAGTGACGCCTCAATGTCACTTTAAAAGATTTGTTTTTAGATTCCACAAAAATTACCTTTGTTTTGTCTAATAAAGTATATTTACACATTGAAACAGTGCTTTTAATTTTCAAGTATACTGTCAAATAATCACACTTTCACTGAGTTTGCATTATAAATTGAAATTATTTATTTCAATAAATTGATTTGTCTTTTGCGTCACGCTATCCAAAACTGTGAGTAAAATTTATGTAAATGTTACTTTGTATCATAGTATCCAACTAAGTCAAAATTTGTTTGTGCAAAGAGATAGTGTGATGCAAAGAAAACATTTGCACAAATTTTACTTGCAGTTTTGGATAACGTGACGCAAAAGACAAAACAATTTATTGAAATAAATAATTTCAATTTATAATGCAAACTCAGTTAAAGTGTGATTATTTGACAGTATACTTGAAAATTAAAAGGACTGTTTCAATGTGCAAATACACTTTATTAGACAAAACAAAGGTAATTTTAGTGGAATCTAAAAACAAATCTTTTAAAGTGACATTGAGGCGTCACTGGAATTTTGATATCATTCCTTTTAAAACTGTTATTTTGAAATTGAAATGCAATTGAAAAAGCATCAGTGAGTATATTTTATATATTTGTCTTATCTTGAAGTTAAAAATATGTTTGCATTGTAAATATAAATAAAAGAAAAAAGCAAATGATCAAATAAGAAAAATCTATGTATATTTTAACCAATAGCAAAGCGTCACTTAAAATTTGATATCATTATTTTTAAGACCCATATTTCAAATTCTTATAGCGTTAAAGTAGCTGCGTCACAAACTTTTAACCCGTTAAGGGTTTTTGTACTGATATCATTACTTTTTAAGGGTTATTGATTAATTAATCAAAAGATTAAAACAAGTCTTTCTGGCTTGGGTACATGACACTTTGGTCCCACTAATTTTTTGCTATCTTTTAAATATATGAGTTTTTTTTTGTATGATAGCATATTTATTGATTGATATTAACTCATATTCAACCTTTGTTGAAAATGATGTAACAATAGGAGACGTGGAACAGAAAATTTATTATTTCAGATCGAATTTTGAATGATAAAGTGTATCAGTTAACACCGAAGATCTAAGCATTGTTAATTTATCAAAGTCCCCAAAATTTCAGTTTAAATAAAATACAAGGTTTTTAATATAAAACACTAATGCGACTCTTAATTATCACATTCAAATTTAGATAGCTCTAATACAAAATTTGTAGGAAATTGATGCTTTATCCAAGCATCTCCTAAATGTTAGTTTAATAATAAAAGAAGATACGAAGAACCTAAATAATGATCTCTGGATTTAATTTGTACAGATCTGCTATACTTGAGTCATTTTCTTCTCTGTCAATCCAGATATATTTGTCAAACACAGAAAATAGTTATAAATCACACAGAATTGGAAAAGCATTTTTCTTCCATCTTAATCCCTTACAATATTGTTAATTTTTTTTTATTATTAAAAGTGTCCCCCCCCCCGTTTTTTTTTCAAATGCACTGAAACAAAACAGTGAAATTCTTTTTTACTGTCTGTGGAAGAGAAAATGTGTGAAACAAATTGCAAGGTGCTACTGAGATTTTAATGCGGGCAAGGGCATTGTTTTTAGTCATAGGGAATAGGGACATAACATATTTTTTTGAAAAACGTAAGTTAAACATGAACTAAAAAGATAAAAAATTGTGCATCAAAATTTTCTAAACCTTGACACATGCAATGTGCCTATTTCATTAAATATTGGACTACATACATTTTTTTCATTTTTAAAATAAAATCATTATAATTGAAAGAAAATTAATTTATGTACATGGTTAGCAATTTACGTACATGATTAACATAATTAATCCCGGACAAACAAACATACATTTTATTATTATTATAAATATAACACAGATTTTGAAATAAATTCCTCTTAGATTAATGATAAAAATTAAATCACAATCAAATCGAATGAAACATCTCTCTCTCTCTCTCTCTCTCTCACACACACACACACACACACACACACATATATATATATATATATATATATTATATAAATTAATTAATACAGTAGAGAGTCAAAAATCCGGATAGCTCGGGACCAGAGGTTGTGCAGATTTCAGGATTTCGGGGTCCATAAAAAATTATTTTCACTTTGAATAATAAAAACAGAATATTAATCAAACAAAACACATACTAGTGAATAATAACACTGAATATTAAATTACTAGGTATATAAGAATAATAATGAACATTATTATTATTTTATATATAATGATATATATGAATTATATAATGAATTATATATATAATGAATGATATATAATGAATTATATATATAATGAATTATATATAATGAATTATATATAATATATTTTATTATATAAAATGAAAACAATAAGTAAAAATGAAAAAAAAATTGTCAAACTTAGATAAAATCTGTTCACACGTAGCTAATTTTAAACTGAACTTGAACCTGCACGATTTATTTATTTTTTTATTTATTGTAAATAGTAGTAACACAAATTTATTTTTCTATGAATTTTATTGAGTTCTTCCTTAAAAATTATGCCTTCATGAAAAAGCATTTTAAAAAATTAGTTTGTTATTATTTACCTGATTGATATCATCATATCACAATAATCATTATTTTCTTTTGATGAATTTAATATACTGTCAATAATTTCATTAGCAGCAACTTAGATCTTGCAGTCTTACATATTATTATTTTGTTTTTCTTTTTTGTAATCATAAAATGCAAACATAAAATTATTATTTAAGGTCTTTTTCAAAAATTCTGATTTGCAGTTTTGTAATTTATTAATAGTGAATTTCATTGTTTGTATCTGACAAGTTGTTGCGGATTTCAGACTTCGGCGGATTTCTGGCTCTTTACTGTATATAAATTAAAAAACTTCATAAATGATCACACGCTTATGCGTATGAAAAAATAGTCTAGATAGTTGCAGATAGTTGCAAGTTAATAATTATTTCATTGAAAGAAAAAGCATTCTGTCACTAAAAGCCAATTATATTTAATATCCTAAAGTTTTCTTTCTTTCTTTTTCCTTTTTTTAAAGAAAACTATCTGTAATTTATTATTTTTAAATTTATTCAGACTTTATTAATAAATATATATTCAAATGGCGATTCCTTTTTAATATTAAGGTATTGATATTGTTAACAATACTTTTCAAGTCACAAAATTTAGTAACTAATTGTAAATTAAAAATAAAATTACATCGATTAAAGTAAGTTAAATCTAAATTTATAAAAAAAAAAAAGGGCAATAGCAATTAAAAATAATAATAATAATAATTAAATATATTAAATTTTCTTTTAAAAAATCAGAACAAAAGTCCCTGTATCTCAATGGCTAAGGAGCAATCATAATGTCGAAAATTTATATTTTTACCTATAAGATATTCCTTATTAAAGATATTCTAAGAGCATTTCAATTTGTCCGTATCAACAAATATGCTATCATACTAAAAAACTCATATATTTAAATGATAGCAAAAAAATTATTGGGACCAAAACCACAAAATCAAAGTGTCCTCCTTTGTTCTGGCTTGTAGGAAGGGTGGGTTCATTTTAAGGTTGAGTATAAGGAAGTATTGTAGTAATCCCCATTTGTCAAATGGATTTTGTATCTTGCACAGCTCAAAAACGAATGATCGTAAAATGTTGCAAATTTATATTTGTGACGGTCCTGATGTCTAGTTGTACATATGCAACAATGGTCTTAAAATGAGCTTCCATTTCAGAAATATCTATGACTTAACATGACTTTTCATAGCATCTGTACGTAGGTATGCACACAGAAAAATGAAAAATCGAAACTTGTCAAGAGACGTGCCATCTTTGTGACAATAAACGTTTAACAAGTACATTGACAAATTTGCACAAAATTACGCAAAATTTTAAACAATCAAAACACTACCTGACAATCCCATCTAGTCATGAGACACAAAAGTCGTTTTATTTTACCATGTATCTTTAATGTGTTTCGTCTGATGATCCGTTTTGGCTCTAAAACTTGTCAGATGACTAACTTTCCAGGTACAGTTTTCATTTTCCTCAAATTTGACCAGGTTAGTCAGATGAGAGAATAAAAAAAAAATATTCCTATTTTGTCAATTGACTAAGAAAAATTTGTTTGGCTAGTCCAAAAGCTCAGCATTATTATTTTTTTTTTCCTTTAATTTTTTTTTTATTTGTTTATTTATTTTTTGTCTCCTTCTGACAACTTGAGTTAGTCGACCGAAATCGAAAAATAAAGAATAAACTCATCGCATTTGGCGGGATAGTGCAATTGCCGTTGGAGTGACTTTCATTTTAGAAAGAGAACAAGAGATTTTTGAGTAATCAGAATCAGCGAATCGAGTTTACAGCCAAAAGTAAGTGCTAAATACTTTATTTTATTGTAAGCTTTGTTAGAATAGTAAATTGTAAATTTGTAGAATTCTAAAGCTTCGGCAATCTTCTAACAATATGAATCGTATTTAGAATTTGTTCTAATTTATAAAGTTGTTTAAAATGTATAAAATTTAAAACACGTTATTTTAAATCTAGTTTTACGTATCGTTGTATTATAAAAAAATAATTATATTTAATTTGTCTAAGCTATAGTTGTTTACATACACTTTTAACATTAAGCTCATATTAATATTTTTGTACACAGAATAGTAATGATTTATTTTTCCCTAAAGATGGTTCAGAAGGTATTTGGATTTCCAAAGGACGTCAATTTAAGAAAGATATAGAAAAATGCTATCCTTGGTGATTTTGAAAGAACTCCGAATTTTAAGGTATGTTTTTTAAATTATCGTTTGCAACATTATATCTATCTTAGAACAATAAAAAATAATATTAATACTTTTTTTTATATTTAAACTTTTTAATGAGATAAATTAAAAAAATTTAAAGGTTTCTCGTTTATCTGTTATTTTATTTATTTATTTTTTTTTTTTTTTTAATTCCTGTAATAAATAATTTTTTTAATTTAAATAATTTTGGCAAATGGTTGATAATAGTATGTAATAAAAAATAAAAAAAAAAGACTTTTTATCATTAAATGTTTGATACCAATTTTTTTTCAAAACAACTTTTAGCAAAAATAATATGAATTTAATATTGCATACTATATTCTGTTCTCAATTTAAAGTCAAATTGTTCTTGTATACAATATTAATTATTAGCGATAAATAATAAATATATATATATATATATATATATATACAACTTCATGTTACTTGTTTCATTCAAATGATTGATGATTGTAATAAAAGGTTGATATTTTTAATTATTATTATTTTTTTTTTTTTTTCAATACAAATTTAATCAAAAATAATATGAGTTTAAATTATTAGATACTGTATTCTCGATTCAAAATCAAATTGTTCATGCGCAGCATATTAAGTATTCGTGATAAGCAAAGGATATCTTGTTAAAAATATGTACTTAATTTCATGTTATTTGTTTCATTCTTAACACATTTAAATTTAAAAACTATTTGATATTTCAATTTAAACAACATTTTTTTCTTTTAACTATGCTCTATAAATTAAGTAGTCGATTGCAAACATTTAGTCAGGGCCTGATTACCCAAAAGGCTCGGGAAGCACAAGCTTCCCCTCAAAAATTTAACAGGGGGCCTCAAAATGACTAAAAACAGGGTCTTGAATTTTCTATTTTAGATTTTCACACTGAGATTGAATTTTTTCTGAGAAAGTTCACCTAAAGCAAGGTAAAATAACCACTATTTTGGGAAAATTCTATTTAACGTCAAAAATTTGAATGTTCTTAATTAATAAGTTATACGATTTTAAAGTTGTGGGTGGAAACCACCTAGATATATGAATGAAAAAATGTATATATTATATATATATACACATAAACACACAAAACTTTTTTATCAATTGCATTTTTATATTACAATATGTAATAGGAAAACAAGATTTCCCGAAATCAAAGGGAGCCCCGAAATGATACTAAGCTTCCCCTAGCTTCAAAGCTTAATCGGGCCCTGCATTTAGTTGTATACGCTATTTCCACAATAACTTAAAATTCATTTTGATTTTCTTCTACATGTATAAGAATGAAGTAGTGGATTTTTGAAAATTTTCTTTTTCTGGCTTTTGGTGCATTTACAAATTTGAGATTTCCTTAAACTCGATTAAACCATTGTTAGGAGATGTCTGTCTGTGTATAATCAAAATTTTATGTTTTGGGTGCTGTATCTCACAAAATAATGAACAGAATTGTACAAAAGTTTATAATTTGGATGCACTTTCACATAAATTCGTGCTGAATGCTTTTGGTACATATCATCTAAGAAGTGGCGCTACTATACTGCAATTTTCCACAATTAAGGAAAGACTATATCTTAGCTTCTATTGTGTAGAACTTCACATAACTTAATGTTCAAATAGTCGATTGTGAAAGACTATGTTTATTCAACTTAGGTGCATATCGGTCATCAGGTAATGCCAGTATGTTGCAATTTTCCACATTTAAGAAAATACTGTAACTGAGATTCTGTGATATATAAATGCACTAAACTTGATATGTGCAACAGCCATTATGAACTATTATGCTGATTTATTTTGGACGCATATCGGCCGACAGGTGACGTTGGCATGTTGCAATTTTCTCTGTTTATAGGAGAGCCATACCTCAGCTTCTATGATATGTATGTGCACCGAATTTGATATGTAAGGTGTATGTTATACATCAAAAACTATGCCAAACTAGCTTTTTAAAAACTATGCCGAATCAATTTGGGTGTACATCAGATGACGGAATAAAGCTGTCTTTCTTTGTATTTTCAATGCAATTTTTCTCTAAGATGAAAATCGTCTGCGTTCAGTATGGTAGGTAATTTAAATAAATAAGATCTTTAATAAATTATTTGTACTGAGCGAATTTGTATTAGAAAATATAAAAAGAAAGTCTTGTGGTGGCTACGACATACTTTTTGTTGTTGTTGTTGTTGTTGTTTTAAATACCTTTATTTTTAATAAAATTCAATCCTCGCTTTTATGTGAACGAAATTTTGAATTTTCCTCCATTCATACTTGTATATACAGCAAATATAGAGGAAATACTTGTCGTGATTTCATTTAAAGCTATTATGTTGTGACCACCGCAAAAATTTCTTCTATATTTTCCTATAGGAAAATTCATTCGCCCAGTAAAAATGTTTTCTTAAAACTATTATTTATTAAAATTATCTACCATAATGAATGCAGATAATTTCATTTTAGAAAAAACTAACATTAATAATAAGAAAAGAAAGACAGTTTAATTCTCTATAAATAAAGTCTTAATAAATGCTTCTTCATAATGGTTACCTCATATATCAGGTTTTGTACAGTTATATGACACAGAAGTTGAGATATAGCCATATCCTGTTCTCAGAGAAAATTGCAGTATAGCAGCGCCACTTATTGGCTGATATGCATCCAAATTGAATCTGCGTAATGTCATATAATGGCTACGTTGATACGTGTCAAGTTTTGTTTGATTATACACAACAGAACCTTAGATACAGCCTTCCCTGAAAACGCGAAAGTCAACGTATAGCAGCACCACCTGTTGAGCAGTTGACAAAAAATATTGGTGGGTACTAACTTACGTCAAAGTTTATCTGCATATAAATTTATATGCAAATTCGATTAGTAGTTTCTGAGATATAGCCTTTCCTGAATTTGTGAAAATCGCAGTCTAGCAGCGTCACTTGTTGAGCAAATGATACCAAAAGTTGATAGGCACTAACTTAGGCCAAGGTACATCTGCATATAAATTTATATGCAGTTATCTGCAGTAGTTCCTGAGATAATTCCCACAGAACTTTTGTCACACACACACACAGACACATATTTTTCTAAGAATGGTCAAATCGTGTTCTGGAGCCCTCAAAACGTGTAAATCCATTGAAAAGCGGAAGTTGAAAATTTTTACGATTGCAAAAGTAAAAAGAAATATAAAATAAACACATTTAGGAAACGGATTCCATCAAGGCTGATAATAATAATATTCTTTATTTTATCGTCTTCTCTAGAACAAATAAAAGCAAAGCAGATGTTTAATTGCGAATCATATATATCCGTGCAACCCAAATTATTATAGTAAATAAACATTCCCGTCGAAAAAATGAAATAAATAAAGATACTTTTTTTTTTTTTTTTTTCAGAATATAAGCATTAAACAATGAACTACTATCACTGACATTGAAGCAGATTTTTGCAATCTCGAAGTTCACAACTCACATAAGTGAAGTGTTTAATCATTATTATTAGTCTTTTTTTTTTTTTTTTTTTCAGATTTTTAACGCAATACAATTAGTAATTACATTTTTTTTTTTTTTTTTTTTTTCTTGTATGTTCAATGGAAGAAAGTATTGGATTCGTAAAAATTTTCGGCTTCCGGATTTCGACGGATTTACAAGTTTTGAAATGTTAGACCACGATTTGACCATTTTTAGTAAATGTCTGTCTGTTTCCGTCTGTGTGTGTATGTATGTGTGACAAAAATTTTGTGGCAACTGTATCTACGGAACTACTGTTCAGAATTACATATAAATTTATATGTAGATGCACCTTGACCTAAATTAGTGCCTATCAACTTTTGGTGTCAATCGCTCGAAAGGTGGCGCTGCTATGCAGCGATAGCATTTATGATATGATTGTCAACTTTCAAGTATGCTTAACAATAGTGTTCTAACAGGGATATATTCATTAAAAAAATAATAATTCAAATTAAAGAAATCAATAAAACCAGATTGATTTTTTAAAAAAATCTCGTGCTTGCTTTTCTAAAGTAACTATACGAATTATAAGGTATGGTGTTATATGACAATATATATATATCATCATTACCAATTTCAGCCTCTATCAATCCACTGCAGGATGAAGGCCTCTGCTAGGCGATTCCAAACTGCCCTGTTTTCGCGCACACACATACATATATCTATATATATAAAATCGTTCTTCCTCACTGACTGACTGAGGGAGTGAGTGAGGGGGTGATTCATCATCGCCCAGACCAAACCCCTGGACCTACAAGCATGAAATTTTATGACAATGTTCTTTCTATGACGTAGGCATCCACTAAGAAGTGGTTTTACAAAATTCGCTCCCCGAAGGGGGGGGGGGGTAAAACGTGATTTCACAAAATCCTTCATATCTCAAACAAAAAAACAGATATCCGTAAAATTTTTGCTTTAAGATATAGCTAATACAAACGTCTAAAAATCAATTTTTGGAATTTTCGAAATTCGGTCCCCAAGGGGGGCGGGGGGGCAAAACGTGATTTCACATGCGTAAAACGTGATTTCGCATAATCCTATATATCTAAAACAAAAAAATAGATATACATGAAATTTTTGCTCTAAAATATAGCTAATACAAATATCTAAAAACTAATTTCTGGAATTTTAGAAATTCAGCCCCCAGGTGGGGCAGTAAGGAGGGGGGCTATGAGGCAAAAACAAATAGAAATACAGTTAGGCCGTTCAAAATTGGTACAGATAGGTTTTAAAGGCCTACAAGTCGAATGAGGATATTTTCGAAAATGTAAAGTTATTAGGAAGGGCGAGAAGGGGGAGGGGAGAAAGGGGGGGGGGCAAAAAAATAAAAATAGAGATAGATCGTTTAAAATTGGTACATAGAGGTTTTCGATACTTACAAATCAATTGCGGATATTTTTGAATTTGTAAAATTATTAGGAGGGAAGGGAAGGGGGGGGTGAGGCGGTAAGGGGGGGCTATGGGCAAAAACAAATAGAAATACAGTTAGGCCGTTCAAAATTGGTACAGATAGGTTTTAAAGGCCTGAAAGTCGAATGGGGATAATTTCGAAAGTGTAAAGTTATTAGGAAGGCCGGGAAGGGGGGGGGGCGGAGAGGCAAAAAAAAATAAAATAGAGTTAGATAATTCAGAATTGGTACATAGAGGTTTTCGATACCTACAAATCGATTGCGGATATTTTCGAATTTTTAAAGTTATTGGGAGGGGCAAAAAAAATAAAAATAGAGATAGATCGTTCAAAACTGGTGCATAGAGATTTTTGATACTTACAAATCGATTGCGGATATTTTCGAATTTGTAAATTTATTAGGAGGGGTGGGGAGGTAAGGGGGGCTATGGGCAAAAACAAATAGAAATACAGCTAGGCCGTGCAAAATTGGTACAGATAGGTATCGATTGCGGATATTTTCGAAATTGTAAAATTATTAGGATAGCCAGGAGGGGGGGGGGGGCGAAGGGGGAAAATAACAGAAATAAGAGTTGGAGTATTTTGGGAATTTTTTCCGAAGGCAGTGAGAACACGGTGCGACATTTTTCCTAATCAGATTTTGTTTCTCTCTCTCTCTCTTTTTTTTTTTTCACGTGATAAAAATTAATGCAATTTTGAGAATTCAGTAATTATAGTGATTCATTTAAAAATAGGGACCAGCGAAGCGGGCGTTGCCTGCTAGTATATATATAATAATTTATGCATAGATTAAGAAAGGTTTTGATAGAATATTTCGTCTCCTCATTGATTTATTTGATTTCCAATGAAGCCATCTATGATATATGCAACTTCTTAATTGAATGCAACCTATGCAATGAGGTGAAATTTACACCTCATATAGCGTATTTCTTAGTAATGTCCTGATGTCTTTTTTTTTTTTTTTTTTTAAGGTTTGTGAGCTCTATTTTAAATCTGGTGGAATTATACAAACAATAACATATTTTGATGAAAAAGAAGGAAAGTTATATGAAGTCCCAAGAAATAAACCAATTGTTAAAGGTGGTGCTATTCCTACAATTTTCAGTGGCTTGCCATCATGGAGAGCTATTATGCATAAAAAAATTACGTTTTATTACCTAATTATATTTGTGCTTTTATATTATTATTATGACTAATTTTTATGTAAAGTATGGAGCAATCTTCTTCATGAATATGAAACATTTATAATTTTCAATAAAATTATTTTTATCTTGATTTTTGTCTTTTATGTATTATTTCAATTACATAGTTTCAATGAAGGAGAAATCTTATTTTAATAAATTCTTGATTATGTTATCAGGTAAGTGAGAGTTATTTTGGATGATTAAATACTTATAAATTATTGTTATGTATTAAAATTTCTCTGGGCATAAAATTTACAGAGATGATTAAAAATAAAAATTCTTATTATATATGTTAAAGTGTTTTTAATGCAAATTTTATGTCCACCCTCACCTTGAAAAAAAAAAGTATATCATTAATATTTATGATTTTAAAACTTTAAATAACCTGAAATTTGGAGTTCGATGTTATTTATAGTTTAGTACATTGTATCGTCTATACTGTACATATTGTTTATATTGTCTGTATCAATTGTTAAAGCACATTGTATCGTCGTACTTATCTGTAATTTTAATCAGGTGAAAAAAATCCATTATTTAAAAAAATATATACATATATTCAGGTGGCTTAAATATTAAAAAAAAGGAACAAAAAAAAAAAAAAAAAAAAAAAAAAAAAAGTTTACATTTATTTTTGTAACCACAGCGTATAAACCGAAAGCACCGATGAGATAAAAATATATATATTTCTAAATCCATATATGAGGATGTGCATAAAAAGTGGACTAAATCATGTGGCGCCACAATCCTCTTGGAATGCCTTGATAAAAAAGTGTTGGATAAATGCGTGCGTTAATGATAAATAAATATAGGGAAGAATGATTAAACTAGCAAATTCTTTGTTTCAGTAGTTTGTTAAATTTCCAGTATTCATAACTGCTAACTTTTTTAATTGATTCTGGAATGTTGTTAGTATATCGCCCTATATTCGCCCATATTCTTTGAGGAGTAATTGTCTTCATATTTAATTGTAATTACATGCTAAAGAAAATTATTCTATTAAGAATGTGGTATGAAGAAAAGGGCAAATGTTAACAACATTCCGGAATAAATTAAAAAAGTTGGCAGCTATGAGTATTTTATTCCAGTTGATGGACAAGTAATATTTTTCAGAAAAGTTTTTAAATGTTTTTTCAAGGTTGAACACCTTAAAAGGGGGGGGGGATTAAACAATTACAAAAGTAAAGAGGTTAAGACTAATAACAATGCTTTTGCAAAAACCTCTGCAGACAAATGTGAACCTCTTATTCCTCATAAAATATGAAGGATTTTAACCAATTAAATTTTTTATTAATCTGCATACTTGCCAACTCTACTGCGTTTACCAGTAGACTACTGTTTTTTGGTTATTTCTACTGGCCTACTGTTTTTTGTTAAAAATTTACTATTTTTAGGAACTTACAAGAAAAATGTAAAATTGAACAATTTTCTTGTAAAATATATAGACGGAAAATAAGCAGAGAATAAATATAATAATGAAATGATATTTATTAAATGTATGTGTAAAAATTATAATACTGATTTTAATTATCTCAAAATATACCTAAATTTTAGGGGGGTTTTACTTTCATCACCCTACTACCATTGGTAATGGAAGTATTGTATTCGGTCCAAAAATTCGATATCGATATTTCACCTGATTTACACGTTTTACGGTCCCCTGAGTCCAAAAATGTGGTTTTTGGCAATTGGTCAGTGTGTGTGTATATGTGTGGAATCTTCTGGCTATCATATCTCCGAAACTAATAAAGATAAAACTACAAAACTTCAGAATCGAGACAGGTCTGGTGTACAGATGAATTTTCCAAATGTTGGTAAAAATTGAAAAACCGGAAGTGGGACATCGGAAACTAGAAGTGGGACCGTAAATCCGTATTTCAAAAACGGCTCTATCGATTTTTTTCAAATTTGCTATATAAACATTCTATTAGATGTCCTTTCGAATGATATAGTTGGTTTAGGATAATTGAAAGGAGTATAAATAGCTCAATTTCAGGTCTCGCAAGCGCATTCCTTTAAAAACGGCTGCACGGAATTTTTTGAAACTCGCCATATTAACTCCCTTTTAAATATCCTTTTGTATGTAATTATTGTTTGCCAGTCAATAATTGCGTTTTGATAAAATTTGTTATCTAAAAAACGGCTCTAACGATTTTCTTGAAAATTGTTACATATAAATCAATTTTAGATATCCTTTCTCATGCATTACGTGGTTATTACAGGAAAATTAACAGTCATCTTGCTTAGGTAGGCCAGTTTTAGATCTCGGAAATTGGTGTTTCAAAAAAATAACTACCTATATATATATACTACTATATATATATATATATATATATATTTTTTTTTTTTTTTTTTTTTTTTTTTTACCTTGCTATATGTAAGCTTAGTTTCATATGTCTTTACATGTGTATAAAATTTTTCTTACTGGAAAAATTTTAGGTTTCTACTTCTTTAAGTCACTTTTATATCTTGTGATCACTTTATCTAAAAAAAAAAATCTGGTGTGAAACAACCACACGACTTCCACTACCCACTATTACACGTATTATATGCATGTTTTAGAAATAATGTGGTCAGCGAAGACATAAAATTGACCTAGCGAAGTATACACAAAAGAAATTTCCTGTAGGAGAAAGCTAATATATATATATGTATGTGTGTGTGTGTAAAACAGAATTTACATAGCGAGTTAAAAAATAATAGAGTTATTTTTTCAAACACCAATTTCCGAGATCTAAAACTGACCTACCTAATCAGGATGACTGTCATTTTTCCTGTAATAACCATGTAATACATGAGAAAGAATATCTAAAATGGATTTATGTAACAATTTCAAAGAAAATCGTTAGAGCCGTTTTTGAGATACCAACTTTTACCAAAACTTAGCATACTCAGCTGTTGACTGCAAAACAATAATTACATACAAAAGCATATATAAAAGAGATTGAATATGGCGAGTTTGAAGATATTCAGTACAGCCGTTTTTAAAGGAGACCTGAAATTAAGCTATTTATATAGGGCGCCTATCAATTTTCCTGAACTAACCAACTATATCATTCGAAAGGACATCTAATAGAGTGTTTATATGGCAACTTTGAAGAAAATCGTTGGAGGCATTTTTCAGATACTGACTTACGTTCCCAATTCCGGTTTCCGATGTCTCACTTCCGGATTTCCAATTTTCACCAAAATTTAGAAAATTCATCTGTACACCAAACCTGCCTCACTTCTGAAGTTTCGTAGTTCTATCTTTATTAGTTTAGGAGATATGATAACCAGAAAATTTCACACATACATACACCACTGACCAATTGCCAAAAACTACTGTTTTGGACTCAGGAGACCTTAAAACGTGTAAATCAAGTGAAAACTCGAATTTGAATTTTTAGATCGAATACAATATTTCCATTACCTATGGTAGTCTGGTAATAGAAGTATACCTGGGATCTGTTGACTAACTTTCTTAATCAAGTGTAAAATATGACTAACTTGCCTTGTCTGGCAACTGCGGTTGGTGACTAACCTTCCTGGTCAGATAATTATGATTGTCGACTAGCCTTCTTTGTCTGATAATATTAACCTTCCTAGTCTGGAATAGTGTTTTGGTGACTAGTTCAGCAAGTACACTTTTCAGTTTTTTGACTAGTTCAGCAAGTGCACTTTTCAGTTTTGGAGACTAGTTCAGCTAGTACACTTTTCAGTTTTGGTGACTAGTTCAGCCAGTACACTTTTCCGTTTTGGTGACTAGTTCAGCCAGTACACTTTTCAGTTTTGGTGACTAGTTCAGCAAGTACACTTTTCAGTTTTGGTGACTAGTTCAGCAAGTACACTTTTTAGTTTTTGAGACTAGTTCAACAGGTACACTTTTCAGATTTGGTGACTAGTTCAGCAAGTACACTTTTTGGCTAGTCAGCAATTTTGGTTAGTCAATTCTGTATTGTCAGTTGAGCATTTTGTCAGGTCACTGTGACCAACTTATTTTTCTGTGTGTGTGTGTATCTTGAATAACAAAAAAACAGTTGGTCGTAGAATATTGCAAATTGGTATATGGGTTTGTTATAACAAAGGTTTGTGCACCTCCGTTTTTTATCTTTCAAAGACCTTGTAATGATATTATTATGAAAGTTGTCATCATGTTTGCATGTAGAAGGTAAATCTTAAAGACAAACCGCAACAATTAGCTTGTTCCCCTAACTTATTGTGCATCTTAAATTACTTAAAGTGATTTTACGTATTTCAAAGATATTGTAGCATTTTATAGATATAGATTACGTATTTTATAGAATTATTAAATACAGGCTTACGGACTATTATATTTCTGGTAAGAATTATTATTTTAATAGTTTTATTATATTTTTTGTCTGTAAACAAGCATTGTCAAGCACGTAGAAACGATCCATTTTTAAGTTTTGCTTACAATATTTGTATCTTATATGTGTCAAGTTTACAGATTGAGAGTCGCTGTACTCCTTAAAAAATCTATTTTATACATCTGGAATATTTTAAGAAATGAAAAAAAAATCTTAGTTATGCATTCAAACGTCCAAGAAAGAAAGGGGTGAATAATGTTTCATGAGCTTGGCCATTGAGTTTTATATTGTCTGATATGTATAAAATCCTGTTAAACAATTTAAACTTTCTACAGTACAGTTTCATTCAAATTATTTCAAATGAATAAAAAAAGTCTCAAAAGCAGGGATAATACTTATCCTGATTTTCCTGAATTCTTAAAAAATTTCCTGAAATATCTTTAAATACCATTAGTTATCCTAAAATTCTTGAATTTTTCGGCTATTATGCTACATATTGACATTTAAACCACCCAAATTATGCAATCAAAACACATACTGTCACACTTTTCTATGATCATTAGATAAATAATAAATTTAAAATTTTGTAAGCAACTTTGATGCTGCATCACTGCAGTCATGCATTTTTTTTTCTTTTTTCCAGGGTTGGGTTTCTTCCAGGACAGTGGTAGAAACTGGAAAAAACTTGAAGAAATTGAAGAAACCAACCAGAAGACAAAACAGATGTTCAAAATGAAAATTTATGAACTATATAAACTCAAAGCATTATTTTTAGAAAAATAAGCTATTTGAAAACAAACACTAAATATATACAGGTGATGGGTTTTTACTTTTTAATGCTAATATTTTTAGAAGTTTTTGCATAGATACTATCTCATATTATTATACGTTGAAACAGTGCAAGTGATAATAATTATGGAATTTTTAGCCATAATATTTGCATATAATAGGTACCTGTATAATGTAAATAAACATATTTAAAAAATACAAAAAAAATACTTTTGAAAGTTCAGAAATAATATTCATCACTGATTAATTTTGTTAAACACTGATGTGATAGTGGTTTGTTTTAAGTGCTAGTCTGCATGAATTGCAAGATAATAAAAACAAGAATGTTACCCCCCCCCTTTTCCAACTGTGTTTCAAAGCAAGGATTAAGATAAAAATTTGGTTTAAAAAAAAAGAAAAAATGTGAGAAAGGTGAATTTTTTTGAAATATGAGATGTAAATTTCTTTTACATTAAAAAATGAATTATGGATTAGAAGGATTTGCAGATTATAAATCTGTGGATTAGAGGGAGTTGACTATACCGTATATGACTATAAATAAAATAAAGTTTTTGATGACATTTTGTAATACAGTATTGACTACTGGTTCTTTTAATTAACTGGATGTTTGTTAAAAACTGCTTTATCAGAAAATATAAGAAAGTGATACAAATCCAAACTATTATTTATTACCAGTTAAAGAAATAAAATTGTCTAAATTATAAATTTTTACACTGTTTAAATTGAAATTGATTTTTTTTTTTTTTTTAAACTGGATTTTGAGTATTTTAGAACGTAATCATCAGATAACGAAGATCATTTTGGTAAAAATACCCATAATTATTAATTAAATATGTTACTAAATTTTTATAGGTATAATTTTAAAGTTACTTAAAGTTGTTTATAAGATAAATTCATCCATTGTATCTTACAAATCTGCAATTTATAACATAAATTTTTAAGAAAAACAGTTTCTTCCATTATTCCACTTGGAAGAAACTTGCCAATCCTGCTTTTTCTAACAAGGATATAAGTTTTTTTTTTTTTTTTTTTTTTTTTTTTTTTTTTTTGAGTACAAAAAACAATTATTAATTTATTTATTATTATTTTTTTAATTTATGATGCTTGCTTACAAAATTTATCATTTTTTAGCACCCATTTTTTGGTGCATTGGACTGCGATTGCATTGATGAGGTGATATAAACAAATTAAGAAATTTGATGTTTTTCTCTCGTTAAATAAACTAACTCTTTTTGCCCATGCACAGTAGATTCCTGATTCCAGGACATCTATTCTCTGAATCGATGGTGATATACACCATTCTCAAATGATGACAATCGTTAAGTTCCACTTTTATCGACTCCTTTTACTAATGAAATAAAATAAACCTTCCATGAATTTAAAGTGCCCAAATCATCTTTCATTAAAATGCCTATACCATGAATTATATAAAAATTCATGATAAAAATAATAATAAACATAAAAATCCCAATAGCAGTATTTTCTGAACCTATCTGCAGCAAAATAAAATTTATCTTCAAACCATGAAGGCAGATAGGAAAGCATAGCAAGTCATAAAATATTTAATTCAAATCCTCATCAAATTCCTTTTCACTGTCCTCAATTTCATCTTTATTATGCGTTAATAATCGAGACTTCCGAAACAAAAACGAGACTGATGTTGATTTTCTCGTTGTTCGCGATAGATACCCCGCATCGGATGATAGCCCGCAGGATATACAAAGTCAAGGGTTTTTTTAATAGATTACCTGCGGGTTATATTATACATAAAATTTCGGTAATTAAAATAATTTCCTGAGTAAGACATCATTTGAAAGCTTTGTTGATTTGAAATTGAACAATAAATTACAGAAATTTCTACCACCAGATGGCGCTGCAATATTTTAAAATTTCAATATTTCAAATTCTAATTATGATTAAATTATTTTTAATACATTATTCGAATGATATTTTAAAGTACTTTCATATTATCGAAAGTGGAATTCGAGATTTCACCTGATTTACACGTTTTAAGATTTCCTGATTAGGTTTTCTTTGGTATCTAAGTTACTAATTGAAATAATTTCATAAGTAATACATCATTTGAAAGATTTGTTGATTTAGAATTGAATAATAAATTACAGAAATTGCTACCACCAGATGGTGCTGTAATATTTTAAAATTTAAATATTTAAAATTCTAATGAGCAAGGAAGGTGTTGTAAGTTATAAAACGGGGATAAGGCGCCATCGAGCGGGAGTTTGTTAAAGTCATAAATTTGAAGGATCATAACATGGTGAGCGAACAGGCTGTTTCAGGTAGTGAAATGGAAAGAGGGCGCCGCAGGCGCAACCGAGCGGGAATTTACTGCGATTAAATTTTTCAATAAAGCTGTTTTCACTGTATGTCTATAAACTGTTGTAAGATCTGAAATGGGAAAAAGACGTCACAGGCGCCACCGATCGGGAGTTTCATAAAGTCGGATTTTTCAAGGATCGCAAGCCAGCTGGTCGCTGAAGGCGGCTAGTATAAAATAAATATCACTCATTAACACATTTCTTTCAATAATGCATAAGATTAATGAAATTATCACAACTACTCTGTATTGGCCGAATAATTAGCACAAAGTACAGCTCTAGTTTTAGCCCCCCCCCCCTCTTTTTATCATCTGATTTATCAATTAGAGCTGCATCAAGTACTTGATATGCACTTTGCACTCAGCTAATCTGCTGAGTACTCTATATGCAGTCAAATTTTCACCAAGTACTTGGCCAATACTAAGTAGCTATAAGAATTTCATTATTTTTATGCACTAAATGGAAAAGAAAAAAATTAGTAATAGTGTTTATCGATAATATAAAACTAAAAATTTATAAAAATATAATTAAAGTGCTTGTAATTAAACTTTAAACAGGAAACAGGTGAATAGATTGCCACTAAATGTAAATATTAAATATTTTAAACTAAATACATGAAAAAAACCTTTACTGACTTCGTTGCTTGCCGTTAAACTTTTCCACCGGGTTCCCGGTTCTCGTCAGACGGCCTCCTCTTTGCGTGACTTGGACTGTTGTGATGGTCTTTACTTTTCCAAACATGGCGCCACATTCTGTCCGGAGCTACTGCGCCGCTGTCATTGCAAGTGTTCCTATTGGTTGCTATCTCAATGGATTCGCAGTACATTGCGTAGTTATAATCCTAATAATTGGCTATTTTAGCTGTTTGTTCAAAATTTATATTAATATCTTCCTTGTAAAATGTTTTGGCCAAGGCTGTATTCTGACTTCCTGTTTTGATATCTTTTATGTGTTCTTTTATTCTTGTTTTAATTTTTCTCTTGGTTACACCGATGTACGAACCTGATTGGTTGTTTTGGTTGGTGTAAGGTATTTTGTAGACTTCCGCGGTCTCAAGAGGGGGAAGGTTTTTTCACGTATTTAGTTTAGTAATTCAACACTTCGTTTTTAATTAATATAGTTTAAAATTAAATACCTTACACCGATTGTGTGGAACGGTAAATTTAAAGGTTTTAAATGCTTTTAATGTAAAATTAAATATTTTATTTATTTTTAATTAAGTGTTTATCAGAATGATAAATCACCAACATCCCTATACACGCCTGCTATTAGATGGAAATAATAATCACTTCAACTTTTCCCTTCAAAACAAACATATTAACATAAAACATTCGACACCATTGTTTCAACAAGTTTAGCGATTTACTACCACTATCTACCCAAGACAAGACAGTTATGTGAATGAACTAATAAACAATGCAATTGTAAATAAACTTGCAGCTTCAGTGTATAACAGACCGTTACGCTGTAAATTCTGTTTATTACAGAATTTTGCGTTTACAATTTCAAAAGAAAAAACATTCATTCAGCAACAGTACAATCTTCTACTATTAAAATTATTTGACTCATTACTTTTGAAACTGTGAGACAGACTTTACTCACAAAAAATATTATTTAAGAAACCTAATTTAAATAATTAAAATTTTATGAACTAGTATCTTTAAATTACAGATTCAAAGAAAACAAAATCAATTTTTATTGGTTTTTATTTAAATTGTCACAATAAAATACATCTAAAACTGAATAGGTAATGTTTTTACACTTACTTATGTTTCAGGCAATTATTTAAAAACTGACTCGTACTTTTTAAAATTTCACTATGCTGACTTATATTTTTATGTCCAGACCGAGCTCTGCTTTATACATACATATATATTTAATTACTTGGACATATTACAATGCTCCCCCCCCCTTTTTTTTTTCTCATAATTCAAAATCAGCATATCTTGCTTTTAAATTCAAGATATTGATAAGATGTGTTTTTAATTATGTAAAAAATACCAATCTTAAAGACCACCTTTATTCAGTTTTAAATGAAACTTATTTCATATTCAAAAAAGAAAATATCTTAAAATATTTCCTTTAATTACACAATTTCTACCCATATCTCATCAGAAGTAACTTAGCCCTTCTTTTTTTTAAACTCATTTAAAAACTATATCATTGTCTTATTTTAAAATTCTTTAATACAGAGAGTTTTTCATCTGCAAGTGATAGACTTTTCCTTTCATATATATGTATATATATAATACTTTACCATGATACACATTGTTTCTATTACTAAGATTATGTTTATAATTGTTTATTTATATAAATAAAAAATATAGCTTTCATGTTCATACACAAATTCACTTTATATTTATTAAAATGATTAGAGCTATACCGAGTACTTGGTATATAGATATTTCAGGAAATTTTTTAAGAATTCAGAAAAATCAGGACACGTTTTATCTCTGACTGTGAGACTTTTTTTTATTCATTTTCAAGGATTACCTCAACTTTTAATCTACAACTGGACACGAATATTGTAAACAAAAATTAAAAATGGATCTTATATTTATAACACAGAAAAAAATATAATAAAACTATTAAAATAATATTTCTTACCTGAAATATAGTATGAAATCCTTTATTAAATATCTACAATATAAATACTTAATATGCTTTAGTTTGTTCTTTTTACGATTTGTTATTGTTGTCCGGCGTATTAATACAAGATGAAAAGTGCAAAATTAGCCAATAGCCGAGAATGGATGGATTGATTGATGGATGCGTTTTACGTCACACTAAAATCCAAGAAAAATGTGAAATATTTTCTCTTTAAAAAACTGAAAATTTATCATCAATAACTATGAAGTAAAATACTTATAATTACAAAATACTTCCTGATTTAAAATATTATCGAAATAGTTTTTTTACGAAATGCGAAATTTTAAAATCTTAAATATTTACATTATAATATATATATATATATATATTTAAGTGAAATTTTATTTCGTATATATACAATAAATATTTAAAGGAAACAATAAAGTATCTTTCTTGCATTAAAAAACAAAATCTAAATTTTTTATTGACTGCATTCAGATTGAACCAACCAACCAACTACAAGACCAAACCGAATAACACCCGTTCAGAATTCTGAGAATTAGCAATAGAAATCTTTGCATCACGTAGTAAAAATAGTTCGATTTTTAAACTGAGTTATAAAAAAAACAAAAGTTTTCCTAGGGAAAAGGGAGATGTCAGGCACATCAGATAAAAGCGATTAATATCATATATAAATTAAACAACAATCGCTCGAGCCATATTCGAGAAAAAATTGTACTACGTATAGTCCGTCCATTTATAACTTAAATGAGCCAATTCCCCAGCTAGAAATTGTTTGCACTTTTTGTGCAAAAAAGTGTAGATTGTGCACAATTTGTGCATAATTTTTGAATACTTCGAAAAAAATGCACTTTTTGTGCAAATTATCTGCATTTTTTATACACGCAAAAAAGTGCAAATTATATGTTACAGAATCTGCAAATTATCTGCATTTTTTATACATGCAAAAAAGTGCATATTATATGTTACAGAAACTGTGCAAATTATCTGCATTTTTTATACATGCAAAAAAGTGCATATTATATGTTACAGAAACTGTACAAATTATCTGCATTTTCTATACATGCAAAAAAAGTGCATATTATATGTTACAGAAACTGTGCAAATTTTTTGCATAAAATCAGTGCATATATTCTCGTTACAAAATTTGTACATTTTTTATGCACAAAAATATGTGCACATTTCAATTTGCAATATTTTTACTTTCTTTTAAGAGTGTTTTTCGAAAGTCAGGAATATACCAAAGTATCTCAAAAGGAAAGCAATTTCGCTGAACACATTGATTTGAAAAGTTTCGTGGACTTAAATGATCTAACAGTTGAGGTATTATAAGTTGGGCCCCAAGTGACACACAAACTCATATTTTCTAACAGAAAATCATACTTTTTTACTTTCTACTATATGTATAAAAAGATGTCTGTGCGTTTGTATCCCAAATTTTGTGGACGCTGTATCTCACAAACCAAAATGAACGAAATTTAACCAAACTTGGTATTTAGTTGGACCCATATGACATAAACTGGTGCTGATTAGATTTGGAGATCATTCGCTCAACAGGTGGCGCTGTGAAACCATTTTTTTTTTTTTTTTTTAACATGGCAGGGGTGATTGTGAATCCATGAAAAAATACTTGAAATTTTAGTGAGAAAAATTTTTTGTATGGGTAGAGAACATCTAATTTGCTGCAGGGTGGCGGTCCATATCCTCTCGTCGTTATTGAAAAATATGAATTTTAATTAGGTTTAGCAGTCATATGAATTTGATATTTTAATCTAATTATATGAATTTAACAACTAGAAAAACTGGAATTATCTGGCACTGAAAATGAAAAATATACCTGCAATCAGGTAAATTACCTGAACAACAAACACCCATATGACTATAGGACAAAATTTCGTGTAAAAATATACGTAATGAAAGTTATTTTTAATGTGCGAGTTTAAAATTAACGTGAATTACTGATAATAATAGTAGTAAACTAACTAGGAAAACAAGTTTGTGCATATAGCAGCATCGTTCCCCCTCTTGGGGGACTTCCCCCCAGGAGGGGAGATTTTCAATATCGGTATAACCTATCCGATTTGGTATCACAGGTGGGGTCCCCGGGGCCACTAGAGGCCCCATGTAACATAAGCAGGGTTTTTTCAAATGGAAACCATACTTTATCTTCACAGAATCGTTTTAAGCGGACAAAATCTGTTTTAAAACAAATAATGCCTTTTTTTACTTCTTAAACTAAGGGGGTCAGGGGCCCAATTTTATGTGCAACTAAAGGTCTGAAAACCCAGAATTATGTTAAAATGAAAGCAATTTCAGTGATGTCATTGATTTCAAAAGTTTCGAGCATTCTAATATCATAATTGGTATCACAGGTGGGGCCCCTGGGGCCACTAGGGGGCCCACCAATCAGCCCCAAAATCGAGTTTATGTTACATAAACTTGATTTTTTCAAATGGAAACCATACTTTTTCTTCACAGAATCGTTTTAAGCGGAAAAATCTGTTCTAAAACATATGCCTTTTTTTTTTATTTCTTAAACTAAGGGGGCCAAAGGGGCCCGATTTTACGTGCAGCTAAAGGTCTGGAAACCCAGAATTATGTTAAAAGGAAAGCAATCTCAGTGATGTCATATTGATTTCAAAAGTTTCGAGCATTCAAATGATCTATCATAATTGGTATCACAGGTGGGGTACCCGGGGCCACTAGGGGCCCTATCTAACATAAACTCGATTTTTTCAAATGGAAACCATACTTTTTCTTCACAGAATCATTTTAAGGGGAAAAATCTGTTCTAAAACATATAATGTCTTTTTTTATTTCTTAAACTAAGGGGGTCAGGGGCCCGATTTTATGCGCAACTAAAGATCTGGAAACCGAGAATTATGTTAAAAGGAAAGCAATTTCAGTAATGTCATTGATTTCGAAAATTTCGAGCATTCAAATGATCTATCCGATTTGGTATAACAGGTAGAGCCCCGGGACCACTTGGGCCCCATTTAACATAGATACGATTTTTTCAAATGGAAACCATACTTTTTCTTCACAGAATCGTTTTAAGCGGAAAAATCTGTTCTAAAATATATAATTCCTTTTTCTTATTTCTTAAACTAAGGGGGCCAGGGGCCCGATTTCTATGTGCAACTGAAGGTCTGGAAGCCCAGAATTATGTTAAAAGGAAAGCAGTTTTTACTGATGACATTGTTTTCAAACATTCCGTTATTCAAATAATCTACCGGATTCGGAATTACAGATGGGCTATCGGGACCCCTAGGGGCTTATGTAACTTAAACTGATTTTTCTCGAATAGGAACCATACTTTTTCTTCACAGAATTCTCTTAAGAGGAAAAAATCTGTTTAAAATCACGTTTTTTTTTTTTTTTTTTTTTCATTTTCCAAACTATGGGTCCAGGACCCGATTAATTTGTTTAACTATAAATAAATCTGGAAATCCCGAATTATCTTAACTGGAAAGCAATATCACTGATCTCATTAATTTTAGAAGTTTCATGCATTCAAATAACCTATAAAATTCGGTATCAAAATTGAATTTCTGTTATATGGACCCTTTACCTTGAAAAGAAAAAACAATAGATCTTTTTTTTAAAAAATTCCGTTTTACATGTTTCTGTGAAAGAAAAAAAAAAAGAAAAGAATAGTTTGATGCATGTCTTTCAGTGCTATCATAAGAAGCCCTTCATTTTCAAGATGAAAGGTATGATTATTACTAATATTGGTTAAATGTTCTCATACAAATATTGATTGTTCGTTCAAGCTATTGTTTTTTCTAATTTAATTCAAAGAATTCCCGCGGCATAGTTTGTAGCATTTGAAAAACAACGATGGCAACACAACACTTTTATTTACTAACTCCAAGATGGATACCGGACGGTTGATTCGATGTTGAAAACGTGCTTTCCGTAAATATTTCAATAAGATTTCGATTGTCAAGGTAAGTTAAAATTTCTTATTTATTTTTAATTAAATATTTTTATTGCTCCCCATATCATAATTTTATACACATACAATAGTTTAATGATAATACTTCCAGCTTACTGTGTGTTTTTAAAATTAATATCATCAATTAAGGTATTTATATTTGCTTTTTACTGATAGTACGAGCAAACCGATATTTCTATTTTTTTTTCCAAATAAGTAATATAAAGCATGTTTCATAATTTGCAATACGGTTTCATAATTTATTTAGTAGTTATCTAGACATTCTTAATGTATTTTGTTTAATGTAGGGTGAATTTGTCAGAAACTTTCAAATTAAACAAAATGTTATTAATTATTGAATGCAAAGGCATTTCTAGGATTTTCTTACTAGGAGTAAAAATACTCCTTGACACCTTCACCCTTTTTAAAAGAGGGAATGGTTGGAATGTGCTTTACGGTCCTTCTTGGCGACTCGCGGATAAAGATGCCAACCTTAGTAACCACGGTGTTTATGCGCCGCTGAACGATCGATGTTTGAAATGTGGTAACCTCCCCATGATGTTTTGAAACTATGATTTTCGCGTACGTTATTGTTGCCAAACGAATTTCGTGCATTTTAAAGACTCATGGAGTTTGTGTGAGACGTATTTAGTAATATTTTTTTTTTTTGTTTTTTATATACGGGTTACTGATCGATGCGAAACGAAATTTCCTACGTTTTAAAGATTCATGGAGTTTGTGTGAGACGTATTTAGTGATATTTCTTTGGTTTTTATGTAAGCTTTACTGATCGATGCGAAACGAAATTTCGTATGTTTAAGAGATTCATGCAGAATGCGGGTGAGGTATAGAGTGATGTTTTGTTTGTGGTTTTCATGTACGCTCCGCGTACATACGTGCATATTACTGGTCGCTGCAAAACGACATTTCGTCCGGAGGACATCATTTGGATAAAATGTGCTTTTAAGGCAGTGATTATTTTTTTGTGTGGGGGGGGGGAGGCAGTGATTTATTTTTTCTTTTCTAGAGGGGGCAGTGAATTTTTTTTTTTTTTTTGTGGGGGGGGGCAGTGTTTTTTTTGGGGGGGAGGGAGGGGGCAGTGATTTTTTTTTTGTTTTTTTTTTGGGGGGGGGCAGTGTTTTGTTTTTTTTTGGGTGGGAGAACAGTGAATTTTTTTTTTTTTTTGTGGGGGGCAGTTTCTTTTTTTTTGTGGGGGGGCAGTTTCTTTTTTTTTGTGGGGGGGGCAGTTTTTTTTTGGGGGGGGGAGGGAGGGGGCAGTGATTTTTTTTTTCGTTGTTTTTTTTGGGGGGGCAGTGATTTTTTTTTTTTTTTTTTTTTTGTGGGGGGTGTTTTTTGGGGGGGGGATGGAGGGGGCAGTGATTTTTTTTTTCGTTGTTTTTTTTGGGGGGCAGTGATTTTTTTTTTTTTTTTTTGTGGGGGGGAGTGTTTTTTTTGGGGGGGGGAGGGAGGGGGCAGTGATTTTTTTTTTTTGGGGGGGGGGGGCAGTGATTTTTTGGGGGGAGGCGCAGTGTTTTTTTTTGGGGGGGGCAGTGATTTTTTGGAAGGGGGCAATGTTTCTTTTGTGGGGGGGCAGTGCTTTTTTGGGGGGGGAGGGGGGTTCATGTACGCGGAGCGTACAGACGTGCATATTACTGTTCCCTGCAAAACGAATGCTTCGTTACACATGTCATAAAGCTTTTTCGCCGGAGGGCCCTCCGGCGAAAAAGCTTTATGAAGCAGTAAATTTTGTTTTGCAGCAATCAGTAAAATTATAAAAATCCCTTTATTTTGCTTCGTTACTCATGTCATAAAGCTTTTTCGCCGGAGGGCCCTCCGGCGAAAAAACTTTATGAAGCAGTAAATTTTGTTTTGCAGCAATCAGTAAAATTAAAAAAATCCCTTTATTTTGCTTCGTTACTCATGTGCTTTTTCGCCGGAGGGCCCTCCGCGTCCTTGGTGCCTCCCGCTTGTCGTGGACGCCGAAAAAGCTTTATGACATGAGTAACGAAGCAAAATAAAGGGATTTTTTTAATTTTACTGATTGCTGCAAAACAAAATTTCGTAGGTTTTATACATTCATGCACAATGCGGGTGTGGTATCCAGTGTTTTTTTTTTTTTGGTTTTCATATACGCGGACCGTACAAACGTGCATATTACTCATTCCTGCGAAAAGTCACCGAAGCACAGTGCTAGTGCGAAGTTAAATGCTACCTTACTGGCGTATCTCCGAGATTGTCGCCGAAGCGCAGTGCTAGTGCGAAGTAAATGCTACCTTACTGGCGTATCTCCGAGATTGTTGCCGAAGCGCAGTGCTAGTGCGAAGTTAAATGCTACCTTACTGTAAGGTGACCATACGTCCTCGAATTTTGGCCTTTTCTGTTTTTTGTCCCCAAAAATTCTTTGACTACTCGGGGACGCTAAATGTCCCGAAATTTAAATATTTGCGTGTATTTTTTCAAAATCACAGTCCATTCCGTGGAGGATCAAAATTGTGATGGCATGTCTCCGGACTACCTGTGGGGGTAAGTGCTAGACTGTCGCCAATTGCCCATTGTACAGCACTAATGAGACGTAAAACCCATCTATTCCAATCCAATCAAAATCGCAGTCTAATAATTGGATTATCTTGAAAATCAACGGAACTTTGAAATAAAGACCCTCATACTTCATGAGCAGAGAAAGAATCATGCACTACTAATCAGTATATAAATTCTATCTTGCCCGATTTATGTTAAGTGAAAAATAAAATTTGCTTAATGAAATTATTTCTTGTAGTTATATAATCGGAAATAATTTCTGCATTTCAGGGAGTGGGGATTCTAAAGATTAAAATGAAATGGTGCTATTTTGTGTTTTCTCCTATCATCATAATCAGGGCCCGACTTAGACTACCTGGAGCCCCGGGGCAAGCCTATTCTGGAAGTCCCATTGCAGTGGCAAAAGAGCTTTTTAGGTTGCAGAATTTCTGCATACGTCTGTAGGGGGGCCCCTTCCAGAAGGGGGGCCCAGGGCATTTGCCCCGTATGCCCTGCCGTTAGTCAGGGCCTGATCATAATAAAGTGTAAATGGGTTCTATAGACTTGATTATTTTAATAATGCTGGGATAGTTTAATTTGCAGAAACTTACCTTAGGCTCAGCAATTTTTCATAGAAAAAAGTGATTAAAAGCATTTTGTAATGTATAAATCAGAGTTCTTTTTATTAATAATGCATATAGATATTGGTCTATCGTGTCCTCGAAAAAGTCCCCAAATAGAGTTTTCAAGGTCCTCGACATTTACTTCGATTTGGGGACAAACGGTAATTTGTCCTCAAATCAGTCTTTGAAAATATGGTCACCTTACCTTACTGGCGTATCTCCGAGATTGTCACCGAAGGGTAGTGCTAGTGCGATGTTAAATGCAACATTACTTGCGAATCTCCGAGATTATCGCCCATAACGCAGTAGTAGTGTGACGTTAAATGCACTCTGCTTATCTGGGTTATATTTAAGGTTATTGTTGTATTCTCTGGTTTTTTTTTTTTTTTGGTCCTTTCAGAAAGAGTCTGGTATTTCGATTTGTTTCTTTTGTTTTTTGAATTTTGGCAACAGTAGGCCGTTTCATTGCATCATGTGTCAGGCAAGGCACGCACACGTTGTTTGTTGTTTTTCTTCTGAGAAATTGCGATTTATTTTAAATTGATTATTTGTGTTGAATATCATAAGAAATACGTTTGAGTACGGTTTGAAATTGTGTTGATGTGGTTGGTGTACATGATAAAATCGAAATCTCCAGAGATTATTTTCTTCGTTTTTCCAAGAGTAATGTTGTTTCAGTGTGCCGCTTTTCTTATTTAGGTAAAATTGTCATTTGTTGGTTTTGTAAAATTGAATATTTAGATTGAGTATCTTAAAAAAAAAAAACTTTTGAGTAGCGTTTATTGGTTTTGTACAATTGAATGTTTATGCTGAAAAAAAGCTTTGGATTAGTGTTTAGAGTGATGCTAGAGTGGTTGGTGTACATGATTATATCGTTATATGCAGAGGGGATATTTCTTTTTTTCGAGGAAAATGCTACTTTATACAGAAATTATGAAACGGGTAAGTAAATAAACTTTCTTTCTTATTTAAATGCTTATTTATGTATATTAAGTTACTTGTGCTGTTTTTGTTTTGTAATATTTCTTAGATTTAGTTGATAACAATTGTGAAAAAATTGTATTTTTCTTTACTCAAGTATTTGTAAGATATTTCTGACGCTTTATGTTTATATAATTGCTTTAAAGTACGTAAATCGGCCCTTTTCGAAAGGATGGGTATGAAAACCGTGCTTCCAGTCCGAAAAAATTTGTATTTTTCTTTACTCAAGTATTTGTAAGATATTTCTGACGCTTTATGTTTACATAATCGCTTTAAATTGCGTAAATCGGCCTTCTTGGAACGGTTATAAAAACTGGGAAACCGTGCTTCCTGTCCGCCATTTTGGAAAGGACGGGAGAGAAAAACGCGACACCGCGCAGACTCGGCGAGTTCGGAAAAAACTCGCCAAAAAATCGCTAAGAAGGACCGTAAAGCACATTTTTACCTTTTACTTTTCAATATATTCAAAAGTAAAATGTGTAATATAACAAGTATACAGTTAATGTATGTGTATGAACTCAAGTTATAAGTTTAAATTATGAGTTCAAGTTATATGGTCTGGCCCTTCCTGAGGGGCTCATGAAAACAAAATTAAAAAATTTTAATTAGTTGCAGATATATTAATTAAAATGTTAACCATTAATTAGCCATTTAAATATTTGTTTTAAATTTAATTGTTGCCAGAAAAGTTTTGTTTATGGGGGGCATTATTTTCACATGATAATTATAAAATTATCAAAAACTAGATTTGTTTATGCACATGAAAAAATTGTTATTATGATATTAAAATTTAAATAAAAATAATTAATATACTTTTAGACTAGCAAACCCATACAAAATTTTCAGTTTTCTTTTTTTTTAACCTTTAAAATTTGAAACTTTTAAGTTTAACCAATTTCACTATCTAATTAAAATTTTAATTCACCAGAGCCAAATTATTATTAGTTTTTGTGGAATGAAAAGCTAATGATACTTAAACTAAATCATTCAAAGAAAAGTTTCAAAGTAAAATTCATGTTTGACGACTTAGTTTCCATATTTCCCCTCGCAAGACAGATTTAATAAAGGACTCCAATGACGACTTTTAAATTTTTGCCACCATGTTGATGAGACCCCTTTTATTTTATTAATAATTAAAAAGTCACCAAGGGGAGCTATAATAAGAGTATCATGATGTTTATTATAGATTTATTATTATTATTTTTATAAACCAACCACTCTTAACTAACCATAAAGTCCTAAAAGGGGGATAAGGCCTGGCGCCACCGAGCGGGACTTTGATAAAGTTAGCATTTTCAATAATCATAACACGGTGAGCGAACAGGATGTTTCAGATATTGAAACAGGAAGAGAGCATCGCAGGCGCTACCAAGCAGGAATTTACTACGGTTAAATCTTTCAATATATCTATTTGCACTATATGTCAATAAACTGTTGTAGGACCTGAAATGGAAAGAAGGTGCCGTAACCGCCAACGAGCAGGAGTTTCATGAAGTCAAATTTTTCAAGGATCGCGAGCTCAAGATTCTAATGCTGCATGATTATGTGCCATCTATTTTGTTTTCAAAGAAGACAAGGAAAACTCAGGGAATTTTTCTCCTGATATGTTAAGAGTTTACTGTGGTTTTTCACCAAACTTGCATAAATACGGGCTAGATCCACTTAGAACACCCACCCCCCACGGAAAGCATTCCTCCTGTAGGCCTAGGAACACATATAAGATTTAAAATATTAAAATACTTATTTTATTTTTATTTATATTTTTTTTATTACTAAATTAAAAAACATAATTTTTTTTTTTTTTTTGAAGAAATCAAGACATATTAACAGAACTAAATTTCTTTTATGATGCAAGTTTTAAAAAAGTTAAATGTCATACGATTTTACTAATCGGAAAATTACTTAACATTGACTGGTGGTATGATAATAAAACGCTCGTTTGCAACACTGACGTTAAGGGTTCGATTCTCTTTTAGACATTTTCAAAAATTTGTAAATTTGCATTAAAAATCTCTAGTATCTAAATTGTTAGAATTTTATGTTGTGAAAAGTGCTTATATCTTTATTTTATTTCTTTGTTTATTTATTAATTAATTAATTTATTAGGTGTCATATTTTTTTGTCATATTCATTCAAAGGTACAAAATACCAAAAAAAAAAAAAAAAAAAAGGAAACACACATGAGGTTTAAAATATTCAAATGCTTATTTTTTTTAAATTTATTAATTTAAAAAAACATAAAATTTATTTATTTATTTTCTGAAGAAATCAAGACATTAACAGAAGTAAATTCCTTTTAATATACATGTTTAAAAAACGTTAAATGTTATACGATTTTACTAATCAGTAAATTGTTTAGCATTGCCTGGTGGTACGATAATAAAACGCTCGTTTGCAACACGAGCATTGGGTTGACGTTTGACATGAACAAAAAAGATGTATAAAATTTAATAAATATTTTTCAAATATTCAGATTATTAATGATTATGCTTTTAACTATAAAATATTGGTATGTTTTTAAATATTAAACTAATTCCATTTTACTAAACTGAATTATTTTAAGAAAAACATGTTTGTGCTAATGTGCCAGTTGCCTACAAGAAAGGCCGAAGTATGGATTGAATAAACTCTGTAAGGGGTGGTCTATTTCAGGGGTCCTAGCTAGTGATGTAAAATACCCGGGTATTTATTTTTAAGGGTAAATACCTAAGGTATATACCCAGGTAAATACCCAAAATGGGTATTTACCTGGGTATTTATTTTTCAATGAACTTTAATCAAATAAAATGTCTGTATTTGTGTATAATATGGCATGTATGTATAGAGAGAGAGAGGAAGAGAGAGACAGAGTGTGTAAAGAAAAGTTAGAAACATTTGAGACTTATATAAATTTTATAAAACTAAAAAAATTAACGAGGAAAACAAATGCAATACGGCATCATGCATTTTGTATAAAATATTTGATTTAAATATTAGCTTTTTTTTTAGTTATAAAGTATTTTCAGATTTTTAATAGCAATGTTAATTGATTTAAACTGAAAGAAACTGTTGAGTTTGGTTTTAAATGAAAAAGGAAACTGATAATGGAAAGAAAAAAAAAGATAGCTAGATACAATTGCCAGGGGAATTGTGATACTATTTTAAAAAGTCCTGAGAATTATTGCAGGGTTTTTTGCAACCATATTAAAATCATCCTAAAATGACATTAAAAAAAATGAGATATTGAGAGATAGAGAGCGGGGTTTAAACTTGAAATATATATAACTATAGACTTTTTAAGTTCTGTAATAAGATCAAAAATAAAATACAGTAACCGCCACTTAATAAATTCATTGGTTAATAAAGTCAGCTGGTTAATCTGATCAAATTACCAGAACCGCAATGAAATCCATACAAACTACTTTATAACCGCCGCTTAAAAAAATCAGCATCATCGGTTAACATTTAATAATTAACATTTAATAAGTAAAAGTCCCTATTATGAAATTAAAAAAATAAACAAAATCCAGAAAAAATAATTAAAGCAGTAATAATTATTCTCCATGCACATTAGTCAGTCAAATTATTGTATGCAATAAAGTATATATATATATATATATTTTTTTTTTTTCCAAAATGCCCAGTTTTTTTTGGGGTATTTACCCAGGCCTCGGGTAAGTACCTGGGTAAATACCCAAAAAATATTTACCTACCCACTGGTTATTTACCCAATCCACATCACTAGTCCTAGCCCCTATTTATGCTAGTTTCAGAGAAGACTGCAGAAAATTTCGAAAGGCTAGCCCGATGAGCACTTACCTGTTATCAAACTTCATATCTCCCGTCTATCAGCTTTGACAGCAAAGTTAATGTTAACGTCTCAAAAACATTTGAGCCCCTTAAAAACCTTTCAGAAAACAACTTTTAAATATTTAATGCACCGAGAATGTATATATTTGTAGAGATGTGGGTTTTCCAGAAAATTTTTAATCGCTAAATTACGAAGGTTTTGTAAAATGTAAAATAAAACTAAATACATTAAAAGCTACAAGTAAACAAAACTGTTCAAAGAAAAATATGAATAATTATTCAATTCAAAAAGAAATTAATAAACAAAACACAGAAATTATGATTTAATGGTTTATTAAACATTTATAAAGCTAGAAAGTTATAATTTTTAATGACTATTTTGCATGTATAATGGTTGAATAATCTGTATAAAAAAGGTGGCTGTGAACGTTCCGTAGCCATCAAAGACCCTCACATATTGCTGCCAATAGCTGAACCCCATTTTTCATTTTATTATTATTATATAAGGAAAATTTTTATGAGAATTAATAATTTTTTTTTATTATTATTCTGTTTTTATTATATATATATATATATAATATATATATATAAAAAAAATCTGGAAGAATTTAAAAATTCCCAAAATTTATGTATTTAATTTAATTTTTAATACTTCATACTGAATTTACAAAGTGGAAAAAAATTATCAAAGTTCTTTTTTGAACTTTATAATTTCGAAATAAAACATAAAAAAAAAAAAAAAACTGTTTTTGAAAAACAAGAACAAATTTAACAATTGTGAATATTCTGAAACTAAACAGAACAAAAGAAAAAAAAAAAAAACAGAGGTAATTATCAAAACGAATTTCTGTTTATATAACATGGGGTTTGGCTGCTAGTGGCAGCAAAATTATTGAAACCCACATCCATATTTTTCTTTTTCTTTTACTTTCTTTCTTTCTTTTTTTTTCTTTAGTTTGATCGCTAATTTTTATCATGAACTTACTGTTTTATAAACAGTATAAGACTAAGATCATGACTCGATAAATATTTACTTAACAAAATAGTATTAGGTGCACATGTTTTAATTAGAAATTATTGCTAGCACATCAATAATTTTGTTGCTGACTGTACAGTGTAATTAGTAAGGTATGACTCAGACCATGCAAGGGTTCATTTCATCAAAATTCTTTTGATTTTCACTTTTTTCGATTTGTTCTATTTTTAAGTAGAGCTGCACCGAGTACTCGGTACTCTGCAAAATTTGGACTAAGTATTTGGCTAATGCCGAGTAGTTGTAAGAATTTCATTATTTTTATGTATCATTGAAAGAAATGCATTCATAAGAGTTGTTTATTGATAACTAAACAGGGTTCGTGATTTTTTTGATTTTTTTAATAAAATCAAAAAAATCGGATTTTTTTTATTTAAATCGGATTTTTTCGATTTAAATCGGATTTTTTTTAAAAGTCTACAAATTTATAGTTACTCATTACTTTATACCTGTAAAAGTATTTTATATCTTAAACAATGTCTAAAAACATAATTTAAGTAAATTTCATGCCAGAAGCTATGCTTTTTATAAGCATATATACATCAGTTTTAACTTTTAACACTGATGGATAATGAAATTTATCATTTAAGACCACAAGAATTATAGCATACTCAAATACAAATTAACAAGCAAATTTAACGTAAACTTGTACCTTCCCTTTTAGTTTTTAAAACAGAATGTATATGAAAAACAACTGTCATGTTATATGAATATTTACTTTTACTCTAAATACATATTATTAGAAGTTCTCTATTTTATATATAGATATAGATTTTTCAGCTCATCATTTTGTAAAATCATATGATCACTTTATTACTAAAAGATGAAACTTATCATTTTAACTAAATACCTTTTATTTAAAATTTAAAAATACAAATGAAGCAGACAATTTCCATATTTAAAAATAAACGTCTCTGAGTGTTAGGGAAGAATAAAACATCTCTTTGACCATTCTGATTCTGGATAACATACTGTATTGTTAATTTAATGGATCTATATGTAATTATCTATGGTATTATTATAAGCCATGTTAATTATGGCATGAAAGTTAACACTATCTAAAAAAATTTTGAAATATGCATAATTCCAGTAATGCACGTGAATAATCAAAATCAAATGTTATCAAAGAAAATAACTGAAGCTTAAGCATAGGTTGATCCAGGTTTTATTTTTGAGGCAAATTTTAGTGAAAAATAGAAATATTTTTGAGAAAAACTATTATCATATAAAAGTTCTCATTTAGAAATCATTCAACTTTGTGATTAACATAAAAACTCATAAAATAATAAAATATGATAAAAATCATTAAATAGTAATTTTATAAAAACTAATATATGCAGTACTTTAAATGAGAAAAATTTTAGAAAAGAAACATTTTTATGGACAAAATATAATATATATATATATATATATAAATGCTGAATGATATTAAAATATTAATAAATGAAGCTGAAATGTCATTAAAAATACATAAATTAATAAAAGTGAAAACTTCCATGCTTTATATGTTATCATAATAGTTCAATTAATTATGCTTTGTTGTTAAAATGTTTAAAAAAAAAAAGACAAGTTCATAGAGTTTTCATGATAATATATGGTCTTAGTGTAAAATCCTATACTGAATTAGTACAATTTTTAGTTATCTGTATATATATATATAAAAATTGAGGTGTGTGTCCCTATATTTCACTTTGCAGCTAAAACTACATATCGTAGACGAATAGTGTTTGTATGTAGCAATAGGTACAAGGCTCCCATCGTGCACTATGGTGGTTGCAAGTCGATACCTCTAAGGGTGTTGCAGATACAGGGGTTGAAAGATGTGAACTCTAAAAATGTGTGATTATCATTGGTCGGAAATGATCTGGATCGTTCTAGAAATTTCTGGAATGATCTAGAAAGTCTTAAAATTTGAGCCAACTAAGAATGTTCTAGAAAATTCTAAATTGATCTAGAACATTCTAGAATGATCAAGAAAGTTCTAGAATGATCTAGAACATTCTAAAATGATCAAAAAAGCTCTAAAGTATATACAAATGTTGTAGACGATCAAAAATATTTTTATTGATCGGAAATGATCTGGATCGTTCTAGAAATTTCTGGAATGATCTAGAAAGTCTTAAAATTTGAGCCAACCAAGAATGTTCTAGAAAATTCTAAATTGATCTAGAACATTCTAGAATGATTAAGAAAGCTCTGGAATGATCTAGAATATTCTAAAATGATCGAAAAAGCTCCAAAGTATATACTAATGTTTTAGACGATCAAAAATATTTTAGAAATTTCTGGAAATCTCTAAAATGTATGTCAATATTTTAATTGGTCGAAATTATTCTGGATCATTCTCGATACTTTTCAAATTTTCTAAAAAATTCAAAAGTTGAAATTTGTAGAACAATCCAGAAAATTTAGTAATTAGTGGGGATAATTTTCGCGACTATATAAGACGAAAAGTCAAGCCCGTGCTTTAGTCGATTTTTTACAAGAATTGCGTAACAAAAGAAAACTTATAAGTAGTGTGATTGTAAATAACAGTGAGTAATAATTTTTACAGTGAAGAATTAAATCTTATTACGTTTAGTGTTCTTTTTTAGTGCAGTGTGAAAAATATCACTAACGATGCCAAAACGTAAGAGCGTATTCTCGCGTTCTCGAATTGTATCGAAGAGGCAAAAGATGTCGCGAAGAAATGAAACCACGGAAGAAAGAGAACAGCGTCTATCATTACTTCGGGAAAATTATTATCTCAGGCGAAATAACCAGACTGAAGAGCAGTTTAATGATTCTAGAGAGACAGATAAAATCAGAAAAAGATTACAAAGAAAAAGAGAAACAAATGAACAGACAGATGCTAGAAGAATACAAAATACAATAAAAATGCGTAACCTTAGACTAAATGATCAAATGGAAGCTCAAGCGTCAGGAACAACCGTAAATGCTATTCGTGAAAAACGTCGGGGAGGATATAGTCTTGAATATGAAGCGTTTTATTATAATCCCACTAGAAATTATAATCAACATCCAAGTGTAGTAATCGGTAAAATGAATGTAGTTTGTAAATTTTGTAAAGCTAAAAAATTCAAAGGAGAAACACCGAGTACATGCTGTTCGAATGGTAAAATTAAATTACCAGACTTGAAATCTCTGCCACCGGAATTCCTAGAATTTATGAAAGGAGAAACACATAATTCTAAAGAATTTTTAAAAAATATTAGGCGTTACAATGCATGCTTTCAAATGACTTCATTTGGAGCAACTGCAGTAATCGAAGAACCAGGATTCAATCCAGTGTTTAAAATACAGGGACAAGTATATCATAAAATTGGATCATTATTGTCTTTCCCAAATGATACTCCGAAATTTTTACAAGTTTATTTTGTAGGAAATGAAGAACACGAACTAGACCAAAGGCTTTCAACTTTTACAGGATTACATCGAGATATAATTCTTTATTTACAGCGCTTTCTTCATAAAAATAATGAATTAATAAAGATATTTAAAACAGCAATGGAAAAAATGGTTTCAGATAGTTATAAAATAATCATTCGAGCAGATAAAAGGCCAATTGGTGAGCACGAAAGACGATTTAATGCACCTCAAGTAAATGAAATAGCTGTAGTCATGGTGGACAGTGAAAGTAGCTATAGAGACATTGTGGTACAACGAAGAAGTAATAAGTTGGAACGTATCGCTGAAACTCATCACATGTATGACGCCTTGCAGTATCCATTAATATTTTTTCACGGTGAAGATGGTTACCATTTTAATATTTATCATATTAATCCAGAAACAAATAGACCAACAAACAAAAAAGTTTCTTCTAAGGAATTTTATGCATATCGGATAATGGAGAGAGAAAATAAATACAATCATATACTCAACTGTCGGCAGTTGTTTTTACAGTTTATTGTTGATATGCAAGCAAAAATTGAAGCAGAGAGACTGTTATTTATCCGCCAAAATCAAAATAAATTACGATCGGATGAATATATTCATTTACGGGATGCAGTAGCCAATGATGGAGATATAGAAAATTTGGGACGATTAGTAATTTTGCCCTCTACGCTCACTGGTAGCCCTAGGCATATGCTTGAATATGCACAAGACGCAATGACGTATGTAAGGAAATATGGTCGTCCTGATTTATTTATAACGTTTACGTGTAATTCTTCATGGAAAGAAATTCAAGATGAATTACAGTATGGACAAAAGCCACATGACAGACATGATATAATTGCGCGCGTGTTTAAACAGAAACAAGTAAAATTTATTAATACTATTGTGAAGAGTTCTATTTTTGGAAATGTTATCAGTTGGATGTTCTCCATTGAGTGGCAAAAAAGAGGATTGCCACACTCACACAATTTAATTTGGCTGAAAGAAAAAATTCACTCAAATCAGATCGATGACGTTATCAAAGCAGAATTTCCAAATCCGGATGAAGATCCTGTTCTGTATAGAATAATCGTGAAAGACATGATACATGGGCCTTGCGGAGCGCTTAATGTGCAATCACCCTGTATGAAAGATAATAAATGTTCAAAACGATATCCAAGATCATTTTTGAGTGAGACGCAAACAGGAGATGATGCATACCCGAAATATCGACGTCGACCACCGAGTGAAGGAGGATTTACAGCAAAAATCAGAGTACGAGGCGAAGAAATTGAAATTGATAATCGATGGGTTGTCCCTTATAATCCTTTATTATCAAAAATGTTTGATGCTCATATTAATGTAGAATATTGCAGTTCTGTCAAGTCAATTAAGTATGTGTGTAAATATATTAACAAAGGAAGCGATATGGCTGTTTTTGGAATTACTGATGAAAATCGAAACGATGAAATTTTAAGATATCAAATGGGACGGTATATAAATAGTAACGAAGCAGTTTGGCGTATATTAGGGTTTTCGATTCATGACAGAGATCCAGCTGTTTTTCACTTAGCAGTTCACCTTGAAAATGGACAACGAGTATATTTTACTAATCAAACAGCACAAAAAGTTGCAAACCAACCTGTTAATACAACCTTGACGGCATTTTTCGAATTGTGTCTCAATGATCCCTTTGCTAAGACTCTTTTTTATGGAGATATTCCCAGTTATTACACGTGGGACTCATCACGAAGAGTATTTAATCGACGAAAGAGAGGAGTTTGGGTTGAAGGATTTGAGGGTGTATTTAAAGATAATGCTATCGGTCGAGTATATACGGTACACCCAAAAAATGCTGAGTGCTTTTATTTACGTTTACTACTCCATGAAGTACGTGGACCAACTTCCTTTGAAGATCTTCGAACGGTAGATGGTTACATTTGCGAGACATATCGTGAAGCCTGTCAGCGTCGTGGCTTATTAGAAAATGACAATCAATGGGAACAGGCAATGAAAGAGGCTGCAGAAACAGCAACAGCAAATCAATTACGTGAACTCTTTGCTATAATTATAACAACATGTAATCCTTCAAATCCGAATAGACTATGGATGAAATATCGTGATAGTATGAGTGATGATATTCTAGCAAGAGTGCGTAGAGACAATCAAGATATGAATATTGGTTTCAACGATAATATTTATAATGAAGCTTTAATAATTTTAGAAGATCGATGTTTCGCAATGTGCAATCAAAATTTAGTTGCTCTTGGGGTGCAATCTCCTGAAAGAGGCGGATCAAGCGTGTTTAATTCAGAATTAACAAAAGAACTTAATTATAATGTAGAAGAATTGCAACGTTATATCAATGAAAATAAACCAAAATTAACACAAACTCAACGAATAGTATACAACACAATAATAAGTCGTATTGACACAAGTACAGGAGGGATTATCTTTTTAGATGCACCAGGAGGTACAGGCAAAACTTTCCTTATCAACTTAATCCTAGCTACAATCCGAGTAAAAAATGAAATCGCATTAGCATTGGCATCTTCTGGAATCGCCGCGACATCAATGGAAGGTGGAAAAACAGCCCATTCTGCATTTAATTTGCCATTAAATGTAGCTGATCAAGAATTCCCAGTCTGTAATGTCACAAAATCTTCTGTACGTGGCCAAATTTTAATACGGTGCAAAATTATAATATGGGATGAGTGCACAATGGCTCATCGAAAATCACTTGAAGCACTGGATAGAACACTACAAGATCTTCGGAAGAATACAAAACTAATGGGCGGAGTTTTATTGCTACTATTTGGAGATTTCCGACAAACATTACCAGTTATACCAAAACCAACACCAGCTGACGAAATAAATGCGTGTTTAAAACGATCAATTTTTTGGAATAATGTTGAAAAGTTATCACTAACCGAAAATATGCGAGCACTAATAACTGGAGATCCAAAAGCACAAGAGTTTGCCGACAATCTTCTGAAAATTGGAAATGGCACCTACCCACTAGATCTACAGTCTCGTAAAATAATTTTATCAGAAGAGTTGTGTCATGTAGTAGATACCGAAGAACAACTTATAGAAAAAATTTATCCATCAATAGAACAAAATTACTTGAATAAAACATGGTTGTATGAACGAGCAATTTTGGCTACAAAAAATAGTGTAGTAAAACAAATAAATGAAAGAGTACAGGATATGATACCGGGAGAGGAAAAAATCTATAAATCAATAGATTCAATGATGAATCAAGATGAAAATTTGAACTTTCCGATAGAGTTCTTAAATTCATTAGAGCCACCTGGTATGCCTTCTCATGAATTGAAGCTAAAAGTTGGATCACCAGTCATATTAATGCGAAATCTTAATGCGCCAAAATTATGCAATGGTACAAGATTATGTGTAAAACAAATTTTGAACAACATCATTGAGGCAGAAATTCTAACTGGCAAAGAAAAAGGAAACTTGGTTTTTATACCAAGAATTCCATTAATTGCGAATGACTTACCATTTTGTTTTAAAAGATTACAATTTCCACTAAGATTAGCTTATAGTATAACTATCAATAAGGCCCAAGGTCAGACGTTCCGATTTTGTGGGGTTAATTTAAAAGAATCCTGTTTTTCACATGGCCAACTCTATGTAGCTTTTTCACGCGTGGGACAGAAAGATAATTTATTTGTTTATGCACCAGAACACAAAACAGTAAACGTAGTGTATAAGAATGTATTTCAGTAGAAATGTTTAGTATATAAATTGATTTAAGATAATTTAAGATATTAATTTATACTTAGTCATAAGATATTTATGTATAATTTATGTATAAACAAAAAAAAATCAATAAATTAATCAATTAAAAAAAAAAAATGTGTCTTTTATATAACAAATTGTCAAGTAAGTATTGATGGATTATTAATAACAAATAACTGTGCTATTAAAAATGACCCAGCGAAGCGGGTATTCACAGCTAGTATTAATATATAAAAATTGCTTTCAAGTTCTTTAATTCATTTCTGAAGCATAAAAAGTAATTGTGTAAGATTTAAAGTAATTGGTTCATATGTGCCAACACACACGCACATACAGATACCTATATATAGTTTTGCTAATTAAAGGTTGTAAATGCAACATATTTTGTATTTGAAACTCATTCTAACAAAGATATGAAAAATTTAGATCATAAAAAGTTTTGAAAAATGATTCAATTTTAATAAATGACTTTTTAAAAAAATCAGTTGATTTAAATCAATGATTTTTTAAAAAAAATCCATTGATTTAAATCATGATTTTAATCAAACTGATTTAAATCAACGAACCCTGTAACTAAAGTAAAAAATTATGAAAATATAAATATAGAGTAATTAAACTTTTGCTGCAAACAGCTTTCTGCAGTTAAAACGTTCAAGTAGATTGCCATTAAACTTCGTCTATCATGTTTGAAATGATAAAATATTTATTTTAATGTTCTCATTTCATATGTAAATGTTATGCATCTTAAATTAAGCCTGAGTGTATAGGAACTTTTGTCTGAGTGTCTAAGTATGTACTTTTATATTATCTGAGAATGGTTCGCATCTAAGAAAGACTAAAAGAATGAAGTTATCAGTTATTATGGTTTTAATAATCCACTAAGCTGGAAGTATCAAATATAATAATGAACCTAATTGTGTATATACACTACAAAAGTTCTGAAACATTTCATGAAAACATGCTGTTTGCGATTTAACTTAATTTTGAGTTCAAAAAGACTTTTTTTAATTTCAAGATGTGCAAAATTCTTCATATGTACATCATTTATTCTTTCTTACAACTACTCGATACTTGGCCGAGTACTCGGTACTCTGTTACTCGGCCAAAGTGCTACACGGTGCAGCACTATTTTTAAGCATAGTTTGCGAACACAAAATCATATTTTTAATAGTTGGTGGTATTGGATAATGGATGTAATCCTCTGTTCAAAAAAAATAATCTGGAAGTTTGAGATTTTTTAATTGTTATTGTTATTATTATTATTCAACTTTAAATGTAACACCTTTATGAGATTTTTCAAGTACAATTCAATTTCAGATATTTTAAGCAAATAAAGAAATATTGAGTTCTTTCAACTAAACCTCCAGTTACAAGATGAGATATGATTTCATGCGAACAAATATCAAAATGGCTATCAACAGAAAATCGCCAATTTGAGGAAGAGCTTCATACATGATAATAAATTTCTACGGTACCTTGAATCTTCCAATCAATATAATACTTAATGAAAATTTTCTAAAATACAATTTCTTAAAAAAATTAACAAGAATTTTTTTTTAATGGAAATTTAAAGTTTTTACTTATTTTTGATTAAATTACATCAGATATTACATATTACAAAACAAATAACTAGTTCAGTATATAGAAAGGAAATTACTAGGAAAATGAATAATTTGAATTACACTTAAAAGAATATATATATATATATCAACTCTTATCATATTCAGAATTATTCTTAAATATCCATACTATGTACTATTAAGTAATAATTGACTTCAAAATAAATAAAAATTAGAAAATAATCATATCTAAGATGACGCTATTGTTTGAATGAATTTATTTTTTACATATGACAACATCATATTCATATTCTGTACAGAAATTATGAATTTAATGAAAAAATATTATTAATTACATAAAATATTAACAAAGAATAGTTAGTAATTCTTTTCATTACATGAAGTTCAATACCAAAAAGTACGCAATATAAAAACCTTTTTACATACTTCATGCTTCATTAGCCGTAACACATTTTCGCTGGAATCTCCAGCATGGTTACCGGCACTTGCAGTGTCTGAAGTTCTGTACATGTGGCGTTTCTCATTGTTTACATCTCTTTTAAGTATGTGGTGACATTGCCAGGGGTGAAACTTTTCAGGGGCTAGCCCTGAATTCAGGGTTTTTGAAATTTTTGCTGTCTCTGATTTCCATGTAAATTATTTTGTTTTTACAGAAATTTCTTATTTTGAATGTCTAATTTGCTTTATAATGTGTTAAGAACTCTCCAAATATCATTTAATGCAGGTAGCCATATATTTCATTATTAAATCTTCCCTATATGCATGCAAATATCAGTTTTCAGGGTTTTGCATGCTAGGTAGTTTCATTCATGCATTGCTTGCCCTGCCACATCGTTGCCATTGCAAGAATTATTAAAATTTATGATTCCGACTGTTTCGCGATATGCAGCATATTTATGATTTTGGTAATTCGCAATTTTTATGACGTTATTTATATTACCTTCCTGGTTAGCTTTTGTTAACGCTAATGTTTGCGCTAGTAATTTTGCCGGTAGCAATATCATGACTGTGTTCTTTAATTCTGGTTTAAATTTTTCTCTTTGATTTACCTATATAACATTTGTTATTGCCTTGGCTGTCAGTGTACAGAATTTTACTTTCTACAGATATACGATTAGTGCTATACAATCATATGTCAATAGAGCTGTAATACTCTGCACCTGAAGATTTAAATTACCCCCTGTTTATCCCCCCCCCCTCCCCTCAGTTTTACAACTTTGATCCCATATGATCGCGGAGCGTCATGTAAAATTAAAAATATCCTGCCGAAAATAACATCAATATCCCCATTAAACCCAACCCTAACATTTTCTAAATTACCAGAAATGACAAAGATCCTATTCACCCTTTAGAAATCGCCAGTATTTTTTAAATTCCGTACACTGACAGCCAAGTCAATAGCAAATGTTATATAGGTAAATTAAAGAGAAAAATCAAAACCAGAATTAAAGAAACAGCCATGATATAGCTACAGTCAAAATTACTACCTCATTAACAAAAGCTATCCAGGAAGATAATATAAATATCCATTTCGATAACGTCATAAAAATTGCGAATTACCAAAACGATAAATATGCTGCATATTGCGAAGCAGTCAAAATCATTAATTTTAATAATTCTTACAATGGCAATGATGCAGCAGCGCTCAACAATCGATGGCGCCACATATTTAAAAGAGACGTAAACAACGAGAAACACCACACGTACAGAACTTCAGACACCGCCAGTGCCAGTGACCATGCTAGGGGACCCCAGCAAAAATGCATTATGGCCAATAAATCATGAAGTACCTATGTAAAAAAGTTTTTACATTATGTAATTTTTAGTAAAGAATAGTTAGTTCACTTCTCTAGTAAACACAAACTAGAGTTTTTTATTTTTAGTTTATAGGAACTAAATAAAAATACTGATATTATAAAATAAACAAAGAATTTTGAATGAATGAATAGATCTCCTTTGAATGCTCGTATCAGAATAGATTTTTCTTTTCCTACTGCACATGATGCATACTAATGTAAAACCGCAATCACGGCTTGAAAGGAAATTTTTCTGCCAGTCTAAACCGATAACACTTTACCAGTATGCCTGTGCAACAGAAATCGAAACGGCACCAATTCTTTGTCCTGCTTTAGACCGTAATGAACGTTTTCATGATTTAGTTATGTATAACTGTGCATGCTTTAGACTAAAACAGTATCACCATTGAATGATTAGAGATCTGGCATTATTCCAACGTTATATCTATAGTGACATTATTTCAGTTTAAGTAAAAGTCTTATGCAGGATAGTATATTTTAAAGTTATTTTTTATTAAATATTTGCATGCCTGGACACGCATGTAGAAGGGAGAAAGTACATGCCCGATCTAAATTTTTACATGCCCCAGGCATGTCAAGCAATGTAATTTTCGAGCCCTGAACTGTATGATAATGCTTAAATTTTTAAAGGGAAAACTGCACATGGGAGTATTACATGCTATATCTTACAGTGCGTTGCATGAATATAAACGCACCTTTTCCAATAACCAGAAATAGAATTTTTTTAATTTTAAAGGAAGGAATGTGACTTACAGTTATTGCATATGACTAACAACTGAATAAGGTGCTTTGAGCACGTACGCTTAGGCTCATACAAGCTTATGTAAATGAGTGTCTAAGCATTTTATTATTTTCACTGTTTTTCGTTTGTTGCGCGAAATTAAACGCACTCTGTATTTTGCGCTTAAAATTTAACAGAGCCACCGGAATTAAATTAAAACATACATAGTCGTGTTGCTAAAGTTCTCTAAAAATAGTTTTAATGCCTGAGTGCATAATTTACGGAGTTTGTTTAGGATGGCAAGAGGGAAAACTTTGGCAGTAGACGAGATTATAAAAATCGACTTCGTGCGTGGTAAAGGCTTTAGCAATCATGAAATTGGGCGCCGAATAGGAAGAAGTGAGAGGGTTGTGCGAAGTTATATAAAGAAATGAGCAAATTATGGGAAAATAGCGTATAAGAAGCGAACAGGAAAGCTCACCAGTTACGCCAAACATCGAATATGCAACGCTGCAAAGAATAAGAATATTTCCTGTGTGAAGATAAAGGCTCGATACAAGCTGGGTGTTCATCGGACAACCATATGGAGAACAATCAAAGTTGCAACATTGATTAAATTTAAGAAAATGAAGGCGAAAGCACCCCTCACTCAGAAGTACAAAGATATGCGGTTGGAATGGGGAAGAAAATGGATTCTAGATCGACTAAATTGGGAAAAAGTCATCTTCTAAGATGAAAAAAAGTTTAATCTTGATGGCGCGGACAGATTTCATAGCTACTGGCACGATTTGAGAACCAAAGAAATGTACTGTTCAAAATGTCAATCTGGAGGTGGGTCTGTCAGGGTGTGGGCAGCCATAGGTTTTAAAGGGACTTTCAAATTTGAGTTCGTGGAGAACACTATGAACTCTGTAGATTATGTCCAGATACTCACAAGGATCCTCCGCCGTCCAGCAATCAAGAAAGTTGGAAGAAATTATATTTTTCAGCAAGACTGTGTATCTGTACATACAGCACATATCGTGAAAAAATGATTCCGTGACAATAAAATTAAAGTTCTGGATTGGCCCTTAAAAAGCCCCGATTTAAACATAATAGAGAACGTATGGGGTATTCTGGTTCGCCGTGTTTACGTAAACGGAAGGCAGTTTAACACGAAAAATTAACTAAAATCGGCCATTTAATTAGCTTGGAAGACAATCAGCTTGGATTACCTCATGCCACTATATCAGTCAATGCCATGGCATTTAGACCTGTTCTAGAAGCCCATGGTAGCTTTACAAAGTATTAGATGCAGTATTTGTTACTCAGTTATCTATTTTTTACATGTTCGTTTAAATTCATGCAACATGTACTTTTGTCATAAATTCAATGAAATTGTTTTCTAAAAAAGAATATTGGTCTTTCATTGTTTTGACTCGTATTTTCATTTCTTGAATCATACACATACAGTTTGCATCAAGTGTCATACATTCATATTTTTTTATTACACTTCTATACCATTCTAATTCTTAAAGCTAAGGTGCGTTTATATTCATGCAACGCACTGTATGTTTAATAGCTAGAACCAAACACCCAAGAACAAAGCCTTACGTCTTTGTAAATCCACTATTATTCATAAGTATGCTATTTGCGTTTGCTTCTTGTTTTTTTATTTTTATTTATTTTTATTTTTCTGTTTATGTTCATAGATTAATTTCCAATTTAGCCATGTGGGAGGGGAAAAAAACCCAAACTTTACTCAAACTGAACTCATAAATTACAAAAATTATTTAAAATAATTTGTAACTTTAGTTTTAAAAATCAGTAAAATACAAAGCAAACTGACTGTATGAAACTATATATGATTGTATGAATTATATTGTTTGATATTAATTCTGTGAGTTGATTAATATCTGTTTTGTATATTTGATAAATATATTTTCTATTTAATATGTATTTTTTTTTCTTTATTGAAAGGTCATTTACGGTGGTCCAGTTACTCAACCTTGATTTGGAGAAAGGTTTGACTGACGTACATAAGAAAAATAAATCAGGCAACCTGAACCGAACCTCACACACAAGGAAAAAAAAAATTAGTCAACCTCACTCACAGAAATTTAAAGCAACATTTTATTATTGATTTACAGCTCATATTCAAAATATTAGAATTACAATTTAGAAATATTTATTCATGAATTTATCAACCGTGAATATTCATTTTTAAGTAAATTGGAGTGTAAAGGTTGATATTTTGTATTTACCAACTATGTAAAAAATACCAGAGCCGGGAATCGATTCCCGGCTCTGGTATCTTTCACATATTTGGTAAATAAAAATATCAACCTTTACACTCCAATTTACTTAAAAATTAAAATTAGAATTACATTTTTTTACAAATTGAAAATATTGTTTGGTAATTTAATGTCTTTTAATGCAAATATGCAAATGATATTTTTATCAAGGTCTTATTGTTGATTAAACTTATTTAGTATTTTAAAATTAATAACATTTTTGAAAAGATTAATTGAAAAAAAATTATTTTGAAAAGTCAAAATATTAGAATATTTATTCAAGTGGTTCAAAATATTAGAATATTTCACATTAATTCTCCTTTAATTATCACCAATTCATAACTGGTGACATCATTGATTAAATTCAGACAATTTTATTTAAAATCAGTATTATTTTTGCAGTTTGTTTGCTTTTTCGTCTTAAAAAGGGTCATCTGAGTGATATTCCTGAATCTGTTAAAACTTCGCTTGATTGATTTGTATTGGCAGGGTAAAAATCAGTGTTATATAGCAAATTACTTACATCGTTCGCAATCAAGCGTTAGTAAAATATTAACACAAGTTGAAGTTTCTACATTGACAACATTGAGATGTCTCCATAAATTTAAGTTTGAATCTTGTGTACTGAAAACAAAACCTCTCTTGACTGCAAAACAAAAGCGTATAAGATTGAATTGATGTAAATCAAGACGTTTATGGAGCGAAGAAGATTGGAAAAAAAATATTATTTAGCGATGAAAGTATGTTTTGTTCTTCATATGGTAATCAAGGTACTGGAGTTTGGAGAATGGAGCAAGAAGCATTTGATAAGAAATGCCTTAAACGTTCTGTAAAATTTGCTGCTAGTATCATGGTTTGGGGTTGCATGAGTGCAGAAGGACCTGGAAACTTATGCATCGTCTATGAAAAGGTTGACTCTCAGATGTATCAAGACATTTTGTAATATTACATGATTCCATCATCAGAAGATTTATTTGAAGATGATTTCATCTTTCAACAAGATTTAGCGTCACCACATACCTCGGTGTGAACTAAGAAATTCAACTGCATTAACTTAATATCAAAAATAAATATCTTTCTTATTACTTTTTCTCAATTATTCTAATATTTTGAATATGAGTTGTATTATTTTTAATATAAAAATTATTAACTCAAATGTAAAGGATATAAGTCAAGTAGATTTTTGCACATATAATTTTTGTAAATTGTGAATTTTTTTTTTTTTTTTTTTTTTTTTTTTTGACAAAAAGTCGCATAATTTTTAAATTTTATTATTATTATTATTATTATTATTTTTTACTGTTACATGAATTTATACATGTGTGTGTATGTGTATAATATATACAAACACACATTAAAATAATACAGTTAGACAAGTCTAAGAATATGTATTCAAGAAAAAAGACAAAAGTATTTTTGAAATATGAACATTGTCAAAGTTAGTGTTTTCATGTGAGCTACTTAATATGAAAAAATATTTCAAGGGGAAAAAAATCAGAATGTAAATATTATAAATTTCTGAATACGTTATTTTATGCTAGGGAAAAAAAAAAAAAAAAAAAAAAAAAAAAAAAAATTAGTTTTTCAGAGTGAAAATAAATCTTCAGAAAAAAAAAAAACCTCTGTAACAGTGATTTCATTTTCTCAGTTCATTTGGAAATCCAAATCACAGCATCTTTTGCTCCTCTTCTGGCATCATAGCGTTTCTTATGACTTCATTCATCAACAGTCAATGAAATTTCAATTTGAACTAGTGGAATGTTTCTTTTATAGAATTGACAAATTAAACATGTAAAGAAGTTTGTTTCATGTTATTTAAACAAATGTGAAAGTATTCTAAAAAAATAAAGAGAAACTGTAAGGGGGGAGAGTCTTTCTTTCTTTTTTCTTTTTTTTTAATGAATAATGCAAAAAAATTCCGAGGAAAAGAAAAATTTTCTTTGAATGTTGTTTGCACATTTTTGTGTATTATTAAGTCTCACTACATTATATATGCACAAGGATTGAACACTGCTCATGTCTGAATATTCTGGGTGTTGACATCTCCAAGAGTGAGAAGTATGCCTCATCCATCCAGAAAATGTTAAACAGCCAATGAGGGTCGCTTTTCATTCATGCCAAAGCCCACTTGACATGTGATTCCCTCATAGATGAGTCTCCCAGCTATAACTCCTGCAATGACTGTAATTTGTAAAGGATGCATTATCCTGTGGAGGATCCATCAATTCGGTGAATGAGGTATCCAATACCCTGGAAGCTTTCAAAGAACTGCTACCCCCATGGAAGATTATACTGCCCTCTACTAACATTTTTTGGCAGAAAAAAATAAATAAATTATAACATGAACAATCTATGAAATGGATTGCCCATGATTGTTCCACTTCATGAATGATTCTTCAAAAAACCAGTTTCTTCGAACCATTTTTGTTCAAAGCTTCAATACACCCAAGACATGGTATAGCGCTATTCTTTGTTTTAAGTCCTTTCACCCTTCGAAATTTGTGCAATGCAATACTTGCTAACCCTTCATTCAAATAGAGCAACTTCACCTAGGGTGCTCGATCTCGATCTCATTCTGAAACTGAACGAGAAATCCTCTTGTATCATGGTCTTCTACTGCAAGACTAATTTGCATAAATTGGCTGAATTTCTTGCATGTCAGCGTCGTCTGCTGGTGACTTTTTCAGTTAACATATTTTCATAAAAAAAAAAAAAAAAAAAAAAAAAAACACTACTTTTTTACTCTTTCTTGCAAACCGCACAATTTTATTATTATTCCTTCCTTTTTTATAAATTTTTAGTTTTAAAGAACTTTTGGCTCACCTTGCATTTATTTATTTATTTTTCATTTTAATTGATTAAAATCAGTATTTAGAATTGTTTTTAAAACTATTATAGATATAATAGAATCGCCAATATCATAGAAATGTTATCTACAACAAAAACATCTATTGGCACTTAAAGAATGCTCTCCACTTTTGGCTTTGTACACAAAATAGGTGTTAATTAAGCCACAAAACTCATATTTTTGTGTAAAGTTTTGAATTATACAGAACCTATTTATGGCACAGGCACTCAAGTTGTGTGCCCTGAGCACAAAAACTTAAACACGAAAAATTTCATAGTATGACTTTTTTAATATTTTATAAATCAATATGAAAGATTCTAATAATAAGTATACCCTTTTCTACTGATAAACCGAAGTTCGGCAGATTATAAGTTTTCTTGTTAAATTTACTTTTTAAGCATAATCCAAATGTGCCTGGACCAAATCATTCATTTTGTGACTCATGAAAAAAAGATATATATACATATATATGTAAATACAGTAATATCATTTTTTTTTTAATTAAAAAGCCCAGAATCAATGAGATAAAGAAATCTTACGTATCCCATTTAATCCTTTAAGAGAGTAACAGCTTTTTACAATACGGAAATATGCAAGTGCTTCTTAACTGCGAAATTCATTGTTTATGTACGAAAAGTTTTGCATTATAAAGATCTTTTACTGTATATATTTTACTCTGTCAGTCACTGGTAAAACTGTCATGCCCTATACAAATTTCAGTCCATCAGCTTGAAGCAGCCTGAACGAAAAGCTCAACATAACCAGATACTTTCCATTCTTATGTAATCCAATGGGATTTTTGTTGCTTTGCATTATCAGTATATCTCATTCAAAAAAGTTTTCGAATTCTGTTTTGTAAATTCCACTCTTTGAATAAGTTGCCTTTTATCTTAGGAAGCAGTTTAAAAAGATAAATATTTCTTTTCAGGATTGAAATTTAGACCCTAAAGTTTGCTTTATGAAGTAAAATTAAAAAAAAAAAAAAAAAAAAAAAATGATTCTTAAGGAGGGGGGGGGGCGGGGGAAAGGGCAACCAATTCAAAGAGTAGAGTTAAATCAAAAAATTTATTTTTTCATTGAGATATCCTGATAATAGAAAACAAAAATCCCATTGGATTACATGAGGAAGGACAATGAAGGGTATTTGACTATTGAGGACTCAATGTGTTAATATTAGCTGCAATGTACAGGAAGTTATAATTTCTCTAAGTTTTGATTTATTTTTCAACAGAATTTATAGAAATACAGATTAAACACATGTAATAAATTAAAAAAAGCTATAAAAACTATCCATTCATTATAAAATTAAAGAATTTTTAGCATAAATTTAATAATGTTATGTAACAGAAATGTATAACTACAATTATATGTCTCATTATTTGAGACATTTTTTAAACTGTGTTTTGAAACACAAATGTTATTTTTTTTTTATAATACAATCATTAATAAATAAATAATAAGAAATAAATTAATTCCTTTGATATTAAAATCATAAATGTTTTGCTTAATTTTTATCAATATTAAAATTGTTTAAATGTATTGATCAGATTTTTAATAACTAAAGCCTGTGCACTTTTTGAAAATGAAGGGGGAAATTTAATGGCTACAAATGGTCATACAACAGCTCGTCAATTAATTTCAGATGTAGATTGCAATTGGCTGCTAATTATAATTTTACTGTACAAGAGGGCAAATGACCAAGATCGTGTACGTAATTTTTCCATTGTAATTTCAAGGAGACTCGAGTAGAGTCATATAATAAAAGACAGGCGGTGAAATGATAGACATGCTACCACTATCAAGTGTAAGACAACCGTTAACAGTTTTAAATACTTATACTATAGTACATTACTTACTTTCCCACTCCTGAACATCCTTAGCTCTCTTCTAATTTTTTTGGAAATATTCATTATTTTATAGCTGTTCCTAGTGTGTTTAATGTGGTATTTTATGAAAAACTGTGTTTTTACAGGCTGGTTTTAGATATGTCACAATTATGTAAGTTTATAGATTTGCACACTAGATATTTTTTAAGGGCCTGGAATTTCTGCTGCAGGTCTTTACCTGTGATTTTGCATGGATATTTTTTACAGCATATAATAAAATACAATGCTTAATACCATTTATTTCAATATATATTAACATCAGTTTTAATCAATTTTATGAATATTTACGAGAGTGAGAAGTTAGAGGGCAGATAGATAAATAAGAGTCGTAAATACTTATCTTTGTTGGAAAGTCCTAAAAAGTGCCAAATTGGTTTGTTGGTATATAACAATAATGGAAGAATAGTAACCATATTTAAAAGAAAATATTTTTGACTTCAGATTGTCTGGCTGTGTATTTGTGTTGAAATCTTGTAAATTATATGCAGATTGCCTGCCCATATTTATATTAACTATAGCATGATCGCTATTAAAAATAAAGCATATAGCATTTATAGTTCATTGTAGCAAGACATTTCAGAAATACTCAGTTGATATTTAAGTTAGTCTACTTTTATTTAATTTATTGAGAGCTTTCACACCCATGCTCTGGGGCATCATCAGATTTCTGATCTACTTTTGAAATTTGTCATTTTCTCTTAGCTTCTTCCTCGAAACTCAGTATGTGATAAGCTTCGATCAGGCAAATTTCAGAAGTTCACATTAGTCAAGATTTTCACCGTCTTACATGTTGTAATGTATACATGACTGATTTGCTAACTTTTTAGGATTTTCAAGTGATTAGTTTTAGTTAAAGCGGTGGTAATTTTACTGAATTTATTATCGTTTTGGTGATCTGATTCATTTAGATTTTCCTCCTCCTCATTCTTATATAAGCTTCAGATTTGTTATCATTAATATAATTATTTTTGTATATTCTTGTGGTTTCAAGTGGATTAATTTGGTTTTTTTCATGGAAAATTTCATAAATCAGTCTCATATTCGTTGTGCCGTGAGACAATCTTGATCAACATGAACATTTGTAATTTGCCCGATCGAAGCCTTATTGGTGCTAGATAACATGACATGCTGAGTTTCAATGAAGAAGTAAAGAGAAGATTCTAAATTTAGAAAACACATAAGAATAATTGATGATGCTGTGAGGTAAGGGTGGGAAAACTCAATAAATGAAGTAGGATGGTAAACTAACTCAAATATTATATAATCACTTTATATTTAAATAAAAATGTTGTATTTAGTAATAAATACATTTTAGCCATAGAGAAGAAAGTTATGGAAGTTAATGTTGTGCTACACTATTTCAAAGCATGGGTGTGAAAAAATAATGATTTAAAAAGAAAAAAAAACAAAACAAAAAAAAAAAAAAAAAATCAGATTTTTTTTGTTTTATTAACATTATTCAACTAAAAATAAATTTTAAGAAGTTAAGCAGGAAAACTCTTTTTTTAATTTAAATGTGAAAACATATAAGAAGCAATAAATATAAATAAACTAAATAAAAATATATATATGATGATATTAAAAAATAAAAGTAAATTAAAAAAAAAAAAAAAAAAAAAAAAAAAAAATGTAATATTAGCCAACATAGGTACATTCTACCCCCCCCCCCCTTTTAAAGGAAAAAAAAAGTAATAATAAAAATAAAATAAATAAATAAATGATTAAATGTAAATAGCTTAAAAGCATATAAGATCAATATGTTTGTTTAATGTTTTTATTATTATTGTCATTAAAATGTGCATATTGAAACATCTTGAATATCACATTATGAAATTTTTTGAAGAGAAACTTTTTGGAGAATAATTATTGAATTAAAGGAAATCCAATGATTATATAATATATATATATAAATACACACATTAGTTTGTGCAGTTTATTACCAATAAAATACATATAAATTCTAAGATATTTTCAAAAGATTAAAGTTTTAAAAAATTAAGAAAACTGAAACAACTAGCTAGGCCATTACTATTTCATTTCTAATTTTATAAAAGCCTAAGTAAAAAAGGAAAAATTGCTTAAAAATGCCTTGACCCGTTCAAAAACATAGTGATCAGAATTAGAAATAAGAAAAGTTAAAAATGAAGGACAGACAAATCAAATGCTTCAGTTCAGATGATACAATATTTATTATACTTAAAAAAAAAAAAAAAAAAAAAAAAAAACACTTAGGGCAGAGAATTTACAGTTTTGTATATATATATATATATAATTAGGCTACAAATGAAAGTAGTTAGCTTCAAAATAAGAATAGAAGATAAAAATAGAGTTGTGGAAAATTAAAAGTATCATTTTTAAAATTTATAAACACAGATTTTTTATTTTATTTTATTTATTTGTAATTTTTTTTTTTTTTTTTTTTTTTTTTTTTTTTTTTTTTTTGGGGGGGGGGGGTATTTGATGTAAATAACAAGTAAGTTCAAGTTTTCTTATATTCTAAGACTATATAAAACTACATATTGCCCCAAATTATAAAATTTTATTTTTGATTTAAATCAATGTTTTTTTTTGTTTTTTTTTAAATCGAAGTGACTTTAATCAAGCTGATTTAAATCGACGTACCCTGTTTCAAAGATTTTGAAGTTCATATGATTTTGGAAGTATATATGCTACACCTACCTGGAAGAATTCACAAAAAGTGTACAAAATCCGAGCGTATTTAGAGAACCTCTATCTGCATGAGTGCACAAAAAGTGCATAAACTGTACACTAGATTGAGCACAAAAAGTGCACAAAATCTGAGCGTATTTGGAACCTCTGTTTCTGCATAAAAGGTGCACACTGAATTGTGCACAAAAAGTGCATAAACTGTACACTAGATTGGGCACAAAAAGTGCAAAAGGAAAAGTGCACAAAATCTGAGCGTATTTGGAATCTCTGTTTCTGCATAAAAAGTGCACACTGAATTGTGCACAAAAAGTGCATAAACTGTACACTAGATTGGGCACAAAAAGTGCAAAAGGAAAAGTGCACAAAATCTGAGCGTATTTGGAACCTCTGTTTCTGCATAAAAAGTGCACACTGAATTGTGCACAAAAAGTGCATAAACTGTACACTAGATTGGGCACAAAAAGTGCAAAAGGAAAAGTGCACAAAATCTGAGCGTATTTGGAACATCTGTTTCTGCATAAAAAGTGCACACTGAATTGTGCACAAAAAGTGCAGAAACTGTATACTAGATTGTGCACTTTTTGTGTATAATTCCATGAGTGCACTTTTTGTGCCCAATTTGATTAGTGCACTTTTTATGCAGAAACAGTGGTTCCAAATACGCTCAGATTTTGTGCACTTTTTTTTTTGCACTTTTTGTGCAGACTTTTTCTAGCTGGGTCATATCTCGAAATATATTGCACGCAGAAATGTAGCGATTTCAGGGTAGAATCAGACAGAAGGTGAAAGAATATTTTGAAAATATCAGAACATAACCTCCTATATTTCCTGAGATATTAAGTGTCGGCTTTCAGCGGTTTCTTTGATCTTTAAATAGCTGTATATATAAGTGTCGCAGTTTTCGTTCGTTTTTCCGTTTCCGCTGAGTGTCGTGGCGTTCGTTTGTTTTTGCGCTTGCGTCACTTGAGACTCTGCCGAGTCTCTTGATAATGCGTTACACGTTATTTTTTCCTGTACTACATTAAATAATTTATATTAAAAAAAAATGGTGGATTGTTATTTGCTATTCCTTTTGCTTAGAATTCTAATATTCGTTTACTTTAACGAACATATTTAATAAAATAACACATATGATGGACTGCAATTAAATTTATTTATTTTATCTTACAGTCTTCTTGTATGATTTTTATTATTTTTTTTTTCCTAAACATTCATTATAACTTCGTTGAAATGAGATCAATAAAAAACAAACATTCTGAAAGGTTCTTTTAAAATTTCTGAAAATATACATTGTCTTGTGCAAATATTTTCCTCTGTCATTCTACTTATTGTGATTCATTGAATGCTATGTTCTTCAATAGACGTGCCTCTCTAAATGTAGAATGAAATGAGTTTTATAAAGTAAGTAAACATTTTCTCTCTGTATACTTTTTATAAAAGGAATTTTATAGCGCTAAAAAAGAGCGATATTTCTGCAAGCATCAATATTTTTACAGCAATTTATAAAAAATAAATCGTAATAGAATGCAAACAGATATATCTATAAAGTGTGCTGATATGATGCACTGATAAACATAAGCTAATATGATGCTCAGAGTTAAAAAATAGTTCCCTTAATAAATCCAACATTTCCTGTTACAGAAGAACATATATGAATTTTTCGAATTTAAAATAATCTTTTGCATTTTTTGTACAAATTCTAAAAGGTATTTAAAAAATCTGGTATATTTTTTGTATATAAAAATACGCAAGAATTTTCAGGGTTTAATTGTCTTAAATAAAATATTTGCAAATTCAGAAATAATTAAAAATGATTTATAAATATAAGTTTTAGAGCTGAATAATACATTTTTATGCCTTTTGATATTTCTGAATTTAGAAAATTCCAATAACTTCAAAAATATTTTTGATTTAATAAATATTTTTTGTATTTTATAATATTAAATAACGATACATATCCAATTTTTTTTTAATATATTGTTTCATATAATATTCTACCTATTAATTTACCTTAAAATCACCATCTTAATCTGTTAGCACTCTACAACAAGGCTCAGCATTTTTTCTTTACATAAAATTATGTGATTCTGTATAAACAAAAGTTGTTGATTCATATATCAATTTCTATTCATACTTTAACCACCAATCTTTATTCATACATATCATCACTTATTGTATTTGTAGGAGAAACTTTTGAAATATGTACACAAATTCGTTACACAGAAATGTAACAGGAGCTCTATTATAGAAAATACGAAAAAATAAAATTATTTTTTGGTTGTTTTCTCTTGTAGGCATCTGTTGGTGAGTTCATGATAACAGAAAATAAATATTCGGCTAGAATACTTCCATTAATAACCTATCCGTAAATGACCGGACACTTTCAATTTCAGACGTTTTTACAAATATCTTACGAAATACTTGACGAATCATCTGAAAACTTCAGGAGTGAGTATAAAAAGTTATACCTCATATATTTCAGTGGAAGTTTTGCCCCAAAAATTATAGGAGCACAAGTAAAAAATTTAAGAAAAATGAAAATGTTTGGGATCACCCTGTAAAATATAATGCTTGAAATGCAAACTGACGGTCGTATGTGATTAGGAAGCTCCTTCTTATTCTCTGTATAATTTTGTATGAGGTTGCCGCATATATTCATGGAGATATAACGGTTTCTTTCAAAAATTTCAAAGATGTTTGTAACATTTTAACAATAACATACATACAAGGTATTAAATCCAGTGCAAAGCTATTTTCAACAAACTTGACGCACATCATTAGACACAGCTTAGTGCAATCAGAATGCAAAAATATTAAATATCTAATTAAATATGAGTAGCTTTATTATATAATTTTTAACTCTGCATGCGCATGCTTTAGCGATATTTCATTTGCTTAATATAGTAATAACCGTTGGTATTAAGTTACCTATATGAACCCCTAACACCCCCCCCAAATATATATATATATATATATATATTTCATGTAAATTCAAAAAGGTTGTACGTGACAGAATGAACTGAAATCCAGTTCTTTCCAAAGGTAAATAAGGGTTTTTTATTTATTTTTTTTTTAATAAACAACGAACATTGTATTATGATTGATTGTATCAAAATAAAAATGTGAGTAAAACCCTTTACAGTTTAGCTGTTTTTTTTTTTAGGAAATGAAAAGCAATCTATTCTATCGCGTACAAATTCTGACAAATTCGCGTACAAATTTACGCGACATTTGCTTGGAGTATATTTATATAGATATATATATCTCAATACATTTGGCTATTAAGTTATGCAAATGAAATTTCGCTACAGTATTCGCATGCGCAGTTAAAAATTATTTAGTAAGACTATTACTATTTCATTAAATATTTAATATTTTTTGCATTCTGATTGCAGTATGATGTGTCTAATGTTATCTGTCAAATTTCCTGAAAACGACTTCTCATTGGATTTAAAACCTTGCGTGTTATAGTTAAAAAAGCGACAATTTTCTTACTATTCATTTATTTCTTTTTTCTTTTTAAGAAACCGTTATATTTCATGAATATATGTGCTAGCTTCATACAAATTTATACCGAAAATATTAAGGATCCTTATAATTACATGCTACAGCCAGATTGCATTTGAAGCATTACTTTATACAGAATCATCTCAAATATTTTAATTTTTATTTAATTTTTTTACTGCAACCCCCCTTTTACTTTCGGGGAAAAACCTTCATTGAAATATATCAAAAAAGTATGAAAATAAAGATCAGCAAATACATGCAATGGTGATTTAATATATTTTTTTTTAAACGTAATAGTAAGGAAAATGATAAAAAGATCCTATTAAATAAAAATATTATGTAAATTGTAAAAAATATTTTCAAGTGCAATTTATTCAAAGTTTATCCATCAAAACATACAAACCTTTAGCGAAGCAGCAGAAATCCACCATTTTAGGTTTAATCTATGTTTTGACTTAGTACATTACTCTACACATTAACAAACAAATCCCTCTTACTTTATCAATTTCAAGTATCTTATTAGAAATTAAAACCATCTGGTATTCTTTAAATCTCTTTTAATGCTCACATATTCAAAATATTAATTATATGTTCTACCAGAACTAATATTGTTAACAAAATTTTCAGTTAAGTTTAATCTGTTTTCTAACAAAGGATAATTAAGCAAGTGAAATAATGTTACAATCAAAAGTAAAGCCAGAAATTTAGCTAAATATTCATTTTACATGGTTTTATGCGAAATCAAATATTTTTATTCATACTTTAAATCAGGGCCCGAAATTCCAACTTACATTACACTCGCTGAAAAAAAAAGTTACTCGCCACAAAATATGGTTAACTTACTCACTTTTTACGTATAAAGTGACCAAAATTTTTTATTGGAAAAAGAGGATAAAATTTATTGTCTTCTGTTTTATAAGAAAATAGAAGACATTCAGTTTTGAAAAAAAGAAGTCATTTTAGAGAACTCAAAATTGAATGAAAATGATTATAAAAGCTGATTCAAAAGTTACTTTACACAAGTGGTGGACACATTTTTATCTTAAATGATGAATTTGGATAAGTACACCTTAATTTAAATTAATAATATACGAATACGAGAGGAAAAATCCTTAATTTTTATAGGTGACACTGGACAATATAGAGTTTTTTCTTTTTTAATAATTTTTGCTATAGAAAAAAAAAAAAAATAAATAAATAAATAAATGTGGTACATTCATGCAGTTACATAAAAAAAGTTGATAGACATTTTTTTTATTAAAATCATAATCATAAAAAAATAATAAAATTAATATTCGGCAGATGAAACGATTTGTTTCAACGAACAGTCATCTTTTATGAATATTTTAAAAAAGTTCTCACAAGTATAACCTAAATTAGACTTATTAGTTAAGTTTTTAAAGTAGGTATATAAAGGGGAATTTTTTCACATGTCTACATTTTGTTCATTGAAGAAAACAGTCACTTTGTGGAAGTGTTTTTGCCAGGAAGCCATAAAATGAATTCAACTAGCTTTTGCATATTTTTTTGAGGTGGCGGTAGTGTTATGATTAAGGCCAGTTACCTGCACTAGGGATCTATGCCTGAGTAGGATAGTCCATCGTGGGGCCTTTCTAAGAGGTTCTAGCCCATATTTACGCTAGTTTCGGAGGAAACCACGGAAAACCCCTAACGACTAAGCCAACAATCATGACCAGGTATCGAACACAGCGTCTCACGTATACCAGCTTCGAGGACAGAAACTCTCTGTCACTGGTGGGCCTATTTTTATGAGGAATATTATTCATGCAAAAGTAAGAACATGCGTCAACCCACCACCTTCTTAATGATTTCATTACCATTTCAATAGTGATTCCGTGTTCTGGATCAAAAATCGAAACAAATATAAGGAATATTTTTATTTCTTTGTGATTCGAAGAATCTGAATACGCAAAAACCATAATATGTTTTAGTAAGTTTGTTAGAAAGTTGTTCTTTTGCGAATCTAACGCAGAAAAAAGTTGGTATTCACCGTTCGATACAGCCAACAGCCGATTGAGCTTTCCAGATTTGCGATTTTTTTTAAGGACTAAATCCTTTTAATTTAAAAAGGAGGACAGAGGACGAAAAACATAAAAATGAGCAGTTTTTAGTCCTCTAATGTTTTTTCGTTTAGGAGGGCAGAGCAAAAAAGAAGACTGTCCTCTTAAAAAGAGGATGTCTCGTCACTTTTCCTAAGATTAGCATGATTTTATGTTTTTAAATTGATAGTTTTATTTTATTTTATTTTATTATTATTTTTTTCTGTAGCACCGTATACTGTAAGAATTTTATCTATATTTAGACCAAACTTTTACTCGCCAATGGCGAGCTGGCGAGCGGAATTTTCGCGTCCTGCTTTAAATTATTTTGCTCTCTTATTTAGAGATAGTGTGTTATGCGAATTTCTAAAATAAAATATTTCTAAATGTGTAAAATTAAGATAAATAGTAATGTAAAAGGAAAGTCAAGCAAAAGATAGATATATGCCTAAAAATAGTGATGAATTGAAAATATTACTTGTTTGTGTTTATATTATTTATATTCGTATTTTATGCGGCAATAATTTCAGTATTATAACTATAAATGTTTTGAGTTTTGCACGCTTCGGGGGTTACTATATATAATACAACCATTTTTATAATCTCACAATTTTAAAACGAAATTTTACTGGAGTCTGTCAAAACTTCATAGTGGACCATTACTCCTTTAGGAAGCATCTTCCCGGTTCGAGATGTTGTGTGTTCTAGAAATGCAGTAGTGCTTATACCACTCGCGTTGCCTGTGTAGAAGGAGGAATGATTTCGCATTACACACACGTCAGTTGGTTCCCATTGTCTTCTTCCCCATGTTTCTCTAGGCCCGTACGCGAATCTCTGTTACTAAGAAAAAAAAAAAAAAAAAAACAAGAAAGAAAGAAAGAAAGAGAAATGTTGGCTTAAAGGCGTTGTTTCGACAATGAAGATGCAGAAGAAACTTCAAATACAATTCCATACCGATATGTTCAATACTATTAAGGATAAGCAGAGGAAGTAAAATAAATAAAATGGTGTAAAAGAAAGAAATGTTATTATAATAAAAGGGGAAGGGAAGTAATTTCTGGACAAAGTTTCGGTGACTAAGAAAATTCGAATGAATATAAAACCGAAAGTAAGTATATTTTTTCTTTTTTTTCTGTTGCTGTTTATTTTAAGATAATATGAAATGTTTTAAAAGCCATTGTGTTTCCTAGAATGTATTTAGACACTATTTCCGTTGGATTAACCATATTAATCCATGGATAACATTCCACTATTACATTTAAAATTCCAGTTATTTCTGGAAAAATACATCTTTAACTCCTTCTTCATTAAAACATCTACATTAATCTACATGCGTCGAACAATCTACATAATTTTAGGGTAAGCTAGCCTAAAATGATTCTAGCGAGTAAAACAATCTACATACGTTTTCTTCGAAACAGGTAGCGCTATAAACCGGGTAACATATAACTTAGCTGTACCAAGTGAAGAAGAAGCAATAGCGGCATTCAAGCGATTGCAGCGTTACGAGTCTAAATAGAATTCTTTAAATAAGTGGCTTTTATAAAAACAGTTATAAGTTAAAAACTAACTTTGCTATTTATTTGGATATACAGTCTTTCATGTACAGAAATATGACTTGATTTACTTAATAAAATATGCTTTTAGATTATATTACACTTGCTAATCTTGTTATATTTCTCGGCGTCATCCAGTAATATGACCTAAATTGTATGGTCATGTTGTCGGGTAAAGTAATATATTATGTGAATAGTTTAACTAACAAAAGTAATTCGTAAAAAATGTCAAAGCCATGTAATAAAGGGAAAATATGTATGTATATTTTACATACTGATAGACAGTATTTGTGTTAAATATTATTATACATTAAAAAAAAAATAATATCACCTACTTGTTAAATTTAAATTAATTTGAACAACCAATCAATCTACACATTTATATATATACACATATATTTAATAATTTAATACCATTATAATACTCAACAATCAAAAGATAAATGAAAATACCAACAGTTCAAGATTAAATGAAGATAACATCATTAGAAAGTTAAAAGAGATAGTAATTCAATTTTAAATGTTTACACGGAATTTTTATAATTTAATTTCTATACCAATGAATAATAAATCATTTTAAATTACTTACTCAGAGTGAACTGCTATAACCATAACACATAACCTAACGATGAGAGAAACTTTTTCAAAATCCATTAAAGTTATCTTACTGAAACCAACAACATTATAAAAAAGTTAGTAAAATGAGAAAAAGATAAAAATATTCTAATATTTCAAATAAAAAAGGAATTCTTGAATAGAGATTTCGAATAATAAATGCTGAAAAATAGAAATGCTCACGCGTCAGGAAATTGCATTTCTACCAGCAAGGTGGGTGCAAGATTTCGGAAAACTGTATAGCTAATTGAAGTCAAAATACAGTTTAAGTTTCTATCTTGCAACAAAACCAAAAGAATAGGAATTAGATAAATCATAAACACAAACCTGCATAGCAACAATGATATTTTTAATAAAACCACATGTCATACGAAACCAACCAAACTGAGAAAGTAAAAGTTAACAAGTTGCTATTCAACAAAAGTAATGAGTAAAATATTAAATAGTAAAGTAACGATTATTTGATTTAGGTTTCACACATATATATATATATATAAATTATTAAACTAGAGTTTTTATGTCTGAAAATATATTACTGAAACATATTGTTTAAAAGACGTGGAAAAAATATGATTAACTATATTATGTATTGGCTAAATCTTTATACATATTTTGCCCATAAATATGTGTATAAAAATTCCTTCTGGTTGAAAGTGTATAATTCCAGAAATTGTTCTATTAACATATGCATATACATACGAATATATTTACTTTGCAGTGCTATTTACTTCCAAATGTTTATGACACCTCTCTTTAAATTCAAAATAAACCAATCTGAATATTTTGTTAAAAAATATTGCCCTATAATTTAACTTACAAACAAATTCTAGCAAAATAAATAAATAAATAAATAATAATAAAGGAAATTTTTTCGCATATATTTAAAATTCACATTCATAAAACACATAAAAACTAATGGTCAATGACTTTTTAATTATAAAAATTCTAACGAATATTAAAAGAATATTTTACTAATTCTGTATTTTGTGAAATGCAAAGAAATGTATTACTATGATACAACGTCTACAGAGATTTTTTTGTCTTAAAACGTTTAAAAAGCAACTAAAAACTTAAATATATAAATGTGTCACATTTTTTGTTAAATATATCGCTTTTAAAAGAATATAAATATAGCACTTTAGCAATGAATATTCATAAAAAAAGTATATTTCTTAAGTAATATATTCTAAAATATTTTTTTTTCCTTTATTCAACCGTAAATAACATTGTAGATAAATGTTTTTTTTTTTTATTTATTTATTTATTTATTTATTTTTTTTTTTTTTTAAATCTCACAAAAATAAAAGAAATGAAAAGAATAAAATTATACTTAAAAAAAAAAAAAAAAAAAAAAAGGACACGCTTTTATTAAAATGTGAACTAAAAAGCACAAAATATCTATCTTTATAGTATTAAAATGCAGGGTAAGGAAAAATTGTGTGAGTGACACACCACATTACAGGGTGATTATAAAATAATTTAGAATTAAACAAAAACCATTTTTAAAAAATCTCTCCTGACTGGGCTCGAACGTTAGACCTATAGGTTCGTAGCCCGGAGCTTTACCTCACAGCTACAGCGTTCACGTAGGGAAAGTCTTTTTTTCAATACAGATTTTTTGCTTGCTCCCAGAGCGGTTCCAAACATACACACAAACATACATACAGATGAAGCTAATAAAAGCGTGTTAAAAAGAAAATGTGATGATTGTAATAATAATATTAATTATTATTATAATTAAAATAGGTAAATAAAATAAATAATATAATCTAATGGTAATTTAAAAATTTATATTGTATGCTTATATAAGACGTCTGAAAAATACTGATGGATGTTACAAACCAATAAAGAAATCCGTAGTGACTCCACATTTCGTTTAATCGCAACAGCTTAAGTTCCTTTTACTTTAATTTTTTTTATATTAAATATCGCAAATTATAACACATTATATATTCTTTACAATCGTAAACTTCACATTAAGTGCACTAGTTTTCGTAGCAAAACTGAAATTAGTGTGGTTTACTTTCGATACAGTGTAATTAGTTTTCTATGTGTTTACGACCGCCTTTTAGTGCACGTAGTGTTGCTCTAAAATTTTTGTAAACAATTTACCTTTTTAGAATGATTTGTTATTTTGAGTTCGTTTATATTTAGATTTTTTTTAATCCTTTCTTAAGAAATGTAGTAAAAATTGAAAGAATAATTATTCGAGAACATGTATTAAATGTTATACTCAAAATACTGTAGAGAAAGAAATGATTTTTTGATGAGTTTAAAGAACAAATTTGTTTCAAGATAAACATTATATTTCTCTCATAAAAGCAAGAAACAATGTTTTATTTATTTAGTATAACACTGATTTTCTATTACTCATTAACGTAAAATAAACTTTTGAAATTGATTAATTTACAAAAGCAGCCCTTAATATAACATATAAAGAATTTCTATATCTATTAATAATACATATGCATTATTAAGATAAAAAATTCCTCCTCCTTTATTTATGAGTTTGTAAATCAGAAAATAGATTAATTTTTAAAAGTACTTCAAAAATGTATTTTGGATAATTTTATTCAATTTTTAAGAAATATTTTATCTGTATAAATTTGTTGAAAAAAATATGATATTTTTCAAATTTTGTTTTATTAAATTAAATAAATAAATAAATAAACATTCATTAATATTTACCCTTATTATATAAAAGTCGTATTTATAAAACTGATTTAGAAAAATATTATACGTTTTTTTTTTTTTTTTTTTTTTCCATAAAAAAATAATAATAATGATAATAAAAATAATAAATATTAAATAAAACGAACCAAAAAGTTTTAGTACTCTCAAGAAAATTATTTATAATACGTTTTGATTTACATATAACTATATGAAAGAGGGATAATTTAACTTTATATGAATATGCAGTACATGCATATATAAATGCTTTATATATTTAATAAAAGACATCTAACTGGTATTCAGAATTTCACAATTTCAAAAGCTTATTTTAATTTAATGGGGAATTGCAAAGCAAACTTCTAATTTCTTTTAATAAATTATTTTAAATTTAATAATATATATATTTTTTAAATTACATTTTTAAAATATTTTTTTTATTTCTAAAAGGAAACACAATCAATAATTTAAAAAAGGAAAAATAAGTCTATTGAATTAATGTAATTTAAAATTTACGTTACAAAAACTTAAAGAAACTTTCAGGATATTACTAAAAAAAGAGTTAAATTAATAAGACAAATTAAATTAAATTTTTACTTTCAATACAATAAAAATAAACACAAGGTTTTAACAAGGTCCTCACATACACAAAACAAAACTATATTTCGCACCGATTTTAGTATGCACGATCTAAACTGACTTTTACTTTCCGTTAAAAGCCTTTAACTATTAAACAACTGAGTACAAATGACCGAGACCATACTAGACCCACTGGAGGGGTTTATAAAATTCCTATACAATTGCATAATGAAATTTTTTTCTACATTGGACAAACTAAAAGAACTCTTAATAGAAGAATCCAGGAACATATACAAAATGTAAAAGAAGAAAGAAGTTCTGCACTGGTTAATTTCATTTACAATAACTCCGGTGCTATACCCCTATGGGATCGAGCAGAAATAGTTTCAACTCCACAAAATATATCTGAACTCTTAATTTCAGAAGCTGTAAATATTGTAAAATATCCAAATGTTATTAATTCTAAAGATTCAGCTTTCCTAACTAAAATTTGGAATTATGCTATACAACCAGATATTTAACTTGCATTTATATTTTTCCAGTTCAATATGTAACCTCATGAATTTCAAGTTTCATTTAAGTTTCTATGGACGCTGCTGCATCCTTCTCCGACGATTGTTACCGCCACTCCAAGTTTCATATTCCCATCCACAGTTTGTCTTCAACGTTTGATTCATTTCTACTACAAGTTTTCGTACAAGTTTCTTCTAACAGCTGTTAACGCCAGTTCAGTATTTCAGTTTCCATCCATTGACTCATCCAACAGAATGACTTCCATTCACTACCACTGCTTGACAAGTTTTCTTCACCTTGATGTTACTGCCACGCCAGCCTTTTCAATAGCTATCCAAAACTGACTTTTTCCAACGCAAGTTGCAGTAATCAGGTATTGCCTCAGTGTCAATGTAGAATGGCTCCAACCAATGAACTAAAAAATTATTGTATTAAAGTAGCGATGTAACTGTAGCTTTAACCTTATTTGTGGTATATATATTTGTAACACAGCTGCACACTGTGCAAAACCGTGTAGACTTCCTGATGATGCCCTGCTTTTCAGGGCCAAAAGCTTAGAAATATGTAGTTTTTAATTAAATATAGGTTTTTAAAACTTGTATACATGTTTTAAAGTGTTTTATTAATTAATTTAAATGTTTAATTGTGTGAAATACGGTGGTCACTCATTTTATCTTTTATATATTTTAATATAATATATATATATATTCCCTCGCTGAATTTAATTAATTGTAAAACATTTGTTTTGCTGTAATAAGATTATTTTTGGTTTATATCAAAGAATATTATGATTAATATTTTGGTAGCAACCTAGTTGATATTTTTTAAGTTATTATTAATAATATATATACAGGGTTAGCAAGAAATAAGTTGCCCAATCAGAGGGCTCTAGAATCCCTCCTATTGGTCCAAATGAAGTAAAATTTTAACTACAGATAATTCAAATGATGCGCTTGGCATTTATTAAATCAAAAAAAAAAAAAAAAAAAATACAAAATACAAAATTTCGCCGATAGATGACGCTATAACACAAATGGAACTTATTTGCATATATTCAAAAACAGAAGCAGCATTTGTGTTTCAGCGCATGCCTATTAGCATTATCCTTTCGTTAACGTACACTATCTAACGTCAAAGGCCATCAACTCTGCCTGATCTGAAGGACAGCATTCGGCACCATGTTTTAGATATCGGCAGAATTACTCCGGTCAGCTGTTGAAAATATGATTATGCGATTACAGCAGATTGTTGATCATGAATGGTATCATATTGAGCAGGTTTATTAATGTTACTTTATTTTTCACGCATACTTTTAAAGCATATTAAATATGGCTATATGTATTAAAGCGCCACCTACCGGCGGAATTTTGTACTATTTTGTTTTATTTAATAAATGTCAAGCACAACATTTGAATTATGTGTAGTTATATTATTGTATGTGTTATGGACCAATAGGACGGATCCTAGAGCCCTCTGAAGTGCACAACTTATTTCTTGCTAACCCTGTATATATATATATATATATATATATATATATATATAAATTATTACATCTAGTTTAATATTTTTGTTAAGTATATCATACGAAAATTTGCAACCATTATTCGTTATAAAAATAGCAAGAAATTACAATTCTTTTACAAAACTCCTTTTTTAAAAACATAAATAAGTAAATAAATTAAAAAAAAAAAAATCTCCTTGAGAAGTAAACACGAAAAAAAAAACTGAAACAAGTACTTGCCTGAAGGAATCTCAAGCTAGTTTTCTTCACGCATTTGTAACTTTTGTATCGATAAAAATTTCGAAATACATCTTAAGCACGATTTGTTGAAAAGGTAAAAATTCAAAATTTTCTTTCTGTATAAAATAAAAAATAAAATAAAAAAAGTATATTTTAAAATTCTACAAACATTATATATATATATATATATATATATATATATATGTATATAGATTAATAATTACAATTTGTTATTGTAACGTTTTTTTACAAGTTAATATTAAAAAAGTTCACAATTATTATATGTTTATATCCAACTATATCCTATAGTTTCTTTAAAAAACGTAATGAGAAATACTTTCGAAATATTATTTTAAATCCCCACTTTATTATTATTATTACTATTATTATTATAGCCCTATTTCATAGAATTCATTATATATTATTCCACTACATATTTAGTATCCATACGTTTAATATAATAGGCTGTTCATTATATCAATAATTTATATTCATAAGAAAACTACAAGGAGGAAAAAGAAATGAGATTATTCGAATCCTTTCTCTGTTACATGCTATACAATGAAATGCACTGAAAAATATTTGTAAACTAACTCTTATAAACAAATAACTTATAGGGGACACAATCTAACGAAATACATTTGTGTATTGTAGTTCACAAACCAGCAGTTCCATTTATATAATATTTTTACTAGATTGAACCTGGTTAGAAATATATCAGTTTAAATCTATCCTAAAATTTTTACTATATAAAAATTTAAACAGACTTAGTGATGAATTAAAGCTATAAAAACCCTTTAGTTTGTTGCATAGTGCTATATATATCTGTATATATATATGTGTGTGTGTGTGTGTGTGATATAAAAATCCTCTAATTAGGTTTTTTTTTAATTAATTAATATATTCTTTAATAATGTATCAAATCTGTTTTTTGTAAATCGAAACTTTTATTTACGCTTTATTATAAATAACCGTTAGGGAAAAAAAAAGTTAGGAAAATTAATATATATTTTTTTTTATTAGTCTAACGTATTTCTTCCAAATTGTCTTATCCCTTCCAGACCAAAAATATCCTTTCTAGACTTAATCACTTCCCTGTCTGAAAACAGAGAACAAATTAAATGAGTAGATAGCACCCTTTTAATCACGTGATATGTCGCCAAGGAAAAAGTCCCCCGTCTCTTTTCATTTTTCCCTCAATTAAGTGTTTGCATCCCTAATATATTGCCTTTTTTCGTCTTAATGGTGCTAAAAAACTATGATGGATCTTTTCAGCATTGTGGTGAATGTACTTACGTGTACTATGTAATCCATTAAAATATTCTCCTGGCTCCTCGCCTACGTGGAAACCCCAGCCTTATAGTCTTAAAATAAATATGACTGGTTAAATCAGTTGACTAATTATTCACTCTTGGTTTATATCGGACATGATTGCTACAGAAATAGTAATTGAACAAATACGTCGTTATATATATCTTTATATATAAAAATATTTCGTGTGACGATGTTTGTCCGCAACGAACTCCTAAACTATTGAACTTATTTTAATGAAACTTAGCACACTGTGTGCAGTTTCGTCCAGCTTGAGAGATAGGATAGTTTTTATCTCAATTTATAGTCACAATATTTTTTATTGCAAATTATTTATTAATTATAGCATTTTGTTAAATAATCTGCGAGTTCCATAAGTTTAATAGCTGAAAAAAAAAGTTACGCGTTCATTTTGTTTCGACGTAAAAATAAATACATTTAATCAAATATGAACGTTAAAAAATTATATAAAGCTCAATTATTCATCTCACAAAATTTGACGTCATAATCACTTTAAAACGTTCACAGAACGTTCCCGTTCTACTTGGATGCGTACCCCTCCTCACGAATCCGTTAACTTATAATTTCAGTGCAGAGTTGTTCGTCGTGCATTATTTTCAGAAGCAAACTACTTGCTGTTGGTGTAGTTCTTGAGGCTATTACGAGTGAAAGTATCTATTATGGATACTTATTAACAGCCACAGATCAATGCAATACCACAATATTGCTATCCACATAGGTAATAAAACAAGCATTTCTATTCTTCAATTTCTTTTTTAGATGATATCAATCTCAAATGAATTTTATCGGATGTATTTTTTTACGACAATGAATTTTCTGACAAACTTGAGAATCGGGGTTTTAGTAAACCAAACCCCTCTTCTTGTTTCTCTCATTACAAAAATAAAAATAAATAAATAAATAAATAAATCTCAACTTTAGAAGGATTGACTTCATCCCCCTTCTTATACTTTTTGTTGGTCTGCCTAACATAGTTAGTTTTGATGAAGAAATATTATTCAATAAGTATTTCAGTTTGATGCTGACAAGTAGCTGCCGAAGTGGAGTACATAATGAAAGCATAATACTTGCAAGCAATTGGCCGAGTTTTTTTTTTTTTTTTTTTTTTTTTTTGCGTTGAGAAGACAACATATAATAATAATCCAGGTTCTACACGGTGACTTGATCTGTTTTACTTTACTTTAAAATCTTGAGAACGTACCGCAATAAAGTCTTGCAAAAATACTCTAATATAAACATCCAATTAGAGTTTAACAAAGAAGTTATGTTTTGCAAATATGCATTAAAAAAAAATATTCTTTTACGAGTATATGGATACGGGGAGAACAGAACAAACATGAAGACTCCTTACGACATGAAAATTAACGAAAACGTGCTTAAAGTTTGGCTGAATCACTTATCATAAAAAGCCACAAATTACACGCCAAACTGATATCAGAAAGTAACCAAGAGTAACACCCATTTTACCATGTTTTTATTAACTTCGATTCTTGTTTGTTTGTGAGTTTGTGGGTTTGTGGGTTTGTGTGTTTGTCAGGGACAAATCTTGCAATGGATTTTTAACTAACGTCCCGACTAGCTAGATATTTGAAATTTTCAGGACAGCTCACAACACGGTGACAATACATTTTACTAATAATTTTAGTCAGCTATTTCAAGTCCTGCTGCCTTCGGCAGCGCTTATATGATTCGACAGAAAATTTATTTAACCAACTTCCCGACTAGCTAGACATTTGAAACTTTCAGAATAGTTCAGAACACGGTGAAAATGCATTTTCTTAAAACCTTTAGCCAACTGTTTCGGGTTCCTGCTGCCTTCGGCAGCGTTATCAGTACAAAGCTTGCAATCGATATTTCACTAACTTTCCGACTAGCTAGACATTTGAAACTTTTAGGACAGCTCACAACACGGTGACAATACATTTTTCTAATAATTTTAGTCAACTATTTCAGGTCCCGCTGCCTTCGGCAGCGCTTATATAATTCGACAGAACATTTATTTAACTAACTTCCCGACTAGCTAGACATTTAAAATTTTCAGAATAGTTCAGAACACGGTGAAAATGCATTTTTTAAATACCTTTAGCCAACTGTTTCGGGTTCTGCTGCCTTCGGCAGCGTTACCAGTACAAAGCTTGCAATCGATTTTTCACTAACATCCCGACTAGCTAGATATTTGAAACTTTTTGGATAGCTCAGAACACGGTGGCAATATATTTTTTTAATACTTTTAGTCAACTGTTTCAGGTCGCTACTGCCTTCGGCAGCGTTCATATGATTCAACAGAAAATTTATTAAACTAACTTTCCGAGTAGCTAGACATTTGAAACTTTCGGAACAGTTCAGAATACAGCGAAAATGCTTTTTAAAAATATTTTTATCCGAATGCTTCGGGACCCTGCTGCCTTCGGCAGCGTTTCCAGTACAAAGCTTGCAATCAACTTTTAACTAACTTCCCGGCTAGATAGCCATTTGAAACTTTTATAATAGCTCAAAAGACGATAGCAAGGAATTTTTTTAATACTTTTATCCAGTTGCTGGGGTTCCGGCTGCCTTCAGTAGCGTTTATATGATTCAACAGAAAATTAAAAAACATGGTTTATAAAATTTTTTTTATCTTATAATTATTTCCGTTATGTTTTAGTCCGTATCACTCTTTAAATATATTGGCGTCTCTAATTTTAGCCAAAAATACCGTTACTATATCTTGGGAATCAAAAATGTACGTTAGAAATTTAACCACAAGAATTCATGGTTTCATCAGTCTTTTAGCCGATACAAAGTACATAATTTATTTTCATAGAGCAGATTACTCTGTTCTTTGCTTCAAAAGTGACACATCAGCGAAGATTTTATTCTATTTTACTCTACTGAGATGAAAAGATTGAACTTCCCAGCTCATTGCGAGATAAGCCTCACCCCTCTCTTTCTTTCTCTCTCTCTTTTTTTTTTTTTTTTCCATTTATTGCAAGAAACAGACAAATAATAAATTTGATATTTTGCTAGTTGATAAACCGCAGACTTTTAGATGGCTTTTTATAAAGATGGGAAATGAATTTAAATTCGAAAAAAATTAAATTTTGAAATACAATATGTAATTTAGAATATGTCATTTTCGATATCAAGCCCCTCCGCATACCACTAGTATAAGGTTAATGAGCCAAGTATATCTTGTTCCTTTTTATGTGGCAAGAAATCCTGTACACGCGTCTTGCGCATTGCCAATGACCACCGAAAATGTCTTTCTTTTCCTAAAAGCTCTCTTTTAGGAAAAGAACCTACCCTCTTAGACCAAATTGTCACGAACACGAGGCTGATGTGTAATCATGAATTGTTATTGTCTTCTTTGGGAGGAAATTTATTCATCTACCCTTCTCACCATCGGCTTTCTGAATGTCAACGGATTCTTAGATCTGGTCTGAATCCTTCAGACTAGGTTGTTGATTTAAAGCAACAAAAAAAAAAAAAAAAAAAAAAAAAAAAAAAAAAACAGGACAACTTATATGTATGCATATAGAAGTATCATTAATAAATATATAAGACTTAATACCACTAAAATAAATGGCTACTGTATAGATATATATATAGGGGAGCCCGGGGCACAGTGGACCAATTTTACACTTATTTTTTTTTTTTTTCACCAAAAATAAAAAAGCAAGGTGCTTGAAAAAATTAGCATAAACCTTTCTTGACATATCCTAATTTTTTTTTTTTTTTTTTATATATAACAATACTTCTAAAACATTACGAATAAAAATAAATAAATTTTGTACACTCACAGAGTGCACCACTGTGCCCCTGGTCCAGAACCCGGGTTACAGTGGACCAACCTCTGTTGTTCATGTTTAATTAATATAAATCACTCTTTTTTTCTCTCAAATTAGTTTCTTTATGCAATTCTAGTCAAAATAACATAATTCGAACATTTTCTTTCATGAAATAAAGTTACCAAAATTTAAAGGAAATCAAAATATATAAGAAATCAAATTACAGAAAGAATCGTATATCAGATTTCCTTTGTCTTTTACGTGCCAATAAACAATAAGATATATTTTTGGTTTGTTTATTAATGTTATGTAGTTATAAAAATTGTGAAATATATAATTGAACATTATATTACTATTCAAACATTTTTATTAATTATTTTGAGATATTAATACTTTATATTTGTGAGATAAGTTTAACTAAAATTATTCTGCTTTTATTTTTTACATGATATTTCTAAAAATAACAACAATAAATTTATATAACCCACTATTTATCATATCACATAATCATTTTATTTATTTTTTTTAATATTAAACAATTCAAACAGTTATTAAATTTAGATATTCATAATTATTATATTTCTATTCATCTATTTTCCTTTTTCAGAAATTTATTTTATTATAATGTTAAAATTATTATTTTTTTTATTAATTATTTTGAGTCACATTATATTTGTATATGTAAATTTAACTAAAATAAATAAGATATTAAATATAATTTGGACTTTTAGTAACACTGGAAGGCGGTCCACTTTGCCCCATGTCCAAACAAAACAAATAATAATATTAAAATTATATATAGACTATAAATGTGCTAATAATTTTTATAAATTTAAAAACAACAATATCTTACCTTTTCTTAACAACTATCCAATACTTGTAGTCAATAGTTCAGTCCTGATAAATTTTAAAAAATTCAAACTTGAAAAATTACATTGAACAGCTCAAAACATAAAATTGTATAAAATGCCTACCTTAGCATCTAACATGTGGTTTTTTGGATGTATATAAGTAGTTCCATGCTGTCATCCATGAGTTTCAATAAAAACTAAAAGAGTTAAATATTAAGAGATTTATATAGGGGTGGTCCACTGTGCCCCAGTCTCCCCTAAAATATATCCTTATATGCACTAAATACTAGTCATTACATATTGTCCAGCAGTGTCAGAGAGTTTCGGCTCTCATAGCTTGCAGTGAAGAGTTGCCGGGATCAAATCCAAGTTGTGCTCTTTAGTACACTCATTTATAAATTTCTGTAGTTTCCCTTCAGATAGACATGTGGAAAGACATTTTATCAAATACTACATTGATAGCTGATACAATTAACTTTAAATATACACAACACAATGTATACAACACATAATTAATTACCGAGAGAAAAAAAATAGCAATGCTTCAGTATATGTAAATACTACGAATAAAATGATAAAAACATCTTTTATTTCAGTTAATCATAAAATGGGTTAGTGATTATTTTTATGCCAAAAAGTTAATTTAAAATTTGAAATTTTCTTAGTTATAGAAGTCTTCTAATGAAAGAGTATAGCTAGAAAATTAATTTATAGTATAATCCATTAAAGGATTTATGTGTCATTAATAATAAATAGTGTCTGTAAAAATATCATTAATCACATCTGCTATATTATTAACATTTAATCTCTTTCATACTTTTGAGCTGAAATATATACCTTTCAACGAACAATTTCGACTGTATATTAATGGCCATTAATCAGAGAAGAATTTTAAAAGAAATTTGTTCATGAAAGTATTAAATTAAGATTTAATAGAAAAAAAAAAGCATCTTAAGTCAATACACTTAGAAGTTCATTAATAACTGACCTTTATTAACAAATTTAAATAAGATAATGTACATTTCGATCAGTTTAGATTCTGAATATATATATATATATATATATATATATATATTTGTGTCATAAAATTAAATGTTACATTTTTCACATTTTTGTTATATGAGAATAGGAAAATAAATTATTTTATTATACACAGTCGTACAGTAAATTTCATTTTTGAAATCAATTGTACTTCTTTCAGTTTTAAAAGCTATTTACTTTATTTTATTTTTTAAACTATTCTATATCAGTAAAATCAAAACTGTTTTGGTCTATGTCAAAACAATAAATTTGTTTGCCTTTGGGAATCAGTTTCAAATAACTGAAATTTATTAATGAAAGATTAAAAATTAAAACATGTTTAAATAGTCCAAGTATGCGTATATTTCCATATGTTAAACTCTTACAAAAGTAAATATTCATCTGAATTATTATTAATAGTTTCTTCTATATTCAATGGAAGAATGTATTGGATTCGCCAAAATTTTCGACCTCGGGTTTTTGAAGGATTTGCACCTGCTGAGAGCTGTAGAACACGACTTAACCATTTTTAGAAAATGTCTGTCTGTGTGTGTGTGTGCGACAAAATTTTGTGGCAACTGTATCTCAGAGACTACTGAACAGAATTTCATAAAAAATTGGTTTGTAGTTACATCGACATAAATAGTGTCTATCAACTTTTGGTAAAAATTATCCAACAGCTTGCGTGTCCATCTCGCTTTTACTAAATTTTTAACATGGTGGTATAGGACAAAATTTTGTATAAATATGCATAAAGAGAATTACTTTTTAATAATCATTATGGAACATAAAAGAACTATTTATAATAGAAATAGTGAATTGAAAAAAAAAAAAACTGTATATATAGGAGCCTCGCCTCCTTCCCGAGGAAAGTCCCCCCTCGAGGGAAGTAAATTTTCATGATGGGTATCTTTCAAAAGAGCTCGGCAATACCTTTAAAACGAATGGCTAAACCCTCAATCGGCGATGGAAATCACCTGCATTATCATGGAAGATAGTTTTTTAAAATAATAATTTTAATAAATTATTTTTACTGAGGGAATTTGTATAGGAAAATATAGAATAAAGTCATGTGGTGGCCACAATATACTAGTTTTTTTTTTTTTTTTTTTCGACTATTGAAATTGCACTTTAAAAAAGTTAAATAATAATAATAATTAATTAATTAATTAATATATTAACAGTTTATTTTTAAATTTCTTCCAATGTGCGCAAATATTTTTAAAAATATTTTAAAGCAGTTAAATTGAATTGGGTTGAACTTTCGTACTATGCAATAACTTCAAAAACATTCTTATTTCACCCCTTTCTTCAATTGTAACCTAAACATTATTGACTATTCTTTGACCACAGTTCTTGACCATAGAAGCCTCTGCACAAGCTCTGACTCAACGAGTCCAGTGTTAAAATAGGGGAGATAGTTATCTGATTCGGAGAAAATAAGCGGTAAAAGAGCGCGGAATGATTGAATGTTTTCCAAATGTTTCGCACCCCTCTAAGATTGTGGACTGTTCCTCATTCCTAGTTTAGGAAACATGGTTACAGTATAGGGAATATATTTCATCATTTAAGCATTATCTTCTTTATAAATAAATACCTTTCAGTATAGCTTTATATTTATATTTTTTAAATCGCGTGTATATACAATGCGTGTAATTCAGAATGAAACATTATGAATAAATATCTTAAAAGTCGTATACTTTTGAAGAATATGTAAGTGATGAATATTCCATCGCAGATGGCCATCAAAGTATCCGATTAACAAATGTTGTCGAATGTTTGAGAGTAAGACTATTCTTATATAATTTTATAGCTAAATTTTTGTGTAAGAAGTTTCAATATATAACTTATAAAAAGTCAGACGAATTGTAAATCTAAGAGTTTGACAATCAAAGAAATGTAGCTTATAACGATTGTAAGATAATAATTCAGAAATCCAATAATGAATAAATAAATAAAAACAATAATTACGGACTATAATAATCATCAAAAGTTTATTTCGGCTTTAATTTATAGAACGAATATTGAATAAGTGAAAAAAGTAGGAACGAGTTTAACATCAAAGTGGCAATACACAATTGAGGCGTTATGTATTATTTTTTTTTAATTTACTGTGTCTTATTGCAAAGTTATTTCTTATTAATCTTTCAGTGGCTGCTTTACTAGTGCATTTTCAGCTGATAACTTTGAAAGAGACATATGAAAAATCACATAATTAAATTTTACATCATAAAATTTTACAACATAATAGCAGATTTTTTTTTTCTTTTTTTTTCTGTAAACGATTATTAATGCATTATTTTTATTTGATTTTCAACAAACTCTGTTCATTTGATTAATGGTAGAAAATTTGTTAAAATTATTTTTAAAGGTATGCTATTTGTTAGAGAAAGTTTTAAAGAATTGTTTTACAGAAAAGTCGAAAAAGATTTATATAACAGACAATTGAAAGAATTATTTTACATATAAATAGCATATTTCTTAAGTGTCCTGTTATTTTTCTCTTTTCAATTACCAATACATGTCAATTTTCTTTACATTAAATAGTAATAATAATAAATGAAAAACCTCTCAAACCATATATATACAGGGTGAGTTTGACATAATCTGCCAAACTAAAGGAGGTGATAGAACAGCCCATGGGGAGCATAAAACACCATAGAAACCCTGTCCTATCTCTAATCGTTTCCGAGTTATGGTAGATAGAAGAAAAATCTGTTTTTTTCCCATCCCGTCTGAAAAAACCCAAATTTGTGATCTTTTTAAAAGACTTACATGCAAACTAAGCACATATTTCAAACGATCGGAAAAAATCCTATCGAGTGACACAATTTGCATCAGGATAACTTAATTTGACGGCGAGCTACAAGCGCAAAAATATTGGCGAAGTTTAAAATCGAGTTGTCACCAAATTCTTTAACCGGCAATTCTGCAAACACCGTTCAAGCTACAATAGGTCAAATTTACCAAAATCTTCTCCATTCCAGAAGCTTAAGAATGAGCCAACAATAAACCATATCGGTGTTCTATTTCAGGAGGAATATAGCATTTGTTTGAATTACATCACGTAAAAGGCGTTCGTCGAAACGGAGACTCACGGGGTCCCATAGTCGTTCCTAAGTTCATGTCCACGTTCAGTCCACTGTTTGGTCAGATGCAAATAAGAAAATATTAAAGACAAACAAGAAAAATAGCAGTTGTATTAAATTTATAAACACAATGGAATGGAAACAAAAGAAGTATGACGTTTATCATTTCTTTCACAAAGGAATATTAAAAAAAAATGACGCATCTCACGTCATTCACAAAGGAATATGCAAAAAAAAAAATGACGTATCTCACGTTTATGATTAAAGCACATATGCATTCGAAAGGATGTGTGAAATTTAGCGCCGCTACTGAAATTGGTCACCCCCACACCTGATACCTGCCCTTACCCGCTTACGAATGGAAGCCACAGTAGTTCTTAGTGAAAGCTCATCCCTCAGTTTTATTATTGCATCATCGAGCAGGCTGCTTAAATCTTGCAAACTGGCAACTTCTGTGCGGTAAACGTCTTGCTTCAGGGAACCCCAAACAAAGAAGTCCAATGGAGTGAGATCTGGCGATCTAGGTGGCCAAACAATTGGTCCATTACGACCATTTCATCGCAGATACTGCTGATTCAAGTAGTCCCGAACGGCATTGGAAGAATGTGCATGGGTCTCATCGTATTGAAAAATGATTTCCGCTCAATTTTTATTAAAATTAAATTTTTATTATTGATTTTAATACAAATTGTATTTCTTTCTCCCATTGTTTTAATGGTGTTTTCCTTTACCTGCGGCTTATTTCTGTCGAGCTATCTACATGATAGACCAGATGTTTTTGTCTAAAGGTTGTCTGAGGGAGTAATGCTGACCGGTTGTCGGCCTGGATAGCTCAATTGGTAGAGCCTTGACCATGTAAGTCAAAGATCTGGGGATCGACTCCCGGTCCAGGCATTATTTTCACTCAGTCGGAAAAATAAAATTTCAATAAAATATGATTTCCGCTAGTTGGGGTACAGGAATGACATCAAGTAATCCTGGAAGATGATGTTTCCGTAACTCCAAATACGTATTGCTTGTCAGATGACCTTGGAACACATGTGGACCTATCAAGCGATCGCCAACCACTCCAAGCCAAACATTTAAGCTGAATCGCGTCTGGAACGATGAGTTTCGTGTTACAAATGTAAATTTAACATGCCATCCCGAGTGAAAAGTGACTTCGCCACAGTATATTTCTAAGGAAATGGTGTTCCTCAATATCTCGCTCTAAAAACCAGCGGCATAAAGTTACCCGATTTGGAAATCTTAGCGGCGTAATTCTTGTACCGGTGTGAAGTGGTATGGATGATACTGGTTTTAGCGGAACACATTCATCACTTTACTTTGGGAGATTCCACCTTCTCTCCCAAGTATGCGTGAACTCATATCTGGATTTTTCTCCATTAGGTCGTGTACGGACTCCTCAGCGGGTGCAGAGCGGCGGCCATGGCCCCTTTCGTACACCCTACCGAACGACCCACTCTCCCTAAGCCTTCGAAAGACATATTTCATAATTTTATTTGTGTATTTTTACTTTCTAATGAAAAGCTCTTCAGAGAAATGGTGGTAATATTTTCATCAAAATGCAAATTTTACTTAATTTTTATTTGAAATATGGTGAAATAATTTTATCAACGTATATTATCATTAAAAAAAAAAAAAAAAAAAAAAAAAAAAAACTTTTGATGAGTATATTTAAGAAAGCGTTATTTTAGGTTCACATTTTTTTTTTTTTTTTTATGTTTTGTTTATTTTTTAATATAGTTATAAGTGCGCTGGTAAAAAAATCTTTAAATTATATTTTCAGAAGACCAGAGACAAAAGACCAAAGTCTTTTTCTTTCTTTCTTTTTTTTTTTTTTTTTTTTTTTTTAATCATTTTTTTTTAAATCTTTTTTAATCTTTGTTTTTGTTTTGGAACAAAAGATGTGGAATTTAGAAAATAATAATAATAATAATATATATATATATATATATATATATATAAAACTTTGCAAATTCAGTTTAGAACATGTTCCTGAATTGCATATTTAACATATCGACTAGGATTTTTTTCATTATGTATACAATATTGCCATTGTGTTAGTATAGTAGTACATGAATATATTTTGAGGTTAATTGTTTACCCGCTATTTTCATTAACAATTGAACAAAAATATCCGCAACAGCTTTAAACTACTTTTTCTATATTTATTTTATTTTAATGTGTTAGTCGCTTTTTTCTCTTTACTTACTTATGATTGTGATTTTTTTCGTTTTCATTTCATGGTATTTTTTGTGGATCGTTTTTCTTTTTTTTCCCCGCTTTTTTTCATTCTAAAGTGCTAATATTCATTCTAATATAATATTTTATGGAATCCAATTAAAAAAAAAAAAAAAAAAAACTGTGACTTCAGGCCACTACATGACTTTCTTGTATATTTTCCTATAAAAACTCATTCAATAAAAATAATTTTTTTTAATTATTATTTAAAAAAAAATATCTTCCACGATAGTGCAGACGATTTCCATAATAGAGAGAAGTAGTATAACACTAAATATCCAAAAAATCCCCTTTTATTCTCAATATTTAAAAAAAGAAAATAAAAAAAAATATATTACGATTTTTTTCGTTTTTCTAGTTTCGTTTTTTCTAGTTTTTTTTCGTAAAAAGTAAAAAAAAAAAAAAAAAAAAAATCGATAACTTTGTTTAAATTATCACAGATCTACAGCTCAGCCATTCGTTTTAAAAGTATTGACGAGACATTTCGAAAGATACCCATCTTGAAAATTTGCTACCACCCAGGGTACGAAGTGATGCCCACACATGCACAAAATAATTTTCCTAGTTAACTACTACTATTATCAATAATTCCTATTAATATTACAATCACAAGTTAAAAGTAACTCTCATTATGTACATTTATACGAAATTTTCTACTACACTGCCATGTTAAAAATTTAGACAAAATACGATCACAGCACCACCTGTTGAGCGAATGATCCCCAAATCTAATCAGCAGCAGTTTGGGCCAGGTTCCAACTAAATACTAAGTTTGGTTGAATTTCGTTCATTGATTGGTGAGTTAAAGATTCCACAAAATTCGTGATACACACAGACATTCTCTAAAATTTATCAAATCGTGTTCAGGACATCCTAAAACGTGTAAATCCATCTAAAACCTGAGTTCAAAAATTTTCATGAATCCTATACTTTCTCTGTATTATATATAGAAGAAAGTAAAAAATGAATTCATTAAAATCCCTAATATCAAAACACTTTGTATAGCAATTCTTTAAAGAACACCATACAACACATTCTCTCTAAAGGCATTATTTTATCACATGAAATATTTGGGCGTCTTAGAAAACGAATACAGAAAAATAAATAGTAACCAAAGATTAAATTGAAATACATATGTATATATATATTTATCAGATGAGATTACTCAATTACATACGTGAAACTATTAATAAAGAAGAAAGGAAAAAATAATTTTATAAATAAATATCGCTCGGTGCCAGAAAAATATTATATTTATGGAAAAAAAATGTGTATTATTATGAATTATACTACAGAGAATTTTTGTTTTACTGATAGTTATATTTATAAAAAAGCAGTTAGAATAATTAAGCTTATTTTGTATGAATTTTATCATTTGCGTAAGTAATTTTGAAAGATTATTTTGAATGTGAATTTTGCAGTGAAATTCAATAAGAGTCATTCAGAGTTTTTAGAATAATTCACAAAGAGGTCCTGTGGATTATTGTAAATACTCTTTTGAATGCTTAAAATAATCACAGCTAATCAGCATATTAAATTTCAGATCTATTGTTCGTAATTTAAACAGAAATAAGTTTTTTCTTATTTTTTCATTTATATTTTATGCATTATTTTTGAACAAAAAAGTATCCTTTCTCTCCTTCATTATCTTCAGTTATAAAATATCTATAAAAATGATACAATATTTTAACTTATAACAATAAGTTAATTAAGAAAATGAACACAAATTTTATTATTACTTTTAATACTAAACGTTTCATGTTATAAAGCAGAATTTGCAATATTTTAAACATCTTTTTAAAATATATTGAATATATTTATTTATTTTTATTTATTAATTATTTTTATCTAACAATTTTTTATCTTCTTTTTCTTATTATAATTTTTGCATGATTTGTAAAATAAAACAATTTTCATGTTATTAGTTATATTATAATACTTTTTATAATGGAATATATTTGAACAAAAAAAAATAAAAAATAAAAAATAAAATCAAATAAAAAAAAAATCAAAATAAATTTCGTAACCTTTCTTAAAAATGTGCCAAATATCTTAAGTTATTCTGCAGATAATCTGCAGATATTTTTAGAGAAATCCTCAAAATTATTTTTAGTGGGGAAGAATTGATAACGAATATAAATTGCTAAATTTACGATGAATTTTTGAATACAGGTACGGTTACTTTAAAAAGATGCAAAGTACTGTTTGTAAAAATTAAATAAAATAAATAAAAACACAAATCACTGTGCGCACTATTTATCAATAAATATTAGGACATTTTCGAAATCAGATGTTTTTTCAAAAAATCTAGAAAAAATCATTACAATTATTATGGAACTTTAGGGTATATAGAATTTGTTAGACTTCATATAATGCAATGAATGTTTTGTCCCGAAAAAGAGAATGTGACCAGTAAAAAAACAACAAAAATAAAAATGTTTTAGATATTTCTGCAAAAAGTAATGTTAGACATGAATTTTAGCTTTGGCATTTAAGTATGGGGCTAATTATTTCTTAAAATTTTTTAATTATTTCTATGCATTTTTGTGAGGCTACCACGTATATTCATGGAAATATAGCGGTTTCTTATTTTTTTTTTTATTTATTTATTTTTTTTATTATTATAACGCGTAGGATATGTATCGAGTGATGAGCCGTTTTAGGAAAACTTTTCATACAATATTAGACAGCATACTGTAATCAGAATGCAAAAATGTCAAATATCTTACGAAATATGAGAATTTTTACCAAATAAGTTTTAAGTTCACACACGCAAACTTAAAAAAAAAAAAAAAAAAAAAAAATCTTAATTCAATAACCAAAAATATCGAGTTACTTATGTGAAAACTCCAAAGAAATATCGCGTAAATTCAAAACGTTGTCAGCAATGGAATGGACAGAATTTCTGTACCACTCAAAATAATAATAATAAAAGTAATAATAATAATAGGGAGTTATATCGATATTTATTTACAATCAATGAATTCTGTATTACAGCCTTTTGAACCAAAATGAAAATGTAAGTAAAACCCCTTATTGTTTAGCTTTTCTTTTGAAAAGAACAGAGTATCTTTTCATCTATTCCCAACAACTTTTTGAATTTACATGAGATCTGTTACTATATTACTTTAATAATTTTTATGTAAGTAGAAGGGAAATTAATTAGAAAATCATGTTTTAAGTTGTTGATTATGTGTATGTCTCTTATAAACATAAATGAAACAAGTAACAACAGTAATTTAAAATGTCTTATTTTGAAATTCAAACGATTTAGCCAGGTGAGAATTTTGCCAAAGTTGGTTAATTGTCTGTGTCAGTAGTCGTCTGTCTCAATAATTTGGAACAAATTTCTACATTTAATAAACATCTATAACTTTTATGAACATGTGTATCGTCTCTAAATTGTGACTGAAAACACGCTAGCCCCCATAAAAAAAAGTAAGAAAAAAAACTATGATCTAACGTTTTATAAGTATATTTATGTGCAGTAGTTTTTATCTCGCCTCTTAATCTTCAAGATAAATTTATAGTATTAAAGACAGAAAAAACTGTGTGAATGCAACATTAAATCATTTAAATTATCTAGGCATATAGAGATTAGGCATATAGAGATTTTTTTTTTTTTTTTTTTTATATTAAATAATCCGTCGATGAAGAATAAATTGAAATATTTTGTTTAAAAGGAAAATGCCGCAAAAAGTCTTTAAATATTGATATATAATAAATATTCATAATAACAAAAAATTAAAAAAAAAATTATACCGAGAGCAAATATTATTTCTATATTTATACGATACAGGTATACTTCATTGTTTTTAATACAATGTTTTTGTTACACACAAATTTCGCAAATGATACTATATTTAACATATTTTAAGTGACATTACTAATAAACGTAGCTGTTTAAAGCAAAAGAAATAAAAGCGAGTGTCTAAAAAAGAAAAAAAAATCATAATTTTCTATGTATTTTCTGACATTAACAAACCAACATCTAAATCTGCCTCTGTTATTATGACGTACGTCAATCTTACTTAGATGTGACATTTACTTAAAGTTTTATGCGCGTAGTTCCTTTTTCCGTAATATAAGTTTCTGTATTTTCTTCATCCGTTTATTTTTAATTAATTGGTTATAAGAATATAATTTGGTTACATATATATGTGTTCTACAATACAAATTTAACTTTATAGCGTTGTCAGTTTCGAATTCTGTAATATATTATTAAATTAGAAAAATTTTAGAATATATTTCATTGGCTTTAATAAGATGTTATTCTTATATTCATTTATGAAGAAATTCAATCTTAATCTTTGATGATAAAAAAAAAAAAAAAAAAAAAAAAAAAAACCTTCAAATAGAATAATTTTAAAAACTTTTTTTTTTCAACAATAAATTATTATTATTACTTAAAATAACACAATATAATATATATATATATATATATACATATATATATATATATTCATTCCATAGAACTGTCCATTTTACTCTTAAACCTTAAAAAATTTGATGGAATCACTGTTTGGATAAAAAAATAAATATATTGAATATATTATGTTGTACCAAAAAGTTTACGCATAATTTTAAAATAAAAACTGGCAATAATATTAATTGAACGATGCATAATCTTATTTTTTGAAACACTGAAGCAAAAAATCTATACTTATTTTATCACCTTTATTTGAAGTAATGAGTTGCTTACATGTGCGATCGTTGTCTCTTTGTCACATGTGAAATTTAACTTTTGATTCCATGTCACCATCACTCCATGCATATATATATATTTTCTAAGTATTTAAATAATATACACAGCTCTTTACATGCATTTTGACTTTACCCATTAAATGATTTTTCATATTATACTTTATAACATTTCAAAAGAAATAAACACGCAGATGAAACACTGCGATTCTGGCTGAAAGAGAGACTGCTACAGACTGAAAAAGTTTAATACTAAATCTCATTGGGTGTGATGTCATATGTTTTTTGATGACAAATGCTTCTATGTAAGCTTTTCGCCGGGAAAACAACCTCACAGTGTTATATGAGCTAGGATACGTCGTTTTGGGTATTACAATTTTCATTAGTTCAGATTAATATATTTTATTATTTAAAATGTGTAACCAGCAAATTCATGTTAAACAAAATAGATCAGTATGGAAATCAAAATAGATTATAATAGATCATATGGAATCCAAATAGATCTTTCAGATATTATATCAGAATAGATCATATGAAAGTACACTGTATGCAAGTAAGTAAGCCCGAAAAGCAATATATATATATAATAAACGAATTGCATATTTCCATTGTAAAAATTTAAAATAAATATGTTGAAGAACCACACATAAATTTTATGAATATAAAGAAATAGTTTTTAATCAAAGCATTTATTATTTAAATGTTGTAAATAAAATAGCAGTGCATATATTTATAATTGTTTTTCTTTAATCGAGAAATATGCATATTCCATACATTTTATGTAAGCTAAGTGATGTTTTCATGAAGTATTTTTCTCTAAACATATTTTAAAAGATACATTTATAAATTAAAAACTGAATAAACTTTTTAAAATTGTATCTGTGTAACATTTTAATCTGTATTGAACTTTTTAAATACTAAACATATCTTGTCAAAATTTTAATTTATTTATATCAACAGAGAAAAATTTCCTACTTCTTTCATATGCTTCAGCAAATTATTAAAAATCTATAATTTGAATTTCTTAGTTTATAATTATTGAAATATTTTATTCGCAAGTTAAAAAAGAATTTTAAAGTATTTGTTTAGTACAAAAGCTGTTAAAATAGAAATGACAGAAGGATATACGCTAACTGTTTATATCAGTAGCATCAAGCTTACAATTGCCAATAGCAAAATGTTGATATTACTTGAGGTTTGTAAATAATGTATTTTAAATAAGATTTCTTAATGCAACGCTTTATCTAAATAAGTACAAGTCATATGCGGTATTTACGTGTACTAAATATAATGATACTTTTATCATCGATAATTATATAGTAAGTACTTACTACATATGTTTTGAAGGGAAGCTAATTCTATTTTAACTACATGTATAATATATATTGTTTATCTCTATATATTAAAAAAAGTTACTGGTGTCATTTTTTTTTTCTTTTTCTCTGCAACCAGATCTCCTTGTGAACGGCAGTGACTCTCACGTCATTCATATGTGCTGAAAGCTCCAAAGTCGACATTTCAGTTGATTAGAAATTTCATCATCTTAATTAACGAAATTATTAATTAAAAACATTGGGCAAATAATGGTGTTGTATTTACCAACATGCAAAAATTTTCTCCAAATCACTCTTTTTTAAAACTTATGGTGCCAAAATTACCAGAAAATATAAAATTTCAACCGTGATGTAAAGAAAAAAAAATATGTATTCATGTTGCTTTTAGTATCAAAGATATTTGGCATCTCCAAATAAATAAAAGCGTTATGTTAGATATTTTCAATGAAAAAGGGAATTTAGGATAGTAATTTGTCGTCTGCAGATAACTTTCTTTTCTTCTTTTGTGAGGTAAAGCAATGTTAGCGTAACGCTACAAACGAAGTTCGCACTTTACGAATAACACGGGAATGTGTAGAGTTTAGGATTCAGTTGATTAATGGAGTTAGTTCTTATGATAAACGAAACTGTAATTTGTGATATGCTAATATTTTGGAAAGCGATTTATATAAAAGGAGAAGGTAGAGAAGATAAAAGGGTTAGTGGCTTAGAGGGAAGTAGAAAGGAGGTAGCTACTTAGGAAGTAGAAAGGAGAGTTAGCTGCTTAGAGTAGGATAGTAGAAGATAGTTAGTTGAGTAGTATAGTGGCGTAGGGAATCCTCTCAGTAACGACTGCCCTTTAAGTTTATAAAGGTACTGAATGTGATTATAGTCCAACGCCCACCTTTTTATTAAGCTCTAAATAAAAGCTCTTTATTTATTTTATATTTAAGTCTCGTGCTCACTTTATTAAGTAATTAAGTAATTAAGTTAAAATCTAAAGTTAAATGATCATGTCAGCCTCTAATTCCTCACAGTGGCGCCCATATTCGCTCGAATCCCCCCCCCCCCCGAGCGAGTATTCCTTGATGGCACTACTAGTGCGCTTCAATTTTTTGATGAGCTTGAATATTTTTTTAACTTTTATAAAATTGATATTGTTTGGTTAAAATGTTCCTTAAGAGGTGAACCAAGTCAGTGGCATGATTTAATCGCCTGCCATTCACTTGGCCCAAATCCAACCTATGAGGATTTAAAAAGTAGAGTTATATGTCTCTTTGCCACTTGGTATGATAGATTAAGATTGGAGCATGAACATTCCATCCCCCTCAAAAGTCAGTGGAAAGTGGTAATAAAGGCAGTAGAAAAACCACAACGAGTTATTAAGTCACAGGAAGCAAGCTCGAGTAATGTAAAGCAACCTAAAACTGGCGATAAAAACTTTCTCTCTAGTGACAAAAGTCAAACGCAAGTTGAAGCAAATGATCAAACTTCGCTTCCAACCAGCACTACAGACGAATTTAAGTCTGATATTCAGCCTTTGGAAACAGATAAAAAATCCGATAAATTATCTAGTGTAGCGACGGCGGTTGTAAAGGAACATACAATTAAAATAAATGTGGCGGCTGAAACCGTTAAACTGAGTGAAATGACAAATCATTAAATATTGCGGCTAATCCTTCCGCCAATACCTGAAATTTATGTTTTGGAACTGTTAAGCCAAAAAACCTTTCTAGTAGTTTAAATGCATTTCCTAATAATTTAAATTTAAGTTCTAAAACAGTCAAGTCGACGGATTCTTTTATTTTCGCAGAATCTGTGGTAAAAGAAAGTGAAAAGTTTAACCACCGTGCTTCTAAATATCTCGCAACTACTCTTGATGAAAATCTAGCCGTTAATGTAAATGAAAGTAATACATTTCAAATGCAGTGTTAACTAACTTTAGTTCTACAGATCTAGTACGTAAATTCAACGATAATGTCGTAAATCAAACGGAAAAGTCAGATACCTGTGTCCCTAGTTTAAACGACAAAGTAACAGAAAGAGTGATTTTTACTACTGCATTCCAATATTCTAAACCTTGTAAGCCCTCCAGGACCTCTAACTGAACGAGTAGAGAGCGAGCGGAACCCTCTCCTGGAACTATGGACAGTGACAAGGTGCAGGGTGCGAAATCCCCTCAAGAGAGTGACCAGGCGCCAGGTTCGAAGCCTCCTCAGGACAGCGACTCTGCAACGTCTGACCTGAATCTGCAAGCCACCAGCACTGAAATCTCTACAGAAACACTACAGGCCAATCTGACCCGATTCTCTTATTTTGCTGATATAAAGGAATCTATATGTCAGGTACTATGGTTTATTATTTTTTCCGTTTTAAAGTGTATTTCTAGCAGAGCAGTCATAAAATCTAGGACATGTACTGAAGCCTTTTGGACTTTCAACCATTATCTGAAAGCAATGAACTTTCTTAAAATTCAAAAATCTAAATTTAAACTTCGAGAATGAACTTTCAACTCCGGAAATTTCATGTTTTGTTTACATGTCATAAATTTGTTTCTGTTATACAATATATTCATGTATGTACTTTAATTTTTTCTTACTTATAGCCATGACCAGCAGCGATTAGTACGATAAATTTTTTTTCTTCCTTTGTATATAAATCCCCCCCTCCTCTAGTTTTTTACATGATCTATATGTATGTACTCTAATGTTTTCTATTTGTAGCCTTCAACGGCAGTTTTTGGTAAAAAACTTTTTGAACATTATATATTCACTATCTATGTTTTTCTAAATGTTGTATAAATTGTATAAAATGAATATTTTTTATTGTTAAAACTTTTGTATTCAACTAAAAGTTCTATGTATGTATTATTAGTATGGGGTTAAAAAGATTTTTTTTAGCTATTTTACATGTAAATTCGTGTTTAACGACTAACTTTAATAAACCAACAATTTCGTTTTTTTTCTGTGTGCAAATAGCTAGGTGGGAAATATTGCTTATCTTTAAATTTTTGTGTCAAACTCTCATTTATCTATCTGTAGTGTACCTTCTATTTTTATTTCTATGTTAAAAAAGTTTTGTATTTTAGAAATACTCTGATGATTAAAACCCTCAGTCCAGTCGTTCATCTGAAAACCCAATCTCATGATTTCTTCAATTGTTACTTTGAAATGAAGACTGATAATTTTTGGAAGGAGGTAATTCTGGAAGTTTGCCAACACTTTTTGATTTCTAAAGCAGAAATAATTTCTTGGACGCATGCCAGAAGTGGATTCTTTCAAGATCAATCTGATAGAACACTGGAATTTTTTTTTGATGCAATCTTCAGTGGCTAACAACATTTCAAGTTTTCAATAAAATTATTTTCTTAATGTTACAAGTTTAAAAATTAAGTTTGTCCCTTTCCAGGTTAAGGAAAGATGTACCTGTCATCCCGGCTGTACCGTTGGACTATATTTCACTAATTTTGAGTGCAAGATTTTTCCGTCGTAAAGAACTTCGATTGAGCTTAAAATTCTTATCATAATTTTTTTCTAAGTGAATGGTTTTTCATCCCGGCGCTCTTAATTTTTTTTTTCACTATTAGATTTCAAAGCAAGTAGTTATAGTTGGGCTGTTTCCCGCCTCTTTTTCTCAAGTATTATGCAGTTTAATTTTAACAGTATGTCACTGCAACTATTTTTCAGTTGTATAGCTTAACAATATTTTAAAACTTTCACGGGTAAAAACCCGTTGTGGATTTTTACGTGAAATTTTTGTCTTTTGGGGAGGAACTGTGAGGTAAAGCAATGTTAGCGTAACGCTACAAACGATGTTCGCACTTTACGAATAACACGTGAATGAGTAGAGTTTATGATTCAGTTGATAAATGGAGTTAGTTCTTATGATAAACGAAACTGTAATTTGCGATATGCTAATATTTTGGAAAGTGGAGAAAGTAGAGAAGAGAAAAGGGTTAGCGGCTTAGAGGGAAGTAGAAAGGAGGTAGCTAGTTAGGAAGTAGAAAGGAGAGTTAGCTGCTTAGAGTAGGATAGTAGAACATAGTTAGTCGAGTAGTATAGTGGCGTAGGGAATCCTCCCACTAACGAAAGATTAATATAATCGTGAGAGGTAACGACGTTAAATGAAGTTGTTGAGATTAATTATGGTTAATTGTTTATAGTTAGAGTATTTATGAAGGCCGCCCCTTTAAGTTTATAAAGGTACTGAATGTGAATATAGTCCAACTCCCACCTTTTTATTAAGCTCTAAATAAAAGCTCTTTATTTATTTTATATTCAAGTCACGTGCTCACTTTATTAAGTAATTAAGTTAAAATCTAAAGTTAAATGATCATGTCAGCCTCTATTTCCTCACACTTTTAGAAAACTAATTTTCTTACTGTGAATTTCTTATGTTGCTTATAAATTTGTTTATATGCTCGTTTTTATTTTGTTTTCATATGTTTTGTTTTATTTTATTTTATTAATGATTAAACAATGTCTTATCTGTATAAATGGCTGAATTTATTTTTCTATTAAAAAAATATTTATTTCTTTTTATTTAAAATATATTTTTAAATACTTCTGTTATATATTGATTTTTTTTTTTTTTTTTTTTTTTTTTTGAGTCACATTCAAACTCATTTATAAATGACACCATTTTCTAATTTCGATCTGATAATTTTTTAACATTACCAAATTGGAAATTTCTATGATACATTTCATATTTCTAATTACGTTAAGACAAACGTACGTTTGTCTTAACGTACGTTTATCACTTAAAGTTCTTATAGAGAATCGAGTACATTTCATCCTTCTTTATTTTAAGAAGTAGGTAGAGGAGAATTAAAAATTGGAGATGTAGGGGATTTCTTTTTTATTATTATTAAATTAATAATAATAATAATTATAATAACCCTTTTTTTTTCAGATATTTTCGAATCTGTTAAAATATTATCTAGCTGTACATTATATATAGAGAGAGTATTACGTACTACCCTCAAATAACTATATATATATATATATATACATATATATATATATATATATATATATATATATATATATATATATATATATATATATAGATTCTCAATGAATAAAATGAAATAAAACCCAAAAAAACACCGAGGTCTACATCAGGGAGGACCCTCAGTGTACGGGTGAAAGAGAAGTTTCTGAAAGGACAGTAGCAATTAGCTAATAACTATCCTTAGCCCCCAACTTCTCACCAAACAGAAAACCACCATTAACGGAAAAGAAATCTGACAAACATATAATTTAAAAAATCCAAAAATAATTATCAAATTACCAAAATTACAAAAGTATTACAAATTAATATATATGAAATATACAAGAAATTACAAAATACATTAAAAGGAAATACAATAAGATGAAATCCCCTACCTGAAAAACTGACTCTCTTCGGCTGACGGGGGCTACTCGTCGGTACTTAAATATCGCCCTTAATTTAGGAACTAGAACAAACCGAAAGAGGAAAAAATTAGAAGTTAATAATTATTAACTTGGAATTATTTAAGTTTTGCATTTCCTTTTGCAGCAATTCTGCGAATTGGTTTGCAATTCTCCTTTTACGTTTTTCTTTTCTTTAAACTCATAAATTCGTTACAATAGTTACCCATATATATATGTATATATATAGTAAAATGTAAAGGCATTAGAAAAAAAAAAAATTTTTTCTTTCTTTCTTTCTTTCTTTCTTTTTTTTTTTTTTTTTAAAATAAGCAATTATATCAGAAAATCCATCGCCAAATAGTGACAAAAACTTAAATGCCGACAAGGGGTTATATACTAAAGTTGTATTGCAAAATGATCTAGCTATTACGAATTTCTTCCTACTCTGAAAAAAAAATTAATAATAATAATAATTTTTCACATAATATTTCATTAAAAGAAATAAATAAATAAAAAGCCATTAAACATTATGTATTTCAATTTGACATTGAATATGGGTATTACTATAGCATTTTTCTGTTTTTGTGTTGTGTCATGCTCTTTTAATATTCTTATTCGGTGTAACCAAAGCAGCTAATAGGGATGCAGAGATCCACTTAATAACTGAAGCGAGACAGGATTTGTGGAGCATAGAAAGCGGACGGCAAAGCCTCTAGTGTAATATGTATTAATGATAGTCTATAGAACTGTTATTTAGATGTTGTTTTGTTTTTTCAAAAACTAATTTTTATTATCTGAAAAACTATATATCTATATATATATGAGAGTGAGAAAGCGAGAAAGTTTTAGATAAGAAGTATTGTTTTTCGTCTTTTATTAAATATTATTTTAAGTGTGTTTGTGTGTTTTAATGTTGTTTGTACTTAAACATAAAAAGAAGACATACCATTATGTTTTGTTGCATTTATTTTCTTATTTTTTATGTATCTCCAAATATCCATTAAATATGTATATATATATTCATAAAAAGGCTGATAAATTGGCATTTATTTCTTTTTACTTATGTAGATATGATTTTTACTGCAATCTTAAATCTCAAGCAGAACAAACTGAAGTAACATATGCAATGAGGACAGCTATTATACGGTGAAAATCCCAAAGTTTTGGTTCAGTCAAAGGTTAACTTTAAAATATTTTGAATAATATCTAAAAGATGGATATACAAATAACGTTAAATGTATTATCTTTGTATGTACATATATATGGTTTTCAATGATAAAGTGTGCATAAAGCTGAAATTTATCTTTTAGCGATGCTTGAATCATATTCTTTTATTATTCTTAGTAATTTTATCTCAAGTTAAACGATTATTCATTGGAAGCTAATATACTCTAACAACAACAAAAAAAAAAAAAAAAAAAAAAAAAGACGTACCCAGAAGGATTTATCCAAATGGGACGAGAAATGATAGATGTAATGTACATGTAGAGGAAAACAAATAATTACAGTTTCATAAAATTTGGAAGATTTAATCAAGACAAAGGGCATCGCAAAGTAATTAAGTCTATAACATGTTTGTCCACTTTTGGCCCTTATGTAAGCAGTTACTTTGCTTGGCACTAATTGAAAGATTTGGCAGATGTGCTCCTGGAAGATATCAGGTAAAATTCTGTCCAATTGCTGCATTAGATTAGCAAATTCCCGCGGTGGTTATAGGACCCTTTTCATGATTCTCCAAACGTCTTCAGTGTTAGAGAGATCTGTTGACTTTGCTGTTTAAAATAATGTTGGACATGCAAGAAAACAAGCAGTGGAAACTATCTATGTGCACAGGCAGGCATTATCATGTTAAAATATACAATCAGGATTGCGTTCTATAAAGGGGAAAAAGACGGGACGTAGAAAGTGGCCGTCGTACCTCTGTGCTGTAAAGATGTCACGGATGACAACCAAAGGTGTCCTGCTATGAAATGAAATGACATCCCAAACCATCACTCCTGATTGTCAGGCTGTCTGGCTGGCGACAGTCAGGTTGAAATCCCAACTTTTCCGGAGTGCGTCTCCAGACACATCTTCGTTGAGCATCGAGGCTCAAATCGGAATGAGACTCATTAATGAAAAAGATTCTACTTCATTCTGTGTCACTCCAGTTTGAATAATTCCGATATCACTTTAAACGTGCTTGGCAGTATACGAAAAGTAATAGCACTCCGCACAAGGGGCTCCATTAGCACAACCCCATTTCTCTGAGCCTCCTATTAATGGCCTTTCATGGCACTGAAGTACCAGGTGAACGTAGGATCGATGATAATGATGAATTATTGGATTTGAGTACCGTCCTGACGATTGATCGGTTCTCACGTTCTGTCCTCTCTCTACGCCGACCGCTTCCTCCCTGATACTGTGTTCAGCCATGGTTCCCCCAATTCTGGCCAATATCATCCAATAGTGAAATTTCTCCTATACAACAGTCGGACCCACCAGCGGCCGAACGGTTCTGCACTCAACGCTGTTGGATGGGAGGTGCAAGGTTCGGTTCCACGTCGCGCTCATCGACCTAGCCGGTCGGAATTTTCCATAGTTTCCTCCGAAACTCGCGTAAATACAGGCTAGGATCCCTTAGAAAGACCCCCATGGGGCATTCCCCTATAGGCCTAATACACTAACGGTGTCAATTGGCCTTAAACCCTACAACCAACTAACCAAAATATACAATTGTCATATTGTAAAAAAATTCGCAGATTATACCAACCGGCTTCTTCACACCTCTCTCAAATGATCCCTTCCGTGGAGGATCAAAATTGTGATGGCATGTCTCCGGACCACTTCTAGGGGTGTGTCCCAGACCGTCGCCAATTGCCCATCTGCGCAGCATTAGTGCGACGTAAAACCCAACCACCACGAACCAACCTCTCTCAAATGCTGACATTTGCGCATATTTTTACACACCTGTATGCGAGACGTAGTTACTGTTTACCTGAGTAGGTGGAATAAAATTCTCAAAGAATTCATGACCTGGAATCAAAATTCCTCCGTTTTGATATTATGCAAATTGCGCAGTTAAAGATGCGCTGCAACGTCATATGCTCATTCGATGACAGCCAAAATTTAAAATTTTTAATTTTCCATCGAAACCTGCATGCATGTCAATTTGTGTCCAGTTTGCATTACTCTTTCTTGATCCGTCGTTTTTTTTTTTTTTTTTTTTTTTTTTTTTTTTTTAATGTTATAGAATGTATATTATATATATTAGCATTAATATATTATAGCATAATATATGTTGCAACTAATATATTACAGCATTTTACGTAGAAATATTAAAAATTATGTAAGCACAATATTCGAATATTCATGCGCAAAAAGCTTTATTTTTACATTTATGATATAATAAACTATGCACAAGAAATTTAATCTTTTACTGTATTGTAATATATCTTTCCAGACTTGCATAAGAAGAGGAAATATTTTTTTTCCAAATCTGATAATTTTGTAATCACATTATGTTTGTTGTACAAAGACCTTCAGATAACAAGTTGTACTAATTTTCGAAACGTATTTGTTTATTTCAGTCATACATAAATAAAGGAAGAGAAATTTTATATTATTCCAATCTTTAAAAAAAAAATTAAGAATTATTATATATTTTACATAAATCTATAAAATAAGTAATATAATATACACAATAGCTTTTTTTAATTGAAACTAAATTTTGCTACGAAAATTACTAAATTACTAGAAACATTATATAGTTACCACGACATAAAAAAAAATGATTTTCGCCTTTCTATTTAATTTTTCCGTATAACTCTTTCTGAGTACTATAATGTAATATTTTACACTGTGTTATTTGTAGTAAATGTTTGAATTCCAAACAAATGATTGTAAGAAAACAAAACATAACATTAACTCGTATATAACCAAAATTATTCTAATGTTTCTGAATTGAAAAACAGAAACGTAAATATTTTTCTTTCGAAAAGAAATTTAAAGATTTATAGAAAAGCAGTTTTATATTCTCCAGGCACCGGATTGTATAGTTTTGCGTAAAGAATATAAAACAATACACCATGATAAAATTTTAAACTTTGTTGACTATTACTGTCTAATGGAAAATAGTTAAAAGGTTTATTTATATGTTTCATATAAAATTAATATGCTCTGATAAAAATTAGATGTAATTGTTTCTTTGTTTAACTTTTCATCAATATTTATGCCATAGAAATTAGATATCAGTAAAGAAAGACATTTTTAAATTTTTATCTTAACTTTTATTTAGTATATTATATAGTGGTATCAAACTTTTACAAAACGCCGTCAAACTTACAATAATGTGATAATTTAAACATACAAGTAGTAATAATCATCAAATGAGATAAATGAATTTAAGGAAAAAAAAAAACTACGTCTCGCAATAATTGCAACTAGCAAAAATGTGCAAAATTCCACACCTTTGTTCCTTTTCTTATCTACTTTTAAAATTTGGAATGCACAGATCTACCATTTTTCTCACTCAATTTTAATCTAAAAGCATCGTAATCCATATTATTATTTGAATCAAATTAGGTAAAAACTCTGAGAAAAAAATATACCACCTTCCTCTAGAATGAATAAGTGGCCATTTTCTAAATGCCTTAACTAGAAATATAGATTTCCGAGCTATGCGCGTAAGGCACGCCAATAAACTGAATAGACAAAATTATCTAGAATTTCTAGTGTACACATTTCTAGATGGTGAAACAATATTCTGAATACTCTAAATATTCTGAATCATTTGTAATGCGAGAAATTCTCGCTTGATTTTCTAGAATTGGGTAATAAACCAAGATTATAGTTGCTTAAACCCGCCTCTTGTAGTCTTATTTATTTGCAGAGATTTTTAAATACCTTTGCCCTCGAGAATATAGGCAAACGCTCTAGAATTCTACTAGATGCTTCTAGAACTCGCTTTCCAATGGGACTAGAATTTAAAAAGATGACATGGAACTATTTTTTCTAGACCCACAGCTTAGATTCTAGATGTCAGTTACAGAAATGTTTCTCAGTGAACAACAGGATGTATTATTAAATTTAACTTTATATTTGTTATCTTATATAGTGATATAAATCATTTAAAAAACGACATCAAAGTCACAATATGATAATTTGATTTATACAATTATTAATAATTCTAAAATTAACTAAATAACCTCAAGAAAAATAAATTACACAGGTCTGTCATAATTTTTTTTGCTTCACAGTGATGTGATTTTCTGGTGTATTTTTAGACGATGCTTATTGGGGAAAAACTATTAAAAAATTTTCATCAATTTTTTTAACTCTTATCTAACTTATTTCCCGTAAAATCTAGATGATGTGAGTAAAGAACAAAGAGAGTTATTTCATCTAGACATCAAAGAAATGTATAGAATTATCAGAAATGATGGAGTGTAATCTTGTAAGCAGATTACTGTAGGATGCTGCAGATAGAATCGTTTTCCTCAAGTATTTCGAGCCGTACATAAGAAAACAAGTGCTAAACAGAGCTTCAATGTAAAGAACAACATTTAAAAGGTAATAAAATCCTTTTTTAATGTATTTTATACATAAATATATTTAATTTGTTGTAGCTTGTACCTCAAGAGGCTGTCCTCAAGGGTCCTGCATCGGACCAGTGTTACGGTAATTCACAGCAGATAAATTATTAAAAAGCTATAAACTACACGATCAAAATATAATCACATACGCGGATGACTTTTAAATATTAATAGGTGAAAATACAAGGCAAAAATTAGAAATCAAAAGCAATCAACTAGTTAAAACATTTTCTGATATATGTACTTCATTAAACCTCAATATTTCTCAAGAAAAATATACCACAGCAATGATGTTAGGCAGTCTTATTTTTTGAATCAAGACCCCCTTTAAAATCCAAAACAATACTATTCCGGTCAAATCAAAATTGCAATATTTAGGCCTTACTCTGGATTCAAGATTTAACTGGTTTCAACACTTTCAAAAAATCGTTCAAAAATAGCAAATTTCATAAGTAATATTGTAATTGTAAGAACAAGAGATAAAGGCCTCAAACTTGATATTATTAAAACATGATACAATACTGGCACATTAAAAATAATAGAATATGGTTATGAAGTATGGTTTGAGGATCTTCCCTCACATGGCTATCGAAAGCTGTCCTCCAATCAACGACTTGCATTACTAAACATATTAAAACCGTACAAGAGCATCTCTACAGACTCCTTATGCATTTTAACAGGTACTCTTCCTATCATAACTCTTTTAAGCAATAAATTTAGACCATGCAATATGATAGAGATATCAGAGCAAGTATTGGCCTTGAACACAGCAAATGAGTTATTGTTCAAGAACCTATCTCTCGCAAAAGGCTCCCACTGAACACCAACATTCATACCGACCTTTTAGAGCCATGCAGCAAAAATGAACGGGATGATATCATTAGGAAAAAGGGACTCGATACAATTGAAAACTTTCCAAAAGAGAAGTTTGTACATGCATATACAGATGGTTCCTCTGACAAAACTATCACCAGTGGGGGTTCTGGTGTGTTTTTAACTACTCCAGATGATACGCCTCACCAGGGCAAATTTGGTGCGGGAAATATAGCCTCTAACTTCACCTGCGAGCTACGTGCAATTCTGGAGGCACTTAATATGTATAAGTCCCTTCCCACTACTAATCAGGCAGAGGGCCTAGTGGTCTTCTGCGACTCGAAGGCCGCCCTCCAGGCCATTTCAAAGGAGCACTCTTCTATCACACATGAAATTATCTCAGGACTTCAAGATCTTCAAGCTATAAATAAAACCTTTACACTTCAGTGGATACCTGCACACGTCGAAATAGCAGGCAACGAAATGCTGATAAACTAGCCAAGGAGTCCAGAAATCTCAACAATAACAGTAACAGTGTCTCTCTTCAAGATGCAAATGCAATAACTAAATCTAAACATAGAGAAAAAACAATCCAAACGAAACACCAGCTTTGTGAAATAAATGCAGATTGACTAATAACATAAACTATAATAAGGCTAAGAACCAGTCATCACAGAGGCATGAAAATTAATAAAGAGGGTGGAAGGGTGTATAGAAACAGTAACAATTGCCCAGATACACAGCTTACACCTTGCCATATCTTTGAGTGTCCGGCAATAAGTGCGAACTTGAGAGAAATTGGTGTATTGCCGTCACTGATAGACCTATATGACGACAACATCCAACAAATCGCAGATGCAGTTATAAAGATCTACGGTTCAATCTAATTCGACTACGTCATGGACACGACAAAAAAAAAATAGACAACATACTATTTTAAAAGGCATTTCCACAATTAATATCGATAATACTATCATTCCCAACAATAACATCATGAAAACAATTCCAACTTACGAATTTACAAACTATTACATTAAGAAAAATATAACAGTCACAAACAACTCAAATTACACACCTCTCAAAATATAAACAGATGGTTCAAAAATACCAAGGGAAACCTCTTGTGCTTTCCTTGTCTTCGAAAACAATATAATTATACATAAATTACAAATCGAATTACATATACGTAATTCTATTTTTTCAAGCAGAACTTTAGCTATCATAGAGGCAATAAAATGGTATTTAATTTCAAAATATGTAAATATTGCAGTAACAGTAATAACAAATAATAAATCAACATTAGAAACAGTAAAAAATTCATTTCCTAAATACAATATCCTTTTAGAATTATATATTTTAATACTTAAGAAGGATTTCTCATTAATACAACTTTCATGACAAGAGCACATGCTGGTACTCTTGGCAACGAAACAGCAGATGAACTAGCAAAAGAGGTATTAATAAATAATAACCACGTGATCTCTCTTCCTTTCCCAATCTCACTTATAAAATCAACTATAAAATCTAAAATTCTTAGCGATTGGCAACGGGAGTGGCAACGTTTCCATAAAGGTAGAGATACATACGCAGGTCTTAAAATGGCTAATCCCAATTTTATATGCCCCCCCCCCCAAAAAAAAAAAAAAAAAAATCTTTATATTTTATATCAGGGCATGGTAGTTTCCCTACTTTCCTTTTTTAAATCAATAAAATACCAAATGCCCTTTGTATTTGTAAGAATTTAGGCAACCCTTCTCATTATATATTCGAAAAATGTTTATTAATTAAATAATAATAAAAATAATAGTAATAAAACTATAAGGGAAAACTTAAAAGCAATATTGTAAAATCCAGATAATTAGAATAAGTTAAAACATATTTATAATACCTTAAAATTACTCGTTTATGAAATATAAATTTTAACACCGCGTCCTTTGACTTACTTTTCTCTGCTAATGAAATGTAATCTGTCTAAATGTAATTAGTATTATTATATATATTTATTTTCATTTTAATTATTTTTTCTTTTTCTTTTTATTTATTTATTTTTTTTCATTTTAATTATTTTTTTTTCTTTTCTTTTTTCTTTTTCTTTCTTTCTTTCTTATTTTTTTTTGTTGTTGTTCATTTTAATCTTTCCAGAAAACAGCCTTAAGTACAACTTTCGATGTATCTCCTACTAAGAAATTAAACTACAGTCTTCTGCCTTAGCAGGACCGTACACATTTTTTTTCTCCTGGGGGAACAAAAATCCCTATAACCACGCGGTTTGGGACCCACAGTGAGAGACCAATCTAACCAATGTGTAAAATACCCGAAAACTGCGGAGAAATGTTTCTTACTTGCCTGCTTACAATAAATTTCTTAAAAGTAACTGAAAACTAGAGAAGTTATTTCCTTGTGTGTTTCTATACATTGCACATTAAAACTTTTTAAATTTTCCGATCGAATTTCCGGAAAATTTTCTAACAGTCTACGACGGTCACACAGTTACATCTGGTAACGTTTCTCTACATGGTTGTACGAAGTTAAGTTTCTCACCATTGTTGTATAATCTTCCACCATTTTTTTTTTTCTGTGGAGATTCTTTAAAAAAAAAATAGACTATTTAATTTCCAAACCATATGCAAGTTTAGTGCGTCAGTAATAATTTATTAGATAAACCTGAAACAAAAACTAATATTGGTTACATTATACAGCGATTTATTTAGAATATTCCTGATTTTTGTACACTTCCATAATCTCTCTTTTGATCGGCAAAACTATTTAACGAACTCTGTTTTCTATATCACTTGTTGGCAATCTTTCTGTTTACAGAAGTGTTATATTCTTTACGAAAATGACTATTACCTGTCATGATATCAACTAAAAAAATAAATAAATAAATAATTTTCCTTTATCTCAGATAACAGGTTTCGTATTATAAGAAAGGATAACTTTTTTTTTTTTTTTTTTTTTTTTCGTTTTTGTCAATTTATGTAGTTAGTTCATAACTTTTGTTCAAAAGATATTAATGTCTTTACTGTTCTATAAAAGTATTAGGAAAGAAATAAGTTTAGTTTTTATTTTGTCAATCTCCCATCATGTCTTTATAACAGAGTTGGATAAATTGTATCAAACTATTCGAAGATGTTTTCTTAAAGGAAGAATAAATAAAAACGGGGCAAGCCTTTATTTCAAATAATATTATAACAGTGATTATTTTGTAGCTGATAAAAGTACTGATTATAAATTATTTATATTCTTTAAGTTAGTATTATAAAAATTAATATGTATCAATTACTTTTCATATATATTTCTTTTCTTTTACAGTACTAAATCATTAGACACACACACACACACACACATATATATATATATATATATATATATATATATATATATCAGTGTTGTGCAAGTTCACGAAAGAAAAAAAAAACGAAACGAGCTTGTTCAAACTCAAGTTCATCGAGTAAAAAACACGAGTTAGTTCGTGCTCAAACTCATGTATGAAAAAAATGAATCCGCTCAACTCAAGTTCATTTTTAAAAAGGAGCGAAACTCATTAAAAGTTCATTTTTAAGTACTTTTTTTATCTTTTTAAAATATATCTTCTCCTCTGTGAACACTTTCATAGGCAATTTACATTTTTTTAAATTGTGATCAGTCAGTTTCCTGTCACTGCAGAAACTTTTGTTTTTAAAAGGATTATTGCCACCACTCGTTAGGCCGTTTGCTAATAATTTTAACTGTCTGCTTAAAATGTTTTATTTCTAATACTGAGTGACATAAATTCTAGTGAGAATAAATTTCTAATATGTCACAAATAGTACGTTTTTTTTCCCTCAAAAAAAAAAGTTTAGAAATTTAGAAAGGATTTAATTTCTTTAAAACTTATACACAATTATAAAATCAGTGTCATTAGTTTAAAATTTTACCCCACCCTCACCTCCCATAAAGAAATTAATATATATACAGAGTGAGTTTGACATAATCTGCAAACGAAAGGAGGTGATAGAATAGACCATGAGGAGCATAAAACACAATGGAAACCCTGTCCTATCTCTTAACGTGTCCGAGTTATGGTAGATGGAAGAAAAATCTGTTTTTTTTTTCATCCCGTCTGAAAACCCCCAAATTTGTGAGCTTTCTGAAAGACTTACACGCAAAATAAGCACATATTTGGAAAGAGCAGAAAACTTCCTATCAGGTGACACCATTTACGTTCGGATACCTAGGTTCAGGAGAAATTTAGTTCAGGAGTAATTTGGCTTTTTCTTTGAAATACTGATCACTGAACTCGACGTTCGTCTAGAAGGAGACTCACGGGTGCCATAGTCGTTCCTGATTTTATGTCCGCCTTCAGCCCGCTGTTTTGTCAGATGCAAAAAAGAAAATTTTAAAGACAAACAAGAAAAGTAGTATTTGTATTAAGCTTACAAACACAATGGAATGGAAACAAAAGAAGTATGACATTTCTCACGTCTTTCACAAAGGAATATGCAAAAAAAAAAAAAAAAAAAGACGTATCTCACGTTTATGATTAAAGCATTTGAGAGGATGCGTGAAATTTAGTGTGTTGAAATTGGTCACCCCTACACCTGATAAATGCCCTTGCCCGCTTACGAACGGAAACCACAGTAGCTCTTAGCGAAAACTATCCCTCAGTTTTATTATTGCATCATCGAGCCGGCTGCATAAATCTTGCAAACTGGCAACTTCTGTGCGGTAAACTTCTTCCTTCAGGAAACCCCAAACATAGAAGTCCAATAGATTGAGATCTGGCGATCTAGGTGGCCTAGGAATTGGTCCATTACGATCAATCCATCACGGATACTGCTGAGTCAAGAAGTCCTGAACGGCATTGGAAGAATGTGCAGGGGCCTCATCGTGTTGGAAAATCATTTCCGCTCGTTGGGGTACAGGAAAGACATCAAGTAATCATGGAAGATGATGTTCCAGAAACTCCAAATATGCATTACTTGTCAGATGACCTCGGAACACATGTGGACCTATCAAGCGATCGCCAACCACTCCAAGTCAAACATTTAAGCTGAATCGCGTCTGGAACGATGAGTTTCGTGTTACAAATGGATTTTATTGAGCGTAATGATACCAGTTATGTAAATTTAACTTGCCATCCCGAGTGAAAAGTGACTCATCTGTCCACAGTATCGTTCTAAGGAAGTGGTGTTCCTCAATATCTCGCTCTAAAATCCAGCGGCAGAATGTTACCCGCTTTTGGAAATCTGAGCGGCGTAATTCTTGTACCGGTGTGAAGTGGTATGGATGATACTGGTTTTTGCACAAAACATTCATCACTTTAATTTGGGAGATTCCACCTTCTCTCGCAAGTATGCGTGAACTCATATTTGGATTTTCCTCCACTCGGTCGAGTACGGACTCCTCAGCAGTGGATCGAAGTATAGGCAGTGGCGAACATAGGAAGGTTATGGTATTATTATTATTATCTATGTGTGATGCTTTTTGCCACATTTCGATTTAAATATGTACATATGTATGATACTAAAAGCGATTCTATGGTTTTTTTAACCCCTTTATAAGGCCGCAGGAATATATTCCCCAACAAATTCGTTATAATTTTATTCAACTGGCACCATGTTTTTTTTTTTTTTTTTTTTTTTTTAAATAATGATTCCTGTATAACCCTTCTCTAGAAAAATATCAGTATAAATATTATTTTTATAATATTGGTGTGGAAAAAAAATAGTCATTTGTGGCAATTCTGCTTATGCTAATACAATCGGTTGTGAGAATATTGCAATTAACTAAGAGAATAATGTGTCAAAATTAAAATTAATTATTTGTAATAAGCTAAATAATTTTTTTCTTTGCATCAATTTTTATTCGTGAAATTAGTTTAATGTGTTATTTGAGGAAAAATTGGCATTATAAAGGGGTTAAACGATATCATATTTTTCTGCTGCAAACAGGTATTTAGAAACATACCTGATAAAGGAACAAATGTTGCAAAAAAGAAGAGAATAAAAGGAAATCAATAAAAATTTCGTGAAGAAAATCAATATTTATAATACAATTAATTTAGAACACAATGTTAAATATATCATTACATTACTGCTTCATTATTCTTTCTTTTTTATGTAGTATGTCAGTAGAAAACGCATGCAAGCATTTACTGAAAAACTCTATGAAATGTTCACATTTGTCTTTATTTTTATTGCACAAACTAATTTACTTTAAATCGTAATATGGGATTATAATATTTAATTTTAACATTTAGTAATTCAACATTAAAATTACTTAATTTTAACATTTTATGACATATCACAGCAATCATTTACATTTCCCCCATTTTTTTGGTAAACGTTTCAGTACTTTAAAGTAAAATTAATTATTTTATTCAATATTAAAGAAAATAAGAAATAATTTCTGATTTATTAAATCTATTTTAATCATCTAATTTCTATAATATTTTCACTTTAAAAATTTTAATATATTTTCTGTCATTAATGAATACAGTTATTCAAATAAATTTCTCGATTGATGATTTGGGGGCAAAAAGAATAAAAATTCATTTTTCTAAAAAAATGACGATTTGTAGCGAAAATTCCTTTCACATATTAAAATGTATAGTTTTGGGAGTAGTAAAATGTGTTTGAAATTTTGTACAATTTTGGACAAAAAAAGTTAAATTATAAATTTATTTTTGTTGTTAATTTTATAGTCACACTTCATGCGGGAATTCCAACATAAAAAACCAACAAAATGTTGGCAGAAGTACCTTAAACTTTTATTAGGACATTATTAAAAGTATTTTTATTTCGTATTTTTTATAGTTATCTTAAGTGCCACTTGGTGGCTATTCAAATAAAGTCACTGAAATTGCTTTGAAAAATCTTATTTCTGAAAGTTTTCGTTTTAAACTTATATATATATATAATAAAACTTCGTGTAATTAAAGAAATAACTATGTATTTGCACTTTTTAGACACTCTTTTAAATTATTTCACTGCAAAATATCAGTTATTTAGAGATTGATTTTTGGGCCTATGTTCGTATTTTAACATTGTTCGATCCACTGTGTGGCGGAGCGGTGACCATGGCCCCTTTCGTACACCCTACCGAACGACCCACTCTCCCTAAGCCTTCGATGAATTGCGGCAAATACAGCACGGTTAGGCGCACGACGATGTGGATAACGTAGGCGGTACTCTTTTTCGGCTCTCCGAGAGTTACCATCGAAAAATCCATTCACAAAATGCATATCCGCGGACTCTTCATTTGTAAAACAAGGCATACCTGTTTACAGGTTTGAAAGTATGACAATTTGATCCATGTGATATCTTCAATTGAAAATAAAGTTCAGAAGGGTGAACAAAAAGGAATAAAATTTCAAAATTAATTTACAAAAGTAGAATAAATAAAGTGCTACGTAATTAGAATGAACTTGGTTAGGTCGTACCAATGTAGGAAAACATACTAAGTATGAACTAAAAGAGAGCAAGTAAATATGACAGCAGAGTGAAAAGAATCGATCGAGCTCGGGCAAAGTCCAGAAAATGCTAAAGCAAGAAACAGCATAAAACGTAAAAGAAGATGACGAACTAATGAGGTGTTGCAGATTGACTCGCCTTTTGTGCCCGCGAGTGGGATGCGCGCGCAGGAAAGTTGGAACACATCTGCATACCACTAAGAGTCCATATGCAAATAGTCACGAATTTGCATATGTTCTATTTACTCTCCATCATTTCGTTTGCCGAATTTCGATGAACGCCGTTTTTAATAACATATTTCACAGATAAGGGTTAAATTTCTCCTGAACTAAAACGTCGATATGGTTTATTGTGGGCTCATTCTAAAGCTTGTAGAATGGAAAAGGGTTTGGTAAATTTGACCGATTGTAGCTTGAACGGTGTTTGCAGAATTGCCGGTTAAAGAATTTGATGACAACTCGATTTTAAATTTTGCCAATGTTTTAGCGCTTGTAGCTCACCGTCAAATTAAGGTATCCTGATGTAAATGGTGTCACCCGATAGGAATTTTTAAGCTCTTTCTTTCTAAATATGTGCTTATTTTGCGTGTAAATCTTTCAGGAAGCTCACAAATTTGGGTTTTTTCAGACGGGATGAAAAAAAAAAAAAATCAGATTTTTCTTCTATCTACCATAACTCGAAAACGGTTAGAGATAGGACAGGGTGTTTTATGCTTCCCATGGGCTGTTATATCACCTCCTTTCGTTTGGCAGATTATATCAAACTCACCGTAGATATATATTTATATATATGTATATATATGCTATGATAAATACTTTTAAATATAAAAATAAACCTCTTACTCTTACTCTATCAAATTTAAGTATGCTAATCGGAAATTTTATAAAACCTGAATACAACATATCAGGAAACTCATGAAATTCGAAACATGTTACGCATACAGAAAAAAAAAAAAAAAAAAAAAACTTAAATCTTGCGACAGCAAATATACACAAACTGTTAACGAATAAGGCATAATACAATATCCATCATCATTAAAATGCTTATTTTTATTCATTTTGGTATTTCTATTGTTTAATTTATGGTATATTATCAATAATACATAGAAATAAAATCTAATAGTTACGTAAGTAATTAAATGGTAATATTATACAATCTTATCTGGGTCATAACTATTGCACGTACACCATTATTTCTGATAAGAATAATAATTTGCTATCGAAACTAATTTATAGCCCAGTTTTATATTCTAAACCTAAATATAGACTAAAGGAAAGCCTTTCCAATAAACTTAACTTCAATGTAATAAAATATCTAAGAGTTATTTATAAAATTAAACGTAAGATAAATTTTTATTGTAAAGAGATTTTGGTATTTATTTAGAAGCTAAAATGAAGAGGTATTTTGTTGGATTTGAAATAAAACTGTACATTGCCGAAACCCAATGATTTTGTATTCAAATAGGTACACTGCGTTTCGCTAGATATATCTAATTCTTTCTTTAAATATTGAGTTTAACCTAACTCCTATGCTTAACATTTATATTTCATAAGATCTACTATATCTAAAAACTTAAAATATCCTAAATGCATAATATTTAAGCTATGAATTATTATACTTCTTGCTTTCACATTAATTTTGGTCTACAATTTACATTTTTTTTCTTTTTTTTTTTTTTTTTTTTTTATCTTATGCTTAATTTAAAAGAAAAAGAAAATAATTACAAATTGATACACTTGTGTATACCACATATTTAAAAATATTGTGTGCTAATAAATAATTATAAAATGTATCATACGATTATGCTGTAATATATCAAATTTTAAACCAAAAATTAAAGTAATTAATCAAATTTAAATACATATACACCGGAAATAAAACATGCAAGTGCAGATATAAAAAAAATTAAATTAAATAAATAAAGCATAAAATGACTGTAAATGACTGAAAATTACAAATACGTATACTTTTGTTGTATAATTTAGTACAACTAAAACCTTGAATAAAATTACAGGATAGACTACAGAATATTTTTGGTTGTATTATTTACACAGTTTCTCCACCAGAAAAACTGGACAGGACGTTTTAACTGTTTTCAATTCGCCAAGTACTTTATTATTATTATTATTATTATTATTATTATTATTCCTAATTATGTAATACATTTAATTCAATTTTGCGTGAAAATGTGAAATTTGTTTTCCTACTATATAGATTTTTAAACGATATGTAATAATTATCTATTAATAAGCTGACTTACGTTTTGTTCAACGTTTCAGGGTTAAATGCTGGTAATTTTACATTGATTAAATGTGCCTTGTTGACATTTTTAATTGTTTTTAAGTTACGTATAGGCATTAATTGTAACGAAATAAAAGATGAGGTAATAAATAATATTAATAAAATAATATTTTTATCTATTTTAACGTTAAAAGAATTGTTTAAAATAACATTTTTGTCTTTTCATTAAAAATGTGTATTATTAATTGAAATTCCTTAAGTCACATTACCTCTAAACAGAAGGCCATTTCACCCAAGATTGGGGTAATCCTAAACAAAAGGGTTAAAGAATATTTTTTTTTTTTTGAAAGTTTTTATAATATTTTTGTAGTTATGTACTAACGGTATACATTTTCATAAGTGATCAATAATAAACAAATATAACCAACAGGGAATTTTTTTTTCAGAATCTTTAAACAAAAACAATGACGTATTTCCCTTAAATACTCTGAAATTTTGATTGTTATGCATTTCACTTATTCTTATCCTATATTGTGTTATACAGTTTGCGCATATTTGTGAGAATTTCGTTGCATGCGAAGACTGTTTCCGAAATCTTATTTCTTCAATATTTTAAGATCACAATTTCCGTCTGTTTCATTTACGCAATTTTCAACAAAAGATACACATACGCACATTGTATTCATTCCGAAGTTCTGCAAATATATGCCAAAATAAATTTCGAAAATTTTGGACGTATTTATTTTTGTACATATGAACGGAATGTAAGTAAATGTTTAATATGTAGCATATCGGTCTTGAAGATTTATGAAATTACTCATTTATGCTATAACATGGTATTTATCTCTCTCACACACACACATATACATGCATATAGCAAATATTACTTTTAAATAAGAAATGTGTTCTTACATTTAAATTAAATTGAAAAAAAAAAAGAGTTTAGCTGTTATTATTTAATATTTAAATAGCAATATTATGTTTTAATTATATCTATTAAGAAGGAAATTTTTAAAACGAAAAATTTCGATTTTTTTTTTTTTTACATATGAAGGAATGTAAATAAATATTTTAATATGTAGCATATCGTCTTGAAGATTTATGATATTATGCATCTATGCTAAAACATGGTATTTCTCTCTCTTACACACACATACATATAAATGCGTATATGAAATATTTGTACTATATAAATAAGAAATGTGTTCATACATTTAAATTAAAAAAAAAATAGATTTTGAGCTATTACTATTTAATATTTAAATAGCAATATTATGTTTTAACTATATATATATTAAGAAGGAAAATTTTAGAATGATTTCTACATATCTTAAAAAATTCTTTATTTTCTTCTCCCTTTTTTTTTTTTTTTTTTTTTTTTCTTTGTTTAATGGCACTCTCCGGGAAAATTTTCCTAAACTCTTTACAATATTAATACTTTTTAAATAATAACTTTAAAATTATCCATTAAACTTTCTCTTAAATTAAGATCAATGTATTAAGTGGAAAACTTACTTCATACTTTTTCATATCTTTTAATTATTTAATGCTGTATCACCTTACAAAAATAAATAAATAAATAAATAAATAAATAAATAATAATAAGGACAATAATAACTAAGAAACAACTTCGATAATTGTTGTTTTGTACGGATACAATTTTAAAATCTACTGTATATACTAATGTAAAATATCTGAATAAATTTGTAGTGTCACAATTGAAATGTAGAAATTATGAAAATGAAAATTCAGCTCTAAAATTTTATCTGTATTTAAAATTTTATCTTTATTATTTTAAAACTGGCTCTTACAATTTTTTTTTTTTTTTTTTTTTTTTACTTCACTTCTTTAAATATATATTTACTATAATAGAATTAAATATGTAGTTATTAATTATTATCGAATATTTCTCAATTTAATACAAATACTAACAATTTTTAACATATAGCAACAATCTTTTGTTTTAAAAATAGAAGATAAACAGAATTCCTTTACAAAATGTATTCCTTACTCAATAAAAAAGACATCATCTCAAGTGAGATCTTGAAAAGAAACATAACTGAATAAAGTAACAAGAATTTGTAAAGAGATTTCAAACTTGTTTTCTTTCACGCATTTGTAAGTTTCGTTTCGAGAGGACTTAAAAATGGCTTTTGAGCACGAACTGCTGAAACGTATATGATTTCGAATTTTGTATTTGCTTAGAACATACAAAGTATATTTTTAAGTGTAAATTAATATAAGAATTTAAAATTAATTTATAAAAATAAAATTTAAATTAATATATACATAATTAATACGTATTCTTACAATAATTATATATAATTAATTGTTATTAGCAGATATATCTCTTAAATTAATATGGAATCGTTTTCAATACTCTTAAATTACTCTTACTTCATGTAAATTAATACACAAATGAGTGATATTTCACAGATACTTTTTGTTTTAAATTGATTTACCAAACTCATATTTTATCACCATGTTTCTATAATTACGCTTGACGAAAACACTGCAGTTTTATGCAAATTTTAAAATTCTTATGCTACATTTATTAACTTTATCAACACATTTTACGCTATACAAAACTTTACATCAACATATAGATGGAGGGGGACATTAGTTGTTATAAAGAGCTAACTGGCTCTTAGCTTCTATTTCCGGCACCTGAGGAGCTAGACAGCTCTCTCTTTCCAGTAGTGGGGGATGTATATATAGACGAATAATCCAATGTAATTTCAGTGTTGTTGGAAGCAACATGAAGGAATAACCTCTGCTTTATTATTTATTTATTTTTTTTTTTCTCGCGCTTCTTAAAGGAAAAGAAAAATAAAAATCCATGGGAAATATCGGGTAAAACATGTTAAGATTTCATAGAAATAAAATTGAGAGGAAAAAAGCCGTAATGACAAGTGAGTAATATATATATATATATATTAACCCCTGTGAGAAATGCCAAAGAATTACATTGCTCTGATAAATAAATAAATAAATTTGAAAAAAAAATGAGTTCTGATACCATTCTTGCTCATTCTTATGTAAAAGGACTTCCTAAATCTGAAAATTACTTCCATTTTGCCCAGTGACCCACCATTTTCTAGAAGCACCACTCCCTCCCTCAATTTTTTTCCCTGCTCGATAATTTTATGACCATAAATTTCATTTGAAGAATGAAAAATAATTAATTTAATGCAAAATCTTGCCATCTTATAACCTCATATTTAACCTCTCCCTTTTTAGATTCTCAGAGAGCCAAGTCTGTGTATATGTGCGGCCCGAGATCGCCCCAGCCTGGGAAAGGAAAAATGCTTAGTGCATACATAAAAGTTTTGTTCTCTTCGGTTGTTTCGTTTCTCCTACTGTTATTTCTCCAAGCAGAGAGCCTCTTTGCCCGTCGCCGACTATCCCGGAGAAGAGATATGCGAAAGTTTGCCTATGCGATATTGTCATAAGCCCGAGCCCTTTTAAAGATACTGCCTATGTTAATTTTGTTGAATAATGATCAAAAACAGTTCATATTTTCCAGTTTTTTACTGAAACGCCAATGATTTGCGCTTGTAATGATTTGTAAGCAACGATTTTATTGAAAAAGTTATTCCGAAATGGCTATTTAAAATGACAACAATGAAAAGGTTATACACATCGACATTCCGTTTGATTACAAAAATAAAATGGACGAAAAGGACATTTCTGATGTAAAAAGTTCTGATGTAAATAAATAAATAGGTAAATAAGGAAGCTTAATCCTTCAGAATAAAAAGATTTTCACAGGATATTGTTTGACAAAGAGGTTTTTTTTCTTCTTTTTTTCTTTAATGACTCTTTTCATTTATGTTATTAGATATTTTAATCTTTTTGAAATCTCAAATACAATACATTATAATGATTTTTAATTATAGAAGATTATGAGACATGCTGATATGCGACACACTTTTCATATATATAATTTTAGGCGTATTTATAAAAGCCTTCCAAATACTTAGGAAAAAAAAAAAAAATGCATAAAAAAGAAAAAAAAAATGACAACCCTATTTTGTGGCGAGTAAAACTTTTGTTTCGGCGAGTGTAATCTGAGTTGAAATTTCGGGCCCTGATATATATATATATATATATATATATATATATATATATGTAAGATATGTGATGCACATTTTCAGTGGCAAATCTCCCCCCCCCCCAAAAAAAAAAAAAAAAAAAAAAGGAAAAAAGAAAACTTGTCGCAAATGTCTATGTTTTATACTTTTCCAACTTTGTAGCCCCTCAGAAGATATTTAACGGTTAAAAAAACCTCACCCTGCTAAAAATCAAATTTATAGCCATAAAATCACCGAAAATTGATAAAAATAGGGGCAGTTCCTAAAAGACGGTGGGTAATAGGGAAAATGGGCGTCATATTCGGATTCAGGATGTCATTTTACATTAGAATATACTGAAACGGTGTCAGAAGCAATTTTCATGCCGAGCAGTGTTATCGAGAATTAGAAACCGAAGCTAGAAAAAGATGAGTAAAGGAGCCTCGAGTCGATCGTCCGGTTCTAGCTTCGTCTTGCTTTATATATAAAACGCATCAGGGGGACATTAAAGTAATGTATATAATTTCGAACCTAATAAGTATTTTTGATATTTCTTCCAAAAATTTGATTTGATACGATTTTGAAAACTGTCGTTGGAACATTATATAGTTCCAACGACTGTAGATAAAGTGTAAGACTGTATATAGACTGTAGATAAAGTGTAAAAATATTTATTAAGAATATGCTACAGATTTACACTTCTAAATATATGTAGATTTTCAATATATATTATAAATATATAGAATTTTTTAAATGATTTTATTAAAAAAAATAACATTAAAAGAGTTGAAATAAGTAATACTAGTTTTTAATAAAATCACACATCAACTGAGGAAGAAAATCATATTTTATTGAAATTTATTTTTCCGACTGAGTGAAAATTTATGATGTGTGATTTTATTAAAAATTGTATTTCTTTCTCCCATTGTTTAATGGTGTTTTCCATTACCTGCGGCTTATTTCTGTTGAGCTATCTAAATGATAGACCAGATTGTTTCTGCCTAAAAAAAAGGTTGTCTGAGTGAGTAATGTCGATCGGGTGTCGGCCTGGATAGCTCAATTGGTAGAGCCTTGACCTTGTAAGTCAATGATCCGGAGTTCGACTCCCGGTCCAGGCATTATTTTCACTCAGTCGGAAAAATAAAATTTCAATAAAGTAATACTAGTGTTTGAATCTCTCGTTATCTTTGAAACAAATCACTTTAACGCGTTATGATACTTGAATATCAAGAATATTGTTTGTCAGAAATTTACAATACAATTCACTACGTATCTGCAACGAAACGTACCCATGGCCCCTTTTTTTGTAATGAAAGATTTCCAAAATATTTCCATATCTTTACCAAAAGATGGGTTTCTTAGCATATATAAAATTATGAAAGGAATTGTGTCATAATTTAAAAGTTTTCCCGAAACGTTTCAGAAAAAGCGACTAACAAAACCGTTAAATCTGTTATTATTATTATTATTATTATTTTTAATTTTGTAAATAGTTGGTGCGCCAAAAGTTCCTAAAATTTTAAAAATTCGTTAAAAAAGAACAAATGATGATAAAAATGTGCGGTTTGCAAGAATAGCATCAGGAAAAGGGAGGATATATATATATATATATATATATATATATATATATATATATATACATATATATATTATGAACAACAACAACAAAAAAAATAGATAAAAAAAGGACCGATAGGTGGCGCTCATGTTGAATATGTTAAGTAAATTAATGCAAATGAGTCACACATTAAAATATAATGAACAGAAACATAATACCAATACATTTGTACCTTTTGAAAGATTTATTTAAGCTGAAAAACTTCAACTCGACCTCCACCACATTGCATGGAGCAAGGAAGGCAAAGGCGTGTCACAGTACCTGTAACAGCTGATTACAGCATGCCTGGATGAATCCCAGGCACGTCAGCGTGGAAGGGGCAGACCAGTACATCAGCGAAGTTAAATAACCCCACAGCCAGACATCCGCAGGAGTCAATTCTGGTGATCGTCGGGGCCATTTGATCTTACAGCCTCGACTTATCACTCAGCCTTCACCAAATTTCTCATAAGAAATGTCTTTACTGAGGAGTCAGCTTTGGGCGGGGCATAATCTTGCATGACATTTACTGTAGAAAACACACGTGTTGCCTGTAATTCTGGCACAACCTTTTCCCGCAAAAGAGTGAGGTACCGTTCATCAATCACTGTGCATGTATTTCAGCCAGATTTTGGGCAACACCTTTCAAAAAAGAAAGGACCGACAACAAAAGAGGCAGTGAAACGACACCAAACTGTTACATGAGGAAAATGAAGCGACTTTGTCGCGTATTCGCGAGAATTCGATATTGCCCAAACGCAGCTATTGTGCTTACAGTCGTCCGCATGTAGCGCAAAGTGGGCTTCGTCTGTCCATAGCTCGTTAAACAACCACTGTGGTTCGTGTTCCATTTTTGTTAGAACACATTAAGCAAACGATTCCCTTTCAGAGACATCTGCTGGCATGATCGGATGCAGTGACTGCAATTTGTACGGATACAAATACAGTATCCCGTGAAAGATACGTCAAATCGATAAATCAGGCACTCCCAAAATCTCCCCAGCCTCACGAGCACTGCTGCTTCCCGTGGAAGATTTTGCTGCCATATCCTCCATTACACTCTGTCTAGCTGTAACGCGCCTTTCTCTCAAGGGAAGTCTACACTTTCTGGACGATCTTACAAACGACTCGTTTCTTCGAAGCGCTTGACAAGTTTCAGTATCCCTGACAGTGAAACGGGCCCTTTTTTCTTCTTCAGTGGTTTTGCAGTGCGAAATTTTCTCAGTGCATTCAGGTCTTTATAACGATCTCGATTAACATAAATGTACTTCGTGAATGAACCGCAGCGCCACATATGGGTTATTTATTTTTTTTTTTAATCCGCCTTCTTTCTGATGCCATTCATGCAATTTTTTATCATCATTTCCATTTTGAATGAATTTCTAAATTTTTCAAGAACTTTTGACGCACCCGGTACTAATATGAATATTTAATTAAAAGAAATTAAAAGAAATAATAATAATAAAAAAAGATTTTTTCATTATGTTACGTCAATTAATCTAATAAATGGTATGTTCTCTTGTTCCTAAAAAGCAATCCTTTTTACAAAGTTTAGTCAATATAAAAATGAGAATATCTATAATGAAATACAACTTTTCAATCTATAGAGAATTTTAGTGAAGATAATTTTAATCTCGTCAATTATATCTTTTTAAATTTAATTAAAATTTAAATTACATGTGCACAAAGAAATACACAAAGTTTTCGCCGCATATCTGAAACAAATTGTGTTGAATTTTAAAATTTTCTATTCCTAAAAAGAAGAAGTCCATTTCGGAAAATGAAACTATCACAAAATTTTTAACAGTGTTGGAGATATTAATATAACGGAAAAAAAAAAAAGATTTAATTATTATTTTACACTTAAGAAGATTTAAGAATGGTATGTTTTAATTTTTAAAAATATTCCTGTTTACAGAGCTTAGTTAAGATAAAACGTACAACCTATAACAAAATAAACTTTTAAACCTATCAGGAATTTCAAATTGTTCTAAGGTTAAATAGATATAAATAAATAGTTCAGCTTATTTCAGCATTAATAATTTTTATTTCGCTTATTACAACTCTTTAAATTTAATTAAAATTCCATGTGCGTCAAAGAAATACACATTTTAAAAATACATTCCTGTAAAAAGAAAACGTTTTTACATATTATAAGTCGGAATTTACATGTTTCATATTCATTGGACTTATTTTAGAGACTAAAGCTAAATCAATACAGTATATGTTTTTTAAAGCACGGGATTCTGAAAATCGAAAAACATTTTAAAACATGAAGAGAAATCGATAGCTAACTAAAAACATTTTAAAAACAAATGAATACAACAGATTGTAAAAAAAAAAAAAAAAAAAAAAAAAAGTCCCACTTCTTTTCAAAAGAAATCAAATCACTACATATACTTTAAATAAATTACGAATATATATATTACATTTTTCGTTTCATTTTTTTTTTTTATTCGATTCGTTTCATTAGAAACTAGAATTGATTTTTAATATTTCACAGTCGTCACATGCTTCATTTAATACTTCAGAAATAAATTGCTCAAATTGATTTTTTATGTATTTAAGCAAAATGCAAATTTTAAACTTTAAAGCATTACATTTAGAAGTAATTTTATAAACTTTATTAATCTATTGAAAAATTATCCTTTTAATGTACGATTCCCACGCCCCCCCCCCCCCAAAAAAAAAAAAAAAAAAAAAAAAAAAAAAAAAAAAAAAAATTGAGCATCATTTGAATTTTCATAGATTGCTAGTTTCTGTTTAAATATTTTGGTATATGTTTGATTGACATCGCAAAAACATTGGGCATTATTACTCCATATATATATATATGGGCATACAGAGTATATACAGGCAGATTATAGTTAATTTTCAAAAGCAAATATTAGATATTTTGACTATGGATAAGGCGCGCTTTACAAGCCGATTAAGAGTCTAATAACTTCTGCTGAATCTCCTTTATTTAATATTTACTTTTAAGCAACTCTTATCGGTTATTTTAAATCATATATTATTCCCTTGAGCGCATCTCCTAAAACGTATTCATAGCAACTTCATGGCAATCCACGCATCTGTTTTTAGCGAATGTGTAACTAATAACTACACTGCATAAGTCATAAATAGACGGAAATGTGAAATAGTAAAGATATTCATTCTTACAAATATAAAGTTCCTGCTTTTATCGCTAAGTAGGTGACTATGATCCTCCTACTTGATCTCATAATATATAACTCTTGAATCTATGCGATATTAATCGACTACATTGTAAGACAGTGTATGATACATTAGGGCTCAAATTTTTCAGTGATCTTAATGAATACAAATATTATTTTTGGGAGTCCCATACCCGTCTGCTAAGAAAGTTTTTTTTTCAAGCTCTTTGAGAACGCTGCTGAATACTTTGGCTTTCTTTCGCATTTTTATTTCCCATGTTAAAACAGCAGGTAAAAAATGCAGTTATTAATAAAACGTCATCGTTAATTAAGACAAGAGTTTAGTTTTACGGCAGAGATATATTTAGTGCCAAAAATAAACAGTAAGTATATGTTAGCTCAAAAATCCAAAAAAGAAAATCCGCAATGCTAGTAATCATTGCTGACGAAAAATATCAAACTGTAATTAGTAATCTCAGTCAAGTTGCATTAGAAATTGGACAACGTTTTATCCTGCAAAGAAGGGTGGTGGGCTCAGGTTTCCAAACCTGAACCATTTCATAACTTATCTTCGTTAAAATATCAGAAACCAGAATAAAATATTTTTATTATAATTTTAATTAAAATCATTAAATTAAAATAGTATATTAATTCATGAAGCTAAAAAATTAAAATCTAAACATTAGAAGGTATATTCATATTACAAAACAATGTATAAGATCGCATGACATCTCGTTTTACAGTGCGTATGCTATCAACACAAATAACGTCAATTTACATAAAAAAAAGTAGCTATTAAACATTTCATTAAAAGGATAAATTTTTCTGATACAATTAATATCAAAGCGTAAGTAAAATGAAGAGATTTCGAAACCTGCAAATTTCACTAAGATCCTAAAAAAAATATACAGTAAATCGTGGACATAAAATGATGTTTTCACAATTTGAGAATGTTGCCAATCAGAGAATAAAAAATATTGATTAAGAATAAAAATATTTTCTAAAATGTTCGCTATGCGTTTTTTAGGTTTATTAAATAATTTCGGAAGTTTATCATGTAGGAAGCTTCTGTAAGTAATGCAAGCATAGGAATCATGCAGTTCTTCCCAGTCCGTACTACAGATTTCACTTATCTTCATCGACATCGCTGTATAGAAGCCGAAATGTTTGAGGAGTAGATTCTACAACCTTACGGTAACTAAATTAGCATATATCCCTCCATTCTTCTTCAATCGCTTTCTTTTGTACCAGGTTACATTTTAATATTTGGTTGAACAAAGATGAAATTATTTGTGAATTTTCATATTTGCGTTCGATTTCTTGCAGGTTCTTTCTTGCTATGATCTTCCAAGTCCTTGTATTCTAATATAAATTGATTTTTTTTTTTTTTTTTTTTGTGTGTGCGTGTGTGCGTTTATTATATTCATGTATATGTATATAGATGTATATTAAGTAACTATATGCTGGAAATTTACGGGATACTGAGATATACGTAGATAGTTAATTGTTAAGATATTTATTAGAATCTCGTAAGTCGACATCAGTCAATTAAAATTTTCAACTTTATAACTATCAACACGCTATAATGATTTTTTTCAAACTAAACCATAAAAAACAATATGTCTCTAGGATTTCTGATTTATACACAATATTGTGAAAATTCTGTGTACGTACGGCTGTCTTTAAATATATATATATATATATATATATCAGCAGTTTTCATCAAATTTGTAAATTCATGTCTAAAAATGTGTACGTTTTTATTATTATTATTATTATTAAAAGGAGTTTATTAAATTTTTTATATGGATTTATTTTAGATTTTGTTGAAAATTTTGCGTAAAAAAAAAATTAATTTCTGGAAATTAAGGAAAGTAAACTATATTTATTTACTAGTATTATTATTATTCGTTATGATTTATTCGTATATATGGTGGTTCAAAAGGTCATGAGATGTAATAAAATTTAACATAAAAGTCATGAATAACAAAAAATTACACAAGAACCGGGAGTCAAAAACTTGACAGTTGAATCTTGACAGTTGAATTGCATCATAATCATCACATAAAGGAAATATAATAAACGGTGTCAAAACACCTTTATTTTACAAAAAAAAAAAAAAAAAGTAATCAAAGTACAAAATATAATTGAAAAACGTTTCAACAAATAAAAAGGGCTGAAAATATGTTGCATTAGCCCCGAGGCAAGCTTCACATCGTCACTTTTGTCTTTCTGCGTGTGTACAAAATAGCCAGAGCTCATTGACTTCTAGAAGGTTACAATCGTGTCCAAGTTCCTATGTAATTCTTACTGCTCATGACCTGACACACCCACATGTGCCATTCGGACATTACTTTTGAACCATCCTACATATAGAGCATACATCTTATTTTCTTTTGTTTTCTTTCTTTCTTTCTTTCTTTTTTTTTAATATATAGAGAGAAAAATTAATTTATATTAAAATATATTCAGCATTTAATGAAATAGAAAATATTTACATTCAGCTTGATATTCTGAAAATTAATATATATATATATATATATATATTTCATATGTTTATGCTTTTAAAACTTGCATTAAATTAAGTATATAGAATTAAATAACATTTGATTATTGTGACAAGGAAAATGCATTTTTTTTTTTTTTTTTTTGAGACTGATTTTTATTTATACGGAGTTAAGACGCCTAAAAAAATCAATCAATAAATAAATAATAAAAATCCAGACAGAAACTTCTTTAAAAACTGAATTTCTTGGTTCTATTACTATTATTACTATTCCTTATAAACAAAGAAGTATTTAATTTTGCCTTTCCATACATGTAAACTTTATGTTAAGCAGAGAGCTAAAATAAGTGTCTATTACTTTTAATTATATGTGATTACATATTTCCTTTTTATTTAAATGATTCAAACAAACAAACAAACAATTTATATGTAATCAGCGTTTAAAAATCGTGTTTTTTTTTTTTTTTTTTGTCTTGTATTATACGACACTCTAAAATATAACTTGGTTTTAAATATACATATGTGTGTGTGTGTGTCTGACCGTGTGTGTATGTTTATTTGATAAATAATCTTTGATCAGCTAATGCATTTTTTCATTACTTTATAATAATTAAAGGAAATTACAAAACAATTTTATAGGAATCTATACTTGTAAACCTCTTTACTTTACATTAAGTATGCAATGCTAGAAAAATCTTTTTTCAGAAGTATTTAAATAAATAATATTTTGTGACTTTTTTTCCTGGTTTTGTAATCCATGATAACTAAATACTAATATTCGTCTATAGAAATTAACTAACTATAAATGCATAGATTAAGTTGAATTATTGTATTTATCTTGAAAATTAAACCATTTAAATGTTCATAGTATATCAGAATGATAAAACACGAAATAATTTTTATTGTTATTTCATACTTATTTATTTTTCATTAACATTAGATATATACATTTACTAATATGTATCCATACATTTGAGTGTGTTTGCCTGTTTGTATCTGTGATCTCCTAGAATCCGCAGTTACTTATTAATTCATTACAAGACTGTAATGGAAAACATTCTATCAATATGAATACTAATATGAATTAGAATATTTTGTTAATTATGATACATTTTCATAACTTAAAAGAAAAAAAAAAAACTTATAAATATTTTATTCTAGATAAAATACCTTAATAAGTTTTATTTTATGAATGAAAAATTTATAAAATATCGCTAAATAGAAAGAATTCCGCTAGAAAAGCGAAAAGAGGTACCTGTCGATAACTTCTGGTGGGTCTGATGAATTGACCTGAAATATATTTCCTCTAGTAAAGATTAAGATGCATGGCTCCGTGATTTTCAAAAGTCTTTTAATCGATTTCACACAAATTGTCTCACACACTTTGAGAGAAAATAAAATTTAGTTTACGGAATAGATTTAGTTACATTTAGTTTTAAACTAAACCCAATTTTTAAATTAAGTCTACCTTATTTTTTATACAATAGTTAAGAAATCTAAGAATATTCATACACTAATCTTATAAAAAATTATTAAAGAATATAATAAATTGTGAATAACATTAATTTTGTCGCAAATTCTTATATAAAAAATTAGGCATGAAAATAGTTTTAAATTATGTCTATATTTAAACATCCACTATTTATTACTAGTTTTTTTTTTTTTTTTTTTTTTTTTTTTTAGAATTTATGTAAACATCAGTTCCTTATGGCAACCCACACTTTTCAAATAACTTTCTTTTTTTAATTTTTTTTTTTTTTTAGATCCAAGATATATATAGCATTATTGACCGTAAAAAAAATATTTTCTAAAATACTGCTTAATAATTTGGCCATCTAAAGTTCAACTAATTTTAAACAAACAGTATCCAACGAGAAACAAAATCTATCTAAAAATATTTACCATTATACTTTTAATAACGTACTTACATGTTATGGACAGTTGTCTAATGTAAAGTTTAAATAATATTTTTCTTCTTTTTTAAACTTTTATTACAGAAGTATGGTTGTTTACTTATATTTAATAATTAAGATTAGAAAATAAGCAAAAATCACCTACGCTAACTTTTGCAAAATTTGTGATGACTAACAGAATTTTTCCAAAAGTAAATCTTAATTTTTTTCTTAAACTACCTACGCAGTTACAAATTTTTATTGTATTTGAACCGAATTTCAGTAAAACATAAACTTTTGCTATTAGACGATGAAATATTTTATAACAGATAGGTTTCATAATTTAAATGAGGTGTGACCAATTCATGGCTCTAACAACGCATGGTGGCCCACCGCGTACTATTTTACAGACGTCGATGGAATTTCCAAATTTTACAATGTGACATCTTCAATTATTACAGCAAAAACTATTAAATCTGCTCAGAGTGAAAAACTTTCAGATAACAAAACATTAGACAGCTACAGAAACTAAAGAAACAAATAATTCTTTGATCATTTGTAAAAAGAAAAAAAATACTCGATAGTTTTATTTTTACTTCTCTTTATAATTATTTTTACAGAGATATATCTTTCAAGAAACTCTGAGGATATTCTTTGTGGTCTGAACCATGCCTTTTGTAATGTCTTTGTCTAAAACGAAATATTATTAATATGACGTATAAACATTAGTATGATATATAATTTATGATTCATATAATATATGAATTGTCCATTTTCTTCGCGATTCCGCCAAAGTTCGGGGAACTGCTTCAAAAATAATACATAAATTCGCGTTTTCTTCGCAGAGTCCAAAGATTTTGCTTATACGGTAAAAACTAGGTTCTTAAAAATAAGTATATATTGTCTCAAAATAGCCCCGAAACAATATATAATTGAATTTGAAAACGCATGTACTCATTTTTGAGTATACTGACATGATCAAAAATGGGGTTGACCAATAAGAATCCCAATATCCAGATGTTTGACATGTCAATGTACTCAAAAATGAGTACATGGGTTTTCAAATTTAAGTATATATTGTTTCGGAGCTATTTTGAGACAATATATACTTATTTTTAAGAAACTATTTTTTACAGTGTAGATTTTGCGCAACTATCGATCGATTACCTATGAATCTGGCTTCACAATCGCAGGATTTCTGCCAATTGATGTTCAACATTCTAAATCATACTCTAAGAATTCCATCAGTAATATATATCTGGTAACTACATTGCGATTGCCGTCTTTCCAAATACTGTCTATCGCTCTCCAATTAAATTAATACTTTACAAATCTAATATCGAAAATGATTATAAATTTTTGTGTTACATTGATGTCAGCAAAATTCGTAATGGGGTCGGATTTGTATAGGCTATCTTGAATAACAGTTTTGAATTAGAACATAAACTTTTTAGAATCCCTGAAGAATCCAGTGTTTTCCAAGCAGAAATTTTTTGTCTTTATGAATCAGTTATCGTAAATTATAATCTTTATAAACTTTCTCTAAATTGCTTGGTGTGTTCAAACACGCTTTCATCAATTTTATCATTTAAGAATATCCTGTCCTACAGCAAGTTCATCGTCCTTTCCCAAACACTCATTTTTGATACTGAAATCAAAGGGGTGAATATTGTCTTTACAAATGCCTAAGGACACACTGCTATTAATGGAAATAAAACAGCTGATTGGTGAGCTAAACAAGCCACTAACATACATACGACTTGCTGTTTGTGATAACCAAACCTTTCTTCAAAAAACAAGTTATAATGAAACTATTCAAAAATAGAATAATCATACTAGATCTCCAGACTAGCTGATCAGACATCAAAAAAAAAAAAAAAAAAAAAAAAAAAAAAAAAAAAAAATCATCAGATCCTGGCAGACATAAAATGAAACTTTTTTTTTTTTTCGTAGTTTTCAAATTATTGAATTTCTTTCTAGACAAGGAAATTTTGATTATTCCTCACAAGATTTAATTTATACTGCACTGACTGACGTTCTTGCAACTTCGGAACTCTGTAAAATGTTGAACATTTGCTTTGTAAATGTACGATACTTAAGACAGAAAATGACTTATTAATCAAATTCTATAAATATTAAACTCTATAAATATTTATTTCCCTACACATTTTCTGTTTTTATTGAGAACAAACTGGCATTTGTTTATTTTGAAAACTTTATCTTTTATATTAATTCTGTACCTTTATAACATGTGTAACTGCTACTGTTCTTGTCTTTTTTTAAGCTCTTTGTTTGTGTAAGGGCAAAGGTTTGTATTCGTATGTACTTATATGGGTATTTGTATGAATGCGTGTGATTTCTTTCGCTGTTTTTATATTCCTGTGCTGTGTATGTATGCGTATATTATTATTATTATTATTATTTTACTTTATTTTTCTTCATTCTTTGTTTGTCTGTTTGCTACTTACCTCTGTAACCCTCATTTTGTACTTTGTGATGCATAAGCAGTCGACGATTGTTATTAAAAAATTAAATAAAAATCGCATTTTTGAAATTACATTCTTAATTTATATATAATCTATATTTAATGTTAATTAATTCGGTTTAAAATTCTTCTTTCTGTAAATTTATATGATAATACATACCTACATACTTAACTACATACTATCTGATTCGTCGGAATAAAATGCAAATTTTCATTGCTGCCTACCTACCATTTTTAATTGGTAAACTGTGGTTTAAATCATAGTAATACATAATACTGCCTCATAGTACTACTGTGCTTCATAGTGCGTTTTGGTACGTCAAAATAAAATTTAGATCATCATTTTCAGTAATAATTTTTTTTAAACATCTGAAACATACATATAACCTTCATTACATAAAATTCTTTTTTTATCGATTTTCAGAAACATTAGATGTAAAAAATAGGAAATGATTATTTTTAATTAAAATAAGCAAACATATTTCATAATGCTGAGATAGTTATATAGGATAGTTATCTGCGTTAAGAATCTCGGCCTAGGTGAATTGCACACTCTGTAGGTATTTGTAAGAGACTATATAACCTTGGTTTAGGCGATTTTAGAAAAAAAAAACAGAGAACCCCGGATGACTATGTTGACGTGCGAGTCTTGATTTCGAACCCAGCACTTCTCGCCTAACACCTGAGAGAGCAGAACTTGGATAGTAGTAAAGCAAATATATGTCGATTTTTACATAAGTGTATGTGTTTGAATGTCTGAAAGTTAAATTTCAATATACAATAAGAAATGTGCACCTTACTACAAGAAAATTTATTTTAAATTAAAAATAAATAAAGCAAAATTTTAAATGCTTTTAGTTTTAACATTTTTAGAATAGCTGAAAAAAAAAAGAAAAAAGAAAACATTTTTTAGACAGATTAAAAAAAAAAAAAAAAAAAAAAAAAAAATGGGAATGAAATATTTTTTGAGAATTAAAAATTGTCAAAATATATTTAAATAAAAATAAATTTTTATTTCAAAATCCAGATTAATTATCTCACTAAAGATTTTCAAAATTCATACTGAGAATTTATTTTTAACACTGCCTATCGCTCTCTCTACATATAAATTTATTTTAGCATAGGTATATTTAAGAAGAACAAGTTAAGTATATATATATATATAATTTTATTCAGTATTAAACTTCCAATTTACAGTCTGTATCATTAAATACACACACACACACACACACACACACACACACACATATATATATATATATATTATATTTAAAAAAACATAGTAGAACATTCTATTAACTAAAAGATGTAGCTGGCTTCAAATTACAAATAATAGTAACAATAATACGTAATTAGTAATGTTGTATAAGTAAATTAAACATCAAATTTTTTCTTAAAAATCGTATGACACTTTTTTTTTTAAATACAATGGCTCTCTTTAAAAGAATGTTGAATAATGCAAAATAAATAAACTATATATTTGATTAATTTTACAATTTATGAAAAGTAAAAAAAATTATTATTTTTATTCATACGTTACAATAGAGGTCATATTTTTATAGGCATTTCACAAAAAAAAAAAAAAAAAAAAAAAAAAAAATAGTAGAAAAAAAATCCTTTTCATAAAATATACTGCTGTTTTTGAATTATTGTCGTAGACAATGATGAAACTAAATATTTTCAAGTACAAACATAGCTTGTAAAAATGTTTATCATATTCTTTTTTTCTTTTAATACATATACTTTCCTAGCAGTTTCAGTTTCTTTTTTGTGACACAATATTTTTCTTGTTGTTTTAGAAAATAAATATTTGAAAAAAAAAAAATGCATATAAGTGGAAATTTATATTTTACAGAAAATCGTATAAGAGACTTTTTTATGTAATATGTTAAACTCCCACGTTTTTCAAACTACATATTTTTATTTTTATAATATTAGAATTTTTAAGTTTGCGTGGGTAAAAATATTGATAAGCGTAAGAACCACATCAATATTATCGAAACATAATTTACGATTTTAATGTGAACGATTAGTGCTGATAAGAAGTTGTCCAGATTAAAATAATTAAGCTAATGGTTATTTTCGAAGTAAAAGTTTAAATTCTTAAATAATCACACTGTAAAAAATAGTTGTTTAAAAATGAGCTAAATATTCTCAAAATAGATCCGAAACAATATATACTTAAATTTGAAAACCCATGTACTCATTTTTGAGTACACTGACATGCTCAAAAATGGGGTTAATTAAAAATACTCCCAGTATCCCCATGTTTGGCATGTAAATATACTCAAAAATTAGTCCATAAGTTTTCAAATTTAAGTATATATTGTTTCGGAGCTATTTTGAGACAATTTAGCTCATTTTTAAGAAACCATTTTTAACAGTACACAAATTTAACTGTACTTAACTAATTAATTTTAATTATTATTTTTTTTAAACACATATTCAGCTTCTACGGTAAACATGTTTATTTATTTGATATATCATATATTTTTCCTTACATGCATGACACCTGAAATAAGACTTGGATATTTTTTTTTCTTTCCTCTGAGAATGTATGTGGTTAATTTAGAAAATGATTTAAGTCCTTTTTTTTTTCTTTTTTTTAATAGAAGACATTTTATGATACATATGCTTAGATTTTGTTTAGGAATTACAGAGCACAGTCTTACATTCTGGAACATTTTGCTTGTTCTACAAAATTTTGAAATAATGAACTCTCTATAAATGTCCACGGAACATTTTAATTGTTTTATAATTGTCCATGCTGGGACCGCTAAATTAGAGTCCATATCTACAGACAGATTGTCCTCTTCTGTCATCTTTCTAAGGGGTTCTAGAGAACACTTGGTATTTACGCAAGTTTCAGTGGAAACTATGTCCGCGGCTTGGACGATGAGTACGACCTGAGATCGACCCTGGCTTTTCCTATTGGCCAGCTTTGAGCGCTGAACCTCTCAGCAAATGGTGGAGCCTCTGGTGGGACTACGCCACTGGTGTAAGGAAATGAAAGGACAGGCTAACTGGACAAATAAGCGTGCAGGACTTATGTACCATAATTAGCTTTGCCCCAGATCCCTTTTTTCATCTAAAATAGGAATGATAATGACAAGTACTAAAAAACTGGCAAAGTTTGTGGGACAACTAGAAACAATTTCGTGATAGGCATAAACTACTTCCAAATATAATACACAATTTATAACTTAGATAACACAGCCTTATTTTTTTTCTCAGAAATAATAGTCTTTCAAACACATTTATTCAAGATATAAAAAAGAAATTCGCTCCTTTACATATATGGATAGTTATCAATATCTCTGAATTACGTTCCTGGACTTTGTTGCCACCTCGTCATTTCACCTAGGGGAAGTTTGGATTACGTCTTTACACATGGTTTAAAATATTTCTTCAATACATTTCTTTGTGCAAATGTCCTTATTTTTTTTCCTTTCTTTTCTGTCTGTATTATAGAAGAAAAAAATAATTAATTATCAGATAACTTCATAGAGGTAACTTTCTATAAAACGGCATTATTTTCAGATATATTAGTAAAGATGTACACTTAAAAATATAAACTAGACAATCAAATCATATCTTGTAAAATACAATTAACCATGTAATAAAATCCAGCATTGGATATTAATACAAAATTGTATGTTTATGTATTAAATAACTAATCTTTGTAAAAAAAAAAAAAAAACATATATACCTGTTAATATTCTCTATATATAGAACATGATACATGTTCGCATCAAGATTGGTCTCAGGACTTGCTCCGAAAGAAGTGGACTGAGGATAAGAGTTATATTTTTGATAAGAAAAAAAATGAAACTTTAACTACATCTGTAATGAATTTACACTCATGTCCATAAATTATGGATAATTCAGATTTACGCTGAAATCGAACTTTAATGCAAAAATTTCACCTGTAGAAATACCACACACATCTTTAAGAATATATGGAAATTATAGGAAGAATTCAGATGACGGCGATATGATGTTACAATGAATAAAGTGTAAGAGGGGGTAGATAAGGAATCGGAGCAAAGAAGGAAAATTGTTCACAGGCGTTCTGTGTGCCGCTCAGTACCACAACCGAATGGTTATGGCACAGAGGACGCATGCAGATATTTTTTTACGTGGTAGAATTATCGGCTGACTAGAATATGGGCGTACTCAGATAGAAGTATCGGGGGAACTTAGAATCGCCCAAAGTGTCATCTCTAGGCTTTGGCAACGATTCCAAAATGATGGAAATGCTAGTCAACGTTACAGTACTGGTCGGCCCCGAGTTACAATGCCGAATGACCACCGGTATTTGGCAGTAACTGCCAAAATAAGCAGCTAAAGTGCAGCATCAGACCTGTCTCGTCAGCAGTCTGCAGCCACGAGTGCCACATTTTCAAGACAAACCGTGTAATAAACGTTTGGGTGATATTGGTCTATATGATCGCAGGCCTGTTAGATGTGTTCCACTCACGGCAATGCACTGTGCCAGCGGTTAACTTGGAGTAGAGAACATGCAATGTGGACAGCGGCACAGTGAGCTTGTGTGATGTTTTCCGACGAGTCCAGGTTTAGCCTGCAGTGTGATTCACGCCAGACTTTAATATGTAGAACGTCAGGATCACGTTACCACCAAAACAACATCATTGAACGACACCGTTACTGTGGGACAAGAGTGCTCGTTTCGGGGGGGGGGGGGTCATATTGAGCACCAGAACAGATCTGCGTGTTCAAATCGGAAGAATGATAGACCAAATTTATCGGGACATCATTCGGGAACAACATGATGTACGTTTGTTTAGGGGTGCAATGAGCTTAGAATTTGTGTTTATGGACGACAATGCGCGTCCTCATCGTGCAAACGTTGTACACGGATGCCTACAATCTGAAGCTAGCTATCATCCGCATGGAATGGCCAGCATTCTCACCTGACTAAAATGCGATAGAGCATGTGTAGGACATGCTTTTCCGATGAGTTGTAGTCCGTCAACCACCTCCTACATGTGTACCGGAACTTCGGAAAGCATTGCTTACTGAGTAGAGTAATCTTCCCCAAGATCTGATCAATAATTTAATAAACAGCATTCCTGAGCATTGTAAGGGCTGTATTTCATCATCTGAGAGACATACAATGTATTAACCATCATACCAACCATGTAATGTTAAGATTTTGCAAGGTAGATATTTTTTGTAATTGCTTCAGGGAGCAAAAAGCGTAGTTTTTATAAATGGTATCCTACATAAACCGCCTTTTCTTGTTCTTGATCTTTTGTTTAATAAATGGACTCTACGAATAAGTCATATTTGTTATGCTTCTGAACCTTTATTTGCCTCAGCTAGCATCATCCTGAATTTATGGACATGAGTGTAGTATATTATACACGAATTTACAAATACTAAAATGATTTGAATATGCAACTTACATATTTTTTATGAACTTAATTATCACACTTGAAATACATGATTTTTTTTTTTTTAAGCACATGCTACATCACACAAAAGCGCAACCAAACATTAACATATATTTAGTTAAATATTTTTCACTAAAAAATCACTTCACTACTATTATCTTGAATCAACATAACTAAAAATACTAACGTAAAACTGAGACTCTAAAGCTTCCCAACTCACAAAACCTTCTTTTAAGAACTTTCAACACTTAGCAAAAACGAACACCAACAGAAAGAATCCTCGAGGTAAAACTAACACCCAACTGACCAAAACATCCATGGAAAACTAACATTTACATTCTCAGTGTGATTTTGACCGGTTGAAATCTCACTATACAACAAAATCTTCGTAAAAGTTTTCGTCGATTAAAAGAGTTGTCAAAAAATAAATACTATTTTTTTCCCGAATCCTTCTTGAAAATGAATGTATATATTTTAAAATCTTATTTATAATTCAATTACTAACAATTTATGTTTCAGTCAATTTTAGTTTTATAATATTAATTTAAGGATATATTTTTAATATGTAAATAATAATTTCAATAAGATTTTAACATAGCACATGATTTTTGTGCAAGCACATCGCAATATAATTTATTTTTTAAATTCATATTATAAAAAAAAAGTATAAAATTATCTTAGTACATTTTACACTTTCAAAAATTATATAAAATTTTGATATAGCACAGAAATAACTGTTGCTGAGAGAGAAAATGAAATTTTCATATTAGTGCTTTGTAATTTATCGCATATCCAACAAACTGACAAACCCGAAAATGGTTACTTTCAAGATAATTATGTTACTTGTAAAACAAAATAGAAGTAATGACTTTTAAGCATTAATGTACTCAGCTATGTGATCCTCCTTGCTCATCGGCTTGTTGTTTTTAGATGTAATTTAATATGGTTTCTCTTAACCAGGGATTATACCGTTTTGTACCCAACTAATGGGATATACAGCTTTTATTAAAAATAATAACTGAAACTGGAGACTTTGCGCGCAATTTCTTTACAAAAGTGAGATATATGAAACTACTTGTAGAAAAATAAACTACTAAGATACAAACACAATTACAGACATGCTACGTGCATAAAGATTATTTTAAGCTAACGATATTTTCTGCAGATACAAACTTTGCTTATATCATATAATATATATGAATTTTAAATATATTGAAAAATCATTGAAAAATGTAATATATATATTAAATTTTTCAATTTATATTTTTAATATTCATCAAACATTGAGTATTTTTAACTTAATTTACCTTAAAAATAAATAAATAAATAAATAAAAGGAAAATAGATTAAACATGCAATCAAAACAAAAGGTAAATTATTATTATTATTATTTTTATCTTGTGCTTGAAATTTCTCTTAATTGTGTTATTTTAATGAAATTTTTATAGTTAGTTTTAAATTGTATATAATCATTCATTTCTCTCTAAAAACCGAAAAAATACTTATTCAAAACAATTTGAAAAAATTTTAATTTAAGTGCTTATTTAAAAACCGTCCTTTAAGTATATGCATTTTATACACTATTTTTCTTTAATAATAATGTACATATGACTATAATACGTTCAAGTTTTTGTAATGTAGTTTTAAAAATTAAAATCACATCCATTTTATCCAGGCTAAAAATATTTATTTTTTTCTTAAATGTGTACGTATATGTATTTAATTTATATTATTTCAACGATATAATGCATTTCACCTTTTTGTCAGATTTGTATTGTTATCATTAGTAACTATAGACAACTTTTAAATTATAAATGTAGTAGTATATATATATATATATATATATATATATATATATAATTTTTTATCTATTTATTACAATGTTTTAAGTTTTTGTTTTTCTCTATAACCTTGAAAACAGAATCGATACAGATCAATATATTTTAGATAATTTGCTTTCTGGTATTTTTTTTTTTTTTTTTTGAAAATCTAAAAACATGAAAAGTCACTTTTCTAAAAGGAATAGTCTTACTTTTTTCTATTTTCAAAATATTTCATGGATTTGCGTATTTCGATATTTTTATTTAATATAACATACAATAATTTTCCCCAAATGAATTTTTTTCAAACTTATCAATTATAAAATATCTTATTTTATATGCTTACTCTAAATTAAATTCATCAAATTCATTATTTTTATTTGAAAGTTTAATATTGGAAATAAATATTAAATATTCATCATTAAAAATATTTTTTTTTATATACATACTACTTAATATTTTATGTTTAGTGTTTTTATTATTGTGCATTACTGCATCATCAAATTTTTTACATGTATACCCTAACAGCACAAAATCTTTCAGAAACATAATAGTCATAAAAAATGGAAACATTGTAAATATAACAGAAATGTTCTGTTAGCTTTCCGATTGCTTTCATAAACGTAGAAATGTCCGCGATCATGACAAGAAAATCAGATACGTAGCAGAAACGTTTCAATCACATAACAGAGAGAACATAGAAAATTGCGAATGTTTCAGAAATGTATCAGAGAGCATATTAAAATCTGTTACCTTTTTGAAAGTTTGTAAGCATTTTGTAACATAACTGAAACATTCTGTTCTGTATGCGTAAGTACGTTTTTTACGAATAGCTTTATTATAAATTACCTTACTGGCATTTTTCAAGTATATTTTATTTCTTAAATCCAGAACAAATCTAAATACATGAAAAGAAAGTTTGTATACTAGTATAAAGTAACTTAATATTAAAAAATAATATTATTAATATAAAAAAAATCATGTATTTTACCAACAAGAACATAGAGCTTACACCTTGCCGTTAACGTCGCTGTTAAACTTCCAGTAAAAGTAATATAAGTGAAAAACTCGGAAACAAATTTTTTGACAAAGTTTCTTCAGCCAGCCGTAAGTCCCTTAACGGAGAACAACTTTTTAATATCAAATCAATTTTATCAAGAAGAACAGATATTCTTCGTTTTACTATTGCACATTTTTTTTTTTTTTTTTTTTTATGCTTATAAAAAAAAAAAAATAATAATGATTAGAACGATTTATGCAAAACTCACTACTTTAAATTAGGTCGAATATCATATTTTATCCAATGAGTTTACTGTACTTAATTTCTACTGAAACGAGCTAAAAAAATTAATTTTTTAATAAAAAGACATTAAGAACTGTCTCTAAAATTCTTTTGCAAAACAATTGCAAAATATTTTCTTTCTGAACTTCCTTGTTTGAAAGCGCCATCAAACCATGTCTATTTCATTCATTTCACTACATTAATTTCAAATCATTTGAATATTAAGTAGTTGCTTTTATAAACACAGCAAAAATAAACATATTTTTTTACTCTCCAAACGATACAATTAACCATGGGATCAGTGTCACCTACTGTAGGTATCTGTCCCGCGCGTAGGGACTTTTTCGAGCTTTCTTCAGCATGTTGAGCCAGAGTAAGAACACTGACAAAAAAAAAAAAAGTTTTTTTTTTTTTTTTTTTTTTCAGTTTGCTGCCAGAAATTTCCTGTAATTCAGAAGAATACCTTCTATCAACGGAAAAATTACGTTGATAGAACGTATTTTTCTGAATTACAGAAAATGTATGGCAGCAAACAGGACTTTTATTTGACAGTGAATTCCCTCTTCCCCAAACATCCTCAAGATATTCTGTGGGAAAAAGTACAATCTACGGATATCACAAGCAATAAATTAGGGATTTTTATCATTAATGTAGGCACATTGTGAACTGTCCGTAGGAACATGGCCAAATTTGAGTTGACAACACTGCATGGGATGAGACAGGATGCACTAAAAGTGATAAAATGTATTAAATCTATGTTCGAAATCGGCTTCTGCTCTTAAACTTTCTCGAACAATTGTGCTTGTGAATGCCAGTATTTAACTGTTTGACGCAGATGGGACACCGGTGTCCCTTTTGCTTATTTATTTTTTGACGCTCTTATTACAAATATTATTATTATACACTGATGGAAAAAAATCCCAACACAAGGAAGGAGCTGTGCTAGATAAACAAAATTTGGTAGGCGTGTTTATATATCTGAAAGATGACGTCGATTCAAATTTCGAGCTACGCTCATAAGTGTGGCGCTAGTAGCGACACTATGAACATGCAAATGAGGTTTGCTTTAAATAAGCGCTGTAAGGTTCGTGATCGTTATTTACAGTTGAGATTTGACGTAGTGGGTTAATGTTAGTCAAGGATGCCTCTAAGAAGACGAAGAAGCCATTATCAACAGCTCACTGAGTTTGAACGAGGTCGTGTAGTAGGGCTACGAGAAGGTGGGTTTTCTTTCCGCGATATTGAAGAAAGATATGGCAGGAATGTATCCACTGTGCATGAGTGTTGGCAGCAGTGGTCAAGGGAATGTGCTGCCTCAAGAAGACCGGGTTCCGGGCGGCCACGTGGCACTTTTAAGAGGGAAGACCACCGTGTTCGGCGTATGGCTGTGGCTAATCGTACTGCGTCTGCAACTGAAATTCGAGCTGCAGTTGGCAACACAGGGACACAACGAACTATTACAAATCGGTTACTTCAAGGACAGCTCCGAGCAAGACGCCCTGTAGCGTGCATTCCACTGACTGCAAACCACTGCCGTTTGCGACGTGAGTGGTGTCAAGCTAGAGCTCACTGGAGGACGGAGTGGAGATCTGTTGTGTTTTCGGATGAAAGCCGGTTCTGCCTTGGTCGCAGTGATAGCCGTGTGTTGGTTAGAAGGAGGCCAGGTGAACGCCTGCTAGCGACCTGTCTGCGGCCTAGACACACAGGACCTACTCCTGGAGTTATGGTTTTGGGAGCAATTTCGTATGACAGCAGGAGCACTCTCGTGGTTGTCCCACGCACCCTGACTGCAAATGTGTACGTCAGTCTAGTGATACAACCTGTTGTGCTGCCATTCATGAACAGCATTCAAGGGAGTGTTTTCCAACAAGATAACGCTCGCCCTCATACCGCTGTTGTAACCCAACATGCTCTACAGAGTGTCGACATGTTGCCTTGGCCTGCTAGATCACCAGATCTTTCTCCAATCGAGCACGTATGGACATCATTGGACGACAACTCCAGCGTCATCCACAACCAGCATTAACCGTCCCTGCATTGACCGCCCAAGTGCAACAGGCATGGAACTCCATCCGACAAACTGATATCCGACACCTGTACGACACAATGCATGCACGTTTGCATGCTTGCATTCAAAATTCTGGCGGTTACGCCGGTTACTAATGTACCAACATTTCACATTTGAAATGGCTCTTCTTGCCAATGGCTCTACCTGTGATCTTGAAACTTTAATCAATTAAATATGTTACCTAGACAAATGTATTGCTGAAATTTCATTACTGTACAATAATTTTTTCTTGGTGTTGGTTTTTTTTTCCATCAGTGTATGATAGTTTTTTATTATAAAAGAGAGTCTAATAGTTACTATAAAAAATCTATTAGATTATCAGAGTAAATTTTTTACTAAAATACAAATGTTAAATAAAAGTAATTTGAAAAAATTGTATCAACCAATTTCAAAAATTTATTTCTAATTAAATTTGATTATTTAAAAAATATCAGTAATGAATTATTGCTACTCCTATATCTAAGTAATTGTAAATAAGTGCAATTTGTAAAAATATTTATTCATGGGACGCCCGTGTCCCGTGATGAATTTACCTTTAATGCAGAAAGAGATACCGGTGCCCCACTCTATATTTTAGAACCAAAATTAATTAAAATTTTAAATATAACATTTTCCAGTTATTTATATCTAAAATAACTTAAAACTATCAAAAAAGTGTAAAAATTATGTTTGATGAGAAATCTGCTTCAAAGGGTATATGAACATTTTATCTAGTATTATAATATTGTCAACATGGAATCTATTGTAGTAAACCTCAATAATATAATGTACACAAACGTCAAACAGTCTCAATTATATATATTAAAATCAAAAACTTTTTTATTTAAAACACAAAATTTTAGTTAAAATATACATTTAAAAACAAATGAAATTTAGACTTTTCAAAACCTGTCCGAGTTTACTCAACAGTATCAATACAACATAATTTGCAAGCATTACATAAATACCCAAGGAATTTACAAAAGTACAAATTATTGCGTAGCCAGTGCGCATGCTTCATTGATAGTGTGGAGATCGGTGGCAGTGTGCCAACTCTCAAGGAAAACGTGACTTATAATTATCATAACCAGAATTTAGAACTTTTATATTATCGAAATCAGGAATACGGTCGTTTTCTATTGAATGAATTGCAGTTTTAGAATTTTAGTTGCAATTTTTATATGAGGAATTTCAACCAAAGTTCTAAAATTATAATCCGTTCAATAGAAACCGATCATAATTCTGATTTCGGTAATATAAAAGTTCTAAATTCTGGTTATGATAATTATAAGTCACGTATTTTTCTTGAGAGTTGGCACACTACCAGCCTATCCATCAAGCATGCGCACTGGCTCCTCAATATTCTGTACTTCTGTAAATTCCTTGGGTATTTATGTAATGCTTGCAAACTATGTTGTATTGATACTGTTGAGAAAAATTGCACGGGTTTCGAAAAGTCAAAATTTTAATTGTTTTTAAATGTATATTTTAAGTAAAATTTTGTCTCGTAAATGGAGAAGTTTTTTATCTCAATAACATAACTTAGTTTAAAGAGTTTCTAATAAAATTTACAGACATTAGAGACTCGACAGACAAACGAATAAACGAAGAGACGGATTGACGAACAATTGGTCTAAAAACGGTTTCCAAATTTATTAAAATTTTCTAAAAATGTGTTCGTATTTACTATGCCGACAAAAGTGCGATATATATGTTTTTACTTATGTATCCAGAGTTAATGAAATATAAAAAAAAATTAAAATTTAAAATAATCGATTGATCATTAAAAATTGTGCAGGTTTCATTTAGATTCAGGATATATTATTATTATTATTTTTTTCTTGGATATATATTTACTTTAAAATAAGTAAGTTTAAATGTATTTAAAAGCATCTGAATTAAAAGTTGTATTAGATTAGATTATTTGGAATATATACATGTATATATATATATATATATATATATATATATATATATATATATATAATGGAAGACTATTTTCTTATAGAGTATAAATATTTAATATACTTATATATTCTTCAATTTTGTCCATAACTTTTTGCCATATTTTTGGCAGGACCATGATTAATGTTGCGTAGTGATACATGTCAAATACAGAAATATATATACCGGGTGGCGTATCTCCGAAATGTTGGCGCGTACAGAACAGATTGGCGCATTTTCGTAGCTAACGCGAAAATCGCTCCACCACAAAGTAACCCTTGATTCTACTTCATTCCGCATTCGTGAAAACTTCAATCTTTATTTTTTTTTTCCTCCCTCTCAGAAGAATAAACTGCTGAAACTGTGTGTTAATGAGTTTTAGCGTCGTTATTTTTAAATAATATACTTAATGTCTAAATTTAGTAGGAAACCTTCACCCTTTTTTTTTCTTTTTTTCTAATTATTTATTTAATTTTTACTTTTTCTGATCCATAAAAAGAGTAGAGAAAATATTGTTCTTAGGTCAAATTTTAGAAAAAAAAAAAAAAAACTATTTTTTGTCCAATTATTTAATTTTTACTTTTTTCTTAATCCAACAAAGAATAAATAATAAAAAAAAAAATTACTTTTACTATTTTTACTTTCCCTTACCCATTAGGTAGAGAAAGTATTGTTTTGGGGTAAAATTTCCGAACGCGAGATTTTGTTATATTTACACGTTTTGAGGTCCCCTGAATACGAAAATCATGTTTTTAGCAAATGGTCTGTGTGTGTGTCTGTGAGTGTGTCTGCCTGTTATCAGCATATCTCAAAAACAAATTATGGCAGAAAGTTCAAACTTGGTATTCTAAATGTGTATCATATACGGATGCTACAGTAAGATTTTCGTTAAGATCAATCAAATGGTTCGCGCACAGGGACAATCAAGAGAATTCTAATACATTACGTCTATGGGGGGAAATTGCAGGTAAGTAGAATTTAACGTCTATAGACTGCACTAAACCAAATGAAACGAATATATATTTTTTGTAATAGAGATAGTTAACTTGGAAAGGAATGTTTGTGTATGTAGGATCCGCGCCTCCCCCCTGGGGGAAGTCTCCCCTCGAGGGGGAGTAAATTTTCATGATGGGTATCATTCAAAAGAGCTCGCCATTACCTTTGAAACGAATGTTTGAACTATAAATCTGTGATAATTTAAAACAAAGTTAACGAAAAAAAAATCGTTTTTTTTTTTTTTTTTTTTTTTTTTTTTTTTTCAATATGGCAAAATAGGGCAAAATTTCCTTTAAAAATCCATTAAGAGAAATATTTTATCTTTAAGATATCACATCACTTTAAAAATATCATTTATGTTACATCTCATAAAGTATAAACATTTTAATTTGAAAATTTCGCAAGTAATTTAAAATTTAAAAAATCTTTAATATGACAAAATAGGAAAACATTTTACGTAAACTTATGTTTTTGTCTTAGTGCATTGGAAATAGTAATATCATATCGCATTTGAAATTAAAGAACGAAAGCACGCCTAATAAAATTAATCAGCAAATTAGAATAAGTTAAATGTATTGGATCGGATTGAGATTAGCCTAGTTAGAGGGGCATTTCAGTCTGTGACTATGTTAGTTTCCTATCATATTCATTACTTTTTTAACATGAAGCTTAACAGAATTTTATTATGTTCGCTCTTAATAGCATTTCATCAGAACAAATATATGATGAGAAATTGAGCAGAATCCATCTATACCGACATGTTTCTTTTAGGAAAAGGTTGTAGATAGATTATGCATATCCTTATTACCTTGTTTTTATAACACATTACGATTAGATTTTTTATGACTACTGAGAAGAAACAAATAGAATAGCACTAACAAAATCTTGAACGTTTCACTTTTTAACTATGTACGTTGGAAGGTGTAAAGATTGAGATGTCTAAGAAGAAAATTATATGTAGAAGGTTTTATGAGCTCTAACTGTCGAATTTAAAACAAAATATCGATATTTATTATGATTAAGATATTCTTAGAAAAATACATAATAGTTAAATATATAGTGAAAATTCAAGCTCTGCATCATAAGATAAATATTTTATAAAGTTAAGTCATTCATTTAAAATAATAATAATAATAATAGAAAATAATAGTTAAACAGAAATAGGGTAAGAGTACCAGTGATTGACACTTTTAGAGCAATCTCTGATGTTTTTAATGTTCTAGTCATCAAAAAATATGTTTAGAAATCTTAAGTTAGTACATATGGCATAAAAGACATTCAGAACCACATATATGTTAAAATATATACATTTGATAACAATTATATTTTTTTTATAAATTTTATTTGACACCCACTCAGTGTTCCAGTAATTGGCACTGCCAGGTTTTTATTTTACTACTTTTATTTTACCTATGCTCCAGTGTTAGACATAAAATGTTAAAATTCTTATATGTAAAATACTTTATGATTTTATAATTTTTAATTATTTCCGGATTGATGTCAATTACTACTACTGGAGCATGCCAATCACTGGAGCACCTACCCTAGTTAAAAAATAATATAACATTTTTATCTTACCGATTTGGACGGTGGAGAACTCTATACACAATTCAATGAGTATTGCTTATTCGACCAAACACTTTGACAATTTTTTCTGCTTCCTTCTCATATGTTAAATTAGATCTTAAAGTTAATACATTGTCATTATTAGAATGTAGTATTATATATGCGGAAAACTGTCTTTTAATTTTGAAATAATAGTGTCAGCTTCCATTTTGCGATTTAAAGAACATGATTCAACAATAAAAAACAAAAGCGGCAATGTTTATTTACACGAATTAAGTGCTGCGTAGTTTTTTCTCTTTGAACGTCCACATTTGGCGAAAATCGCACTGTTTGGCGAAAATTTGTCAATCTGTTCTGTACGCTCCAACATTTCGGAGATACGCTAGTATATATCAGTCAGTTTTACGATTTTACGTGTGTTTCGTTTTTATGATAAAAATTTGGCCTCCATTTTTTTTTTTTTTTTTAACGAAACCATCTTTAAATTGAATCTGCTAATGTTTTCTATCCAGTAATGACGAGATTTATTATTAATGAATTTTTAACTCAATTTCCTCTACAGAAAAGTTTTATCTGTAAAAGGTAGTGATGTGCGTGTGTTTAAATCTTGTCATATTTAGCATTTATAAACTACACATGATTAAACAATATGAAAGAAAATGCCTTCACAAAATTTTAAAATTTACATTTACAAATTACTTTTGAAATATTTTATAAATAATGCATGAATATTGTTAAAGTGCTATGTAATTTTAAACATAAAGCAAGCTTAATTATTTACTGCACTGGTAAGTTCTCATGAAGAGCTTTAATTTATTGCACTTATGTTTAAAAGCGCAGAATTTTGAAAGATGATAAACATTATTTTCAAAGACTAATAACTACGCTGTCGAAATTCACTTAAAGTTCCTGATGATTCTTTAAAACTTTTATTGAGGTAAGTATAGGAAAATACTGTAAGTTAAAGTTTCTCAGCGTGCAAAATAAAGAGCACGTAAAAAGGAAAAAATATATGTATATAAATTATTATTATTATTATTACTATTTTGTTGCTCAAATAATATTTTGTATAAAATATCAATAATGTAATGATATCAGATTCATTTTTAGTTCGACATCATATTATAGGTATAGAAGGCTTGCCTATTTCTGAAAAGTTTAAACTTTTTTTTTCTGTCTATTTTTAACACGTTTTGGGGTGTGAGGAATTCGAAAGTCTTCAAATTGATGCATTGTTCGTCTTTAAATTCGTTGGTTAATACTCAATGCGTTAGATAACATGTTAGACATTGCATACGATATCCCAAGAACAGACAAAAGTAGAAACGTAAAAATGTTTTAAAATATCGCTTATGATACTAAAAATAACCCTATTTGTTTCCAACATTCTAATTTTAAAACTTCAAAAATTATTTTTTACTTATTTTATTTATTTATTTTATTTATTTTATTTATTTTGTTATTTCTTTATTTATATATTTTTAACATGAGAGATTAGGCCAAAATTTTGCTTAAGCTTGCGTTAAAAGTTTTTCGTAAATATGTCAGACCATTTTTAAAACATTTGTTATGAGTCTGAAATTAATATCATTATCGATAAATATTCTACTTTGAAAACTCCGTAAATTATTACGAATTTATTAATTTCTTATTATGCCAAAATAGAGCAAAATTTCGTATAAACGTAAATTTTTAGGAATATTTTCATCATAATGATGTCTGAACACTCTTGAATTTAGGATAATGATATGAGCATCATTAACTATGAAAATTCTACTTTGAAATTTTCGTAAGATATTCTAAGTTTACGATTTTCTTTAACATGGCAAAATAAGATAAAATATCGTATAAAAATCTGTTTGAAGGAAATATTCATCAAACAGATGTAGACCACATTTAAAATACACTTCATGATACTGACTTGAACGGTATTGACTATGAATATTTTTATTTGAAAGCTTCATGAATTAATCCAAATTTAAGGTTTTCGTAACAAGGCAAATATATATATATATATATACATATATATATATATATTCGTATATGATGTGAAACAACCCCACGACTTCCATTATCCACTATTATACGTTTTATATGATTTATTTATTTATTTATTTATTTATTTATTTATTTATTTTTTTTTGAGATAATATAATCAGAAGGCATAAAATTGACCTAACAAAGTAGAAACTTACACATTTCCAAGTAAGAGAAACGTAATAAATGTGTAAAGACGTATAAAACAAAGTTTACATGGCAAGGTTGAGTTATTTTTTTAAACAATAATTTCCGAGATCTAAAATTAACCTACCTAAGCAGGGTATCTATTCTCCGATACGATTGCTGTAGCGACCGTTCTTAAACAACGACAGTCGTCAAATCAAAAGTTGGAATGTAACTTGATCAAAATAACGGCTGCCAAAGTCAGAATTGAGGTATAGTCTGGTCGGAGGTTAGTTGCCCAGGATGACTGTTATTTTGTTCTGTAATATCCACGTAATACATGAGAAAGGATATCTAAAATGGATTTATGTAACAATTTTCCAGAAAATCGCTCAAAACTTGGCGTACCCAATTATTGACCGGAAAGCAATAATTACATACAAAATGATATTTAAAAGGGAGTTAATGCGACGAGTTTGAAAAAAAAAATCTGCACAGCTGTTTTTAAAGGAACGCCCTTGGGAGATCTGAAATTGAGTTATTTATACGTGACACCTAACAATTTTCCTGAACTAACCAACTATATCATTCGAAAGAACATCTAACAGAGTGCTTATATAGCAAATTCGAAGAATATTGTTAGAGCCGTTTTTCAGATACGGATCTACGTATCTGAAAACTTATTCATTTGCGGTTTCCGATCATTAGCTTCCGTTTTTCCAATTTTCACCAAAATTTAGAAACTTTATTTGTACATCAGAACTGTATCAGTTCTGAAGTTCCGCAGTTCTATTTTTATTCGTTTCGGAGATATGATAGCGAGGAGATTCCGCACATGCATTCATACACATACACAGACACACACACTGACCAATTGCCAAAAACTACTGTTTTGGACTCAGAAGGCTTTATAACGTGTAAATCAGGTGAAAACTCGGTATCGAATTTTTGGACCGAATACCCCAAGTAGCACCAGAACGTTCTTTGGACGTCTAATAATGGTTTCAATACTTCAAACACCGTGTTTCGTGTCAAAAGAACGTTCAATTAGACGTTCAAAAATTGTATTATTTAGAACGTTCTAAAAAGTGTGCGTTGTACCTTCCATAAAATGTACAATTTCAGCTCTATACCAAACGTTTAAATGTAACACCGTCATAAAACGTTCTGTCTCAGTGAGATTATTACGAATAGGACAAAATGCCCAGATTGAGTTTTGATTTCGTAATATTCATTGAGTGTTGGTGTTAGGATTAAAACAAACTAACTACACGAGGGTCCTATGTCTGGATGGTGTACCCTCCGTGGAAATCATTCTAAGAATACCTAACCCTTATTTACACGAGTTTCAAAGAAAATCACGGAAAACTCCAAAAACTCCGAAATCCTTAGTCGACGAGCGCGACTAGGAATCGAAACCAACACTTCCCGTCTGTAAGGTTCGAGAGTAGAACCTGACGGTCACTAATACTCATCGGGAAGTTACAGTAAAGATTTTTTTTTTCTTTAAGCATAATTTTAATCTTTTATCATATTTTATTTATGATTCTATTTAAGTTTGAATGTTACTGATAAAGTATCAATATTGATAATGTTGTTAAACCATTACTCTGTTTGATTGTTCTTTTTTTTTTTTTTTTTTTAACTCCAAATTTTATTTAATAAATTTTAATAAAAGAAAATTATTTAATATATATTTCAAAAATTATTTTCTTAATAGATGAAAATTTTACGTAGCCATTCTCTTTTAATTAAACTGTTTAAAAGAAATTTTCTACCCATTGCACTACTTTATTCTGTAGCATTCTATATAACAGCGCCACTTAACAAGTTAACATGAACAAAAAATTAATAAACACTGTATCTCAAAATTAAAATTTTACATAATAAATTTTTTGCAGATTTCACTAACACATGCTGAGGTATAGCTATCTGAAAAAATTGCATAATAAAGAGTAATATTTCGGCCGATATATACCCAAACTTAATTATCATAGTTTTTTATAATATATATTTCACATACTCCTGTTAAGGAATTTTTAATAATAATAATAATAATAATCTGAGATATTGCTTTACTTTAAACGGGATTGAGTAGCAGCACAGTAGTGATACCTCTCAATCAATATATGCTCAAATTAGATCACCATAATTTAACATAATATCTATCTCACATATCAAGTTTGGTGCAGTTTTATTCAATAGAAACTGAGATACTGCCCTCCGTTACATGGGGGGGGGGGATTACATAATAGCTGAGCTCCTATTAGGTCGTATATTCCAAAAATTAATCAGGGCTAGTTTAAATAAAAGTTCAACTAAATAGTTAGGTTAAATTCTGTCCACTGATTCTTCAGATACAATTTCCACAAAATTTTATTAAGATGCGCAAACACGTTCTAAAAATTGTCGAATCCTATCGAGGATGTCTCAAGGAGTGTTAAAACCCTAAGTCGAAAATTTCCATGCATCCATTGCGTTCTTTTTATGTATACAGAAAAAATAAAGTGCATGCCATTTCTGATCCTTTCACTAAATACTTTGTTCAAAATTAAAATATACACTAAAACAAAATATGCTTTTCCGTTCAATTCGAGATTTTAAAATGTAAAAATTAAGTGATATCATAAGTTTTTAAAATACTTTATAAAAAAATAAATAATTGTTGAACTCAGCTCCATTTATTCTTAAAATATTGACTATATGTTTACTACAGCTATAAATGCTTAATAAATTTCTGTTTCAAATGTTGAACTTTGAAACATGATTATTGCGGATGTAAGAAGGGAAGGGCATATGATATTGACATCTGTGGATTGCATTTATTTAATTCTCGCTGACCGTGCAAAGTCAAACTCCAGGTCTTGGGAAAGTCGTGTCGTTATGTGAGGCGGCAATCGCAAAAATTTGGATCCATATAGGCCATAATGAAAAAGCCTTATTCTTTTTGTCAGAGTAAAAATTCTGTAAACGCTAGATTCACCAATATCTATGCAGTTTGTGTGACGGTAATTAATAGCATGTGTATAAATATTCAGCACAGACAAATAAATCGTGTAGACGTTATCGCACTTTAACAAATTTAGGTCCATAGACCAATGATAAAAATTTATTCTTTGTGTCCCTGTAAAAAACTGTAAGTCCTAGATTCACCAAAACCAATAGAGTTCGTGCTGTGGTGACGTTTAGCATGCGTACCAACTTTCAACTCATTTGTGACTATTGTGTTCACTCACATACATACATACGTCATCGTAAACATAGACAAAAGAACACGAGGGACCTCGAAGCATATAGAAACACCGAAATTTAAAAGTCAAATTTTCTGACATAATTACAATAATTTCCTTACATATGTATGTTCGGAAATGATAAAAAAAAAATGTTTTTGCTTAATTATTGTCAGCTATGTATAGCTTCTAAAAATTATTTATATACGACATGGTGCATATAAATATCATCCTGCATTAATAACGCACAGCACAACTTGAAATACACTATCAGTTTTGAAATATTGTCACACTAAATTTTAGTTTTTTGTGCAAACCTCTAAATGAAAACGTTTTTTATGCCATATTCAACGTGAAAACGGCTTTTGCGCATATAAAAAATGAATATTCGTTTTACTTGGTTTAGTTTAGCCTACAGATGTTATATTCTACTTACCTGCAATTTCCTGGACATAATGTATTTGAATTCTCTTAGGTGCCCTTATTTTTGAACCACTTGCTTGGTAACAACAAAAAGTTTATTGTGTCATTCTTATATAATACGGATTCAAGATACGAAGTATAAACTTTCTATTTTTACTTTTCTTGAAATATGCTGATAACACACAAACACAGACACACACATACACACGCATACACACACATACACAGACTAACCGAACCGATTAAAATACGTGTTTCATATCCAGGGCTCCTTAAAACGAGTAAATATAACAAAACTCAACTTCAAATGTTTATCTCCAAAACAATACTTTTCTACCATAAAATATATGGGTAAGAGAATATGAACTAGTATGTTGTGGCCACCACAAGACTTTCTTCTATATTTTCCTATACATATTCAATCAGTAACAATATTAAAAAAAAAAAAAAAAAAAAAAAAAAACGATTTTTTTTTCTAAGGTTTTTTTTTTTTTTGTTAAAAGTAAAAAAAATCGATAACTTTGTTTTAAATTATCACAGATTTATGGTTCAACCATTCGTTTTAAAGGTATTGACGAGATCTTTCGAATGATACCCATCTTCAAAATTTAACCGGGGGAACCGATGCCCCCCCCATGCACAATTTTTTTTTCCTAGATAACTACTACTATTATCAATAATTCATATTAATTTTACAATCACAAGTTTAAAATAACTCTCATTATGCCCATTTATACGGAATTTTGTTCTATAAAATGCGATCACAGCGCCACCTGTTGAGCTATTGATCCCCAAATCTAATGGGCACCAGTTCATGTCAGGGTGCAACTAAATACCAAGTTTGGTTAAATTTCATTCATTGGTTCGTGAGATACAGCGTCCACAAATAAATGATACAGACAGACAGACAGACAGACACACAGACAGACAGACAGACAGACACACAGACAGACATTTTTTAAAAACTATCAATTCGTGTTCAGGACATCCCAAAACGTGTAGATCCGTCAAAAAACGGAGGTCGAAAATTTTCGCGAATCCAATACTTTCTCTATATTACATATAGAAGAAAGTAAAAATGACTTACACAGATCATCGTTTTCTTATGCCGATTGTTTCAATATGACAAATTTTGAGAATTTTTAAGAGAATCGTTGCTTAATACAGTATTTCCAACTTAATTTGGTATTTTATGTTTAAAAATCTAAATAATCTTTCCTTATTTAATTTACTAAATTTGCTTATAAAGATTTTCATCACTTCTTTTCAGACCAGTTCTTAAGTCATGTGGCAATTTCTATATTGATCTCATACAAATCTAATATTTATCAAAAGTAAATTATGCATATTTTACCACAGTGATATTTTAAATTAAACTTTGAGAATCATGTAGAAAAAATTTAATATGAAATCCCATAAAATTGGAGATGATTTCTGTAACAAACTATATTCTACTTTAAATAGTATAACAATTTTCTCATTTATACAATTTTTTCATGCCTCATTATTTAAGAAAGCAACAGTTTACTTTAATCAACTTGTGCGTAAAAGTTAAAAAAAAAAATAAAAAAAAAAAAAAAAATAACTAATGCTAATATGCTAATATTTTAAATGAACCTAACTTTTTTTTTTTTTTTTTTTTTTTTTTTTTAGATATTTATGATTTACATGCGTCAGCTCATCTTAATTGCATTTTATTTCCACGTTCACTGCATTTTTTAATTTCTTTAATTTCTATATTTTGCATTAAGCTAAATATAGACATTAAAAATTATGATATATTTTCCTATGTTCATTTATATTTATTAAATAGTTCTATGAACGCATTTATTAATATGATAAACTATTATTAAAAATAAACATGCGTATATATAAAATGCATATATCCGTTTTCTCATTTAAATCGAAATGTACATATAAAAATATAAATCTAGAAAAAAAAGTTTTTTTTTTTTTTTTTTTTTTTTTTTTGGCTGTGCATATGTTTAAATATACGAATTTATGCGCTACTGTGCATAGAACGTCATGTTTCTTTCCATACTTGACTGAATTTATGTGATATGGTTATCTAAACATATCTATTTATAAAATATAAAATATCCAAGACAAACAAAGTGGGTGTTGTTTTTATTCTTTCTCTCTCTAAAATGTAAGTATGAAATTACATTTTAAAATAAGTTACATAAATAAGTTTACATTGTAAAAACAATTTGAATTTGAATTAAAATTTATATTAATTCTTTTAAAAATAAATTAAACGTTAAATGCAATATAGAAAAATATTATTTAAATATTCATAACTTTCTTTTTCTTTTATGTTTGCTTCTAGAATGTGCTCTAGAAGGACTCTAGAATATGCGCGCTTATAACATATTATTGCTTATAACATATCTTTGGAATATATTTGGAAATGAAACTTTTAGAAAAATATTAAAAAAAAAAAAAAAAATGCATTTTATTATTATTATTATTATTATTATTATTATTATTATTATTATTTTAGAAGAGACATGATGCACTTTTTTATTTCACATTTATTTTTCAAGGACATTTTTAACAAGAAATTTAATTATAATCTTATCTTTAGCACTTCTTCATTGCAATTTAACAAAATTATATGAATATTTTTTTTTTTTTTTTTTTTTTTTTTTTTACTAGACTATTTGAAACCATCATGCTATGAGTCTTTTCTAAATGATTGTTTTTAAGTGTGTTTTTCGTTAAAAAAAAAAAAAAAAAAAAAAAAAAAAAAGGTTCTTGACCTTTGTTTCGATTAATGAAGAGATACACTCTTATAAGGAAATTAGTAATTTATAGGAAATATTATCTTACGTCTTGTTTTCAATAAATAAAATCTTATTATTCGGTTTTCATAATGTTTTTTTCATACTTTCATATTAATTCATACTGGGTTTGTAAAATTTGCTTAATTGGAATTCTACATGACAACTTTTATTCGAGAAGAGACTATCTTTCAAGAAATACTATATTGGGTCTAAGTTTTCAGTAAATGAATGTCATAAGACCTTACCAAATATTTTAGGCAATTTCGCAGTATTTTTTACTCTTATGCATATAAATAGAAGGCATACTAGAAAACTTTTTTTTTTTTTTACTAGGAACTCCAGAATATTTAAATAAAAATAGGTCTCACATTCAATGAATGAATTTTCTTCGAGGAATTCTTAGAAAAAAAAAAGAAATATATATATATATATATATATATATAACCAGGTGTGATATAAAGTGATTTACGAGTATAACATATTACCCCTTAGAATTAATATTTGACCCATACAGCACAGAATGCTTCCGCTATGTTACAAAAATCTTACAATCTTTCAAAAACGTAACACATTTAAGTATACTCTCAGATACCTTTCTGAAGCATTCGTCCATTTCGATGTTCTACCTGTTAAGTGATTGAAAGGTTTATGTTACATATCCGATTTTTTGTTACGATCGTGGACATTTCTACGTTTTTGAAACAAATCAAAAAGCAAACTGAATGTTTTCAAATGTTTCTGAAATATTTTTTAATGTTTCGATGTTATATGATTGTTACGTTTCTGGAACATTTTGTGCTGTTAGGGGAATGTTATGCTCTATCTGTTGTCGTAAAGGGTAGTTTAAAAAATGATGATGCTAAATATAGTATTTTCACTTATTTTAGTTAAATACAATTAATTTACATAAATCCATTACTTTCTTATGTAAGAAGAATAAACTAATTATTATGCTGTGGTTAGCAGAAACTGTTTTCTACATCATTTTATACAAAGCCAGCTACCACTTAACATGAACTAAATTTTAATCAATATATCTTCTTAAATTTACATTATATATGAACAAATCAGTGCCAACAGATGCTGAGATATGATCATCTGAAAACATGCAGAAAGTAATAAAAGCACCACCTTTTATCGATAGAGACTGGTATTAAGTTCGAATACTTTTTTTCAGAGTCGTTATTTGACATATAAAATTTCGGGAAATTATATGCTTTGGAAGCTCAGATATGGCCTTTCCTTTAACGGATAATATTGCAGAATACCTACGACACCAGTCGTCCGATATACATCGGGAGAAAATCAGTATAATTTTAAATAATATACATCTCAGAGATTTGTTTATTTATATACAAAGGAAATTTATAATCTTCCCCTAAGATTAAATTTTAAAAAAGTAGCGTCATCCATAGGTTGATAAGCATCCAAATTGAATCAAAAATGTTTTAATACATATATATCTTACGCCAAATCTGAAAGACAATACATTTTTAGCCTTCCCGGAAAAGAAAAATTATATTGCAGTGTAACAGCGTCACCTGTTGTGCGATATATCTCAAAAACTGATCAACAATTTTTCATTCAACAATTCAACGCCAATTAAATTTTAAATTGTGGTTAAATTAAGTGCATTGACTCATGAGGTACAGCGTCCACGCTGCCCCAGGTTAAAAAATCAACTAAAATACTGCAAGTATTTCGGACTTCTTATAAATTTTTGCAGGTATGTTAAAGGTTTCCACAAATCTTTCAAAGAAAATCAAAAACAGCATGTTTCTTTCAAGACGTATTCAGTTTCTTTAAAGGTTCCTTATAGGTTTTCTTTCAAATGTACGAAATATCCACAAGTTACATTTAAAGTTGATTAAAGTTACATTTAAAGTTAATTTATGATTTAAAGTTATGTTGTAATCATTATTAATATAATATTTTAAATTAAATTTAACTGTTAATTATTATTATTATTATTAAATGTGGCCTTGCTAACACATACAAAAAACCATTTTATAAAATTGCTCGAATCGACCTCAGGATGTCTCAAATCGTGTAAACTAAAAAATAACTGAAAATCGAAAAATTTCGAGAAACCTATTCTTTCCTCTTATCTATGCAGAAAATAGTAATAAATACGCTTTTTTAAGAAATAACTACTGAACTTTAGTTAATTGATATGCATTATCCTAAACCTAAAAAAATGACTTCAATTTAGATGTGACGTAAACACAAAAAATAAAATAAAATACGTTTCATCATAAATAAATTAGAGAAAAAATAGAATTTTCGTAGATCAAACTCTAATGACTACATCACACAAGCGATTTTCGCTCATATTTTTACTAAACACAACAGTATAGCCAACACACTCAGCCTGACCTCGTTCAAGGTCAGCATATTTTTGGATGATCAACTCTTTCGACGGCCTTTCAAAATAGTTGACTGTGTTTAACGTGTTTATAAAAAATTACCAGTAGGAGGGATTGACACGATTTTTCCTGGAATACCCTTAGAGAAGGGAATAAATACTTCACGCTATTAGTCCGGGGTTGAACTTTTAAAAATTGCACGTGCAGATTTAGCAACAATTTTAAATAAGAATTTTTAATACAAAATATTACGTGTCTGAAAGGAAAAGTGCATAAAATAAAGTTTTTTTTTTTTTTTTTTTTTTTTGACATCATAAGCCTTTTTACTTCTGGAAATCTTATTAACTTTACCTTTTGAACAATTTTTATTCCAGAGCTCCTTTTATTATTAATGTGTTAAAAATTTAAAACAATTTCATGTTTCCATAAGGATATAATGCGTTTTAAAGTGCAAAATCTTATAGAGTGGCAAAATAATCAATAAAAAATTATAGTACTATAGCTATTATGCAAATATACAAAATGATATTTTTAAATAACAATTTTTAATTAATATAAAATATTAATTACTTTTAAATGAATATAAGAAAACTAAATTTGAAACCGAATATCATAAGTCAGTGTTCTACTTAATTTTAAATTATTATTTCTTTTGTATTTTAAAATTTAACTGTTTTAAAAACAACGCTGCGAAATCTTTTTATGAATCCAGATAAATACAATTATTTATTAAACATTTTTAGTGAATGTAACATGCTGAATCATTATATAAAGTTACTTTTAGAGTCTAATATGATTAAAATTTTAATTCTATATTATTTATAGGCTTTCACATAATATATTCTTTTCCTTTCTTTCTTTATTTTTTATTTTTTAAGTATCAAATGATTTCATTTATTTTTTTTCGAATTAATTATACTAGAAGGAAAAATAAATGATCTGTATAAATTCTCAAATTTTATCAATAATGATTTCAGACCTGTTATTACTACTAAATTGTTGGAAACATAACTTGTACAGAATATAAGATAACTTTTTACGAAATTTAGTAAAATTATTTAACCAATTTAGCTGTATAAATATTATCTTTATTTGGGAAATGCATGAAATAAATTAAGAATCTATGTACTGTAAAAATAGTAATGATGCGCACTGAAAAGTTACTGCATATATTAGATTGAAATGTTCTTTATATATTATTCATTATTCGTATGTAATTTAATTATTCGAGGAATGGTTTATTTTAACTTTAATAATAATGCACATAGTTATATGCATCATAAAAGGCATAAAATAAAACATCGAAATATGTTCATGAAATATTTCATAAAAAGTTATCTCTATGTGCACAAGAAAATATTTGTAAATAAAAAGATAATCATATATCTTTTTTTTCTTTTTTTCAGGCTGCCATAAAAACTAAGATTTAATAGAAAATACTTGTGTAATTGATATAAAATCTCTCTAAAGTAACTCTCTGACAGATAAAAAAACATCTTTAATTATATGATAGAAAAATAAATCTCATTTTTCCTGAAAATAGTAGATATCTGACATTTAAAACAGAAAAATTATTTCCAAAGAATATTATCAGAACTTATGAATGTAAGTGAAGTAACTGTCAGCAAGTACAAAAAATCAAAAGAAAAAGGGCCATGCTCCTTTCAACATCTAAAATGAATCCATTTAGTTAATCAGATTCAGTGAAGGAATATTTTCTATATTAAAGAAATAAAAGAGAGCTGAAAGTACGAAAGTTGTTAATAAGTGATAAAAGAGATTCTGTAATAATTTAGGAACTATGGGACAGACCGTTTATCAGTAATTACAAAAGATTTCATTGAAAAAAAAATACATGAAAATGTTCCTTATGAATTTTATATTTATAATTTTGTCTATTTAATTCTATATATATTTTTTTTTTTTTTTAACGTTTAAAAAAGATGAACTTTGTGCTTCGTGCCATTTCCTGTATTTTCCTGTAAATAATATATATATATATATATATACTTTTTTTTGTGTTTAATATATAAAAGATTGTTATTGTTATGTAGCAAAAAGCGGTTGTAATTGACTTTTATTAAAACTGAAATTTTAAATAATAACAAAAGATAAAAATTACCCAACAAATAAAGATAACGTCGAACGGTTTTTGCGTTAAGTAAAAGGGAAAGGCGACTGTAATGCATTTTATACGGAACAAAATAATTTATCCTAAAAAAGTAAGATTATAAGAAAATATGAAAAAAATAAAGTAAAAGAAAAGAAAGCATAATAATGTCTACAAGCTAAAGAATTACATCGAATATCTGAAATGTAAATTAACTCCTAAATTAACATGCGAATTATTTCAGTTACAACATTTAAGAGAAGGAAAAGGGATTTATTTATGACATAATAAAAATTTCACTACTGAAATAAAATTTAGTGAATTAACATTCATGTATAAAATAAAAAATAAGAGAAAAATAAAATATTACTAACTCAAATAGCTACAGCGCATAAATAATTCAGAGAAATAGGAAAAAAGACGCAAGGCGAAAACAGTTAACGTTAACACACACACACACACACACACATATGTACAGTCGGGGAAAAAAAAACGCAGCACTTAATGGTATTTCGTTATTAATTGACGCAGAAAAACTTAATAGACACCATTCAACAGGAAATGAAATGCACTTTCTGAAAATGTCGTCGAATTTTGAATTAGGGGTCATCTACATATTAAAATGAGCGCCAACTTTGATTTTTTTCCAATAGTAACACCCAATTTTGACTTCATATTCAAATTTCTGAGAGTCTGGCAGTGCGGAAAAGTATACTGTTTGTATACTTTATCTTTAGTATTCATTGAGTTATGATCAAAAATGTGTTAGGGGGCTATCTCTAAATATAGAAATATAAAATTAAGATCCTACAAGAACTAGACAAAATTATACTGTTTCACACCGGAAATATTTCAAGAAATAAAGAGTTTTAAAAAGAAATAAAAATATTAACACCTTTGCAGTATCTTAATTATCATGAATTTAGTTTTTTGGATATATATATACTTTAGTACTTTTTTAGATAATTTTAGGTATATTTAAATACATTACACTTACGATTGGTCAGACAATACTTTTTATAAAAGTGCAATATTTTTCAATTAAAAAGTATCTATCATGGATATACTGATCACCAATAAAGCTTAAATTTTCTTTCGTACGTGTAACATAATATGCAAACTGAAATAATATAGCTATATATATATATATATATACAACAACGCATAAACTAAATCTTTTCGGATAAATTATTGTAAGGTTTCATAAAGTAAATATTAAACAATTTTAATAGCACTTACCAGTTTTGGGTCAGTTGAACTCTTTTGAACTGTACGATTTGTTTTATAATTTCTATGAAAATATAATTTCTTAATTAACGCTTTCGCGAATGCTGACGTAGATTCACATCATTTGAAAATCTGTAACAATACCAGTGGGCGTTTCTTTCGTAATTTGTGTGTTACTTATTTCTTAAGCATGTACCCAGTGTTCATATTTTTGCAATAAAATATACTATGGATAGAAATATATTAATTAGAAAGAATATAGTTATAATGTATATCCATCTGTAATACAATTGTGGTACAGAAAATTTGTTTTGAAATATTTTATTTTGAGAGTATTTCAAACAGTAAACCCCGCCTATTTAGTTAATTTTTTTCTTCTAGTGTTCGCTTAAAGGATTCTAAATTTATCACCAGTAATCGATGAAGTAAATACCACTTGTGTATATTTTTGTCAATGTAAAATAAGGGGTTTAACACGAATACTTAAAGTCACATTCACTTTTCGTTTCTGTATTGTTTTGTTTTAAAGAACGATAAAAGGCGGGGCTTTAGAAAACAGGAATTCTTGATACTAACACAAATGTCTAAAAATCAACATTTTTGTTTCATTTCTTTGTATTTGACGTTGGTGTTATATAATTTGACCCTTAAATAAAAAATAAAAATATTTTGTTCAATTTTCTGCGTTATTTTTTAAGATTTGCTTCGTTATCTCACTCAAAATTTTTTAAGAGACGGCCCCCTAAACCACTCCAAAAGAAAGATTTATTTATATATCGAAAACTAATAACTGGAATGAGCTGCAAATTTGCACACCCATATTTTTCAGCATTAGGATTCATTTTATGTAAAAATTAATATAGGTCATAATTCATAATTTTTATGAATATGAATTTATTAATATTTTTCAGAATTAAAAAAAAATTTCAGAATCAAAATTAATGATGGATTATGTTTGGGTTTCTTCACTGTATCTCGTAAAAAAAGAATTATATCGATAAAGTTATTTTTTGTGTAGATATTAATAAAAGTTTGAAATATGAATTTAACATTAGCATCTTCGAACTTTGAACGCTTATAACTCTGTGAACAAATAAGCAAAATATACAACCAATATACTTTTTCACATTGTCGCGATCCCAGGAATTCAAATATAAAATAAAAATGAGGCATTACCATTGAAAAAATCAAATTTTGTGCGCGTTTTAATATGTAGACGACCCCCAAATCAAAATTCCAGTTTATTTTCTGAATCTACTCTCAATTCCCCGTCGAATGATACCTATTACATTTTTGTGCATTGATTAGCAACGGAGTTACATCGAGTGCTGCGTTTTTTTTTTCCCCGACTGTACATATAATGAACATAAAAAATTTCATTTTTACACAATAAATCCTTTTTAATAAAAAATTAAGATCTATAATAAAAAGTAAAGTGTTAATATTTTAGCAATAATAATAATAATAATAATAACAATAATAATAATAATAATTATATATATATATATATGTGTGTGTGTGTGTGTGTGTGTGTGTATGTATATATATATAGTACACGGCGTTCATTAAAATCACATCCATCCCGAGACAACGTGATTTAATTAAGTGGCTGATTTTTATATCCAGCGAATTTCCCGCACTCTAGGAAAACGTATTACATCCCTGGATTTAGAAAAAAATAATTAAAGGTAAGAAATAATGGCATTAATAAACAAATTTAATTAATTTTTCATTGACGATTAATTAATTGTTCCTTCGATATAAGTAAAATAAATGCATTCCATGTTTATATGCGCTTTCCTTTGAGGGTAATCATCATTACTTTACCAAAAGTTCTTATAAATTAAAAATCTTTTCTTTTAACCTCTTAATTTATTGTATTACAAAATAAAAACTAGAAATTGTCTTTTAATAACTAAAAGTTTTATATATATATATATATATCATTTGCAGATCAAATCAAATTTCTAACTTATTACGGCTCTTTGAAGTACATGTTCCTTGAAATTGTTACAGAGATAAGTTATAGAGCATGTTTAATTTGTAACTATGATGCAAGGGTGGAATTTTCGACAATGAGAGATAACGGAGGGATTTGTGTGTTTTAATTTCTTTTTCAATAAATAAATAAATAAAACAAAATAAAATAAAATAAACAGTGTTCATAAATGGTACTTTTTGTTTTGCTGAGGAGATGGTCTGAATACATTAACTAGTATTCATCGTGTGTAAAACTTTTAAATAAATTATTAAATATTCATTTAATTTTGTATCATATGAGTGGTTTTTTTTCTGAATAAGGCAAAGTTAAAAAAATAATAAAATAAATAAAGATATAAATTTTCAGCATAATTTGTATGAAAAAAAAAATATATATATAATAATAATAGATTTTTTTTTTCCATACAGATTTCTCTTTTGTGTTATTATTATAGATTGTATAAAGGGCACTTTTATACTAAGAAATATTTAAAATTATTTATTTTCCTCATTATATATTGTTTGTAGTGAAATATGTTTCTTGAGTATATTTAATGCGAAAGCTCACATTAAAATACGCAAATAAATTAAGAGAATAGTCGTATTACTCATGGTATTTGGTCGATATCAAATAATAAACGTAGTTCCTTAAACTAAAATCCTATAGCCTTTGTGTTCCTGTAAATCTACAATTTAGAGGTTTATATGATAATCCGACGAAGTTAATCAATTTTCTAGAATCATATTAGTAATTACTTTCAATATTAATATTAAAGTCTCTTATAGTTTTTACATTTCCCAAAGTAATTATCATTTATTCAAGTTTGGATATTTTGTACTTATTTATCGCGCTAGTTTAATTTGGTTAGGTATCCAGAAATACGCTTTCGTTAATGTATGAAAATTTGGAAATTCCAAATCAATTATAAATAAAATAGCTGATTATTTTGAAAAAAAAAAACTCATTATTCAGTCTGTAATTTTTAATACTTTTCTTATAGTGCTAAAACATAGAATAAATCCATACCCACTTTTATTTTACATAGATTAAATATTTTATACGTGCGTGTTACTAGAATGCCATAAACATAAAAGAGACATTTGAAACAAATTAAGAAGTAATCGATGTTTGCGATGTAAAAGTAGCCATACAATTTCTTGTGATACACTCAAACATATTATTTAAATTTGCACCCTGGTTACTTTAATTTATCTCTAATATACAAATGGCGTATTGATTTACAATTTGTATGGTTGTATTTACTAAAATGTACTCTAAACGACCTGTAACTGCATTATATAATATTTGAATATTCAAAAAGCTTGAAATTAATACAAAAATTTTAGAGTTAATGCAATTTTATGTATTTCAAACTTCATATAAGGGTATATATAAAAAATAAAATATGAAACCGAAATTATAAGAAATTGTAAGAAATATATATATAATCATATATGGTAAATTACTATCGGTAATTATAAACTTTATATATTTATTTCACTTAGTAAATTGATGTAATTTGTAAATGTATATTTATTAATTATTTTCATTGACATTTAATATTATTTGTAAATGCATGTAAATTCCTATAAATACCCAACCTCAAATTATTTATTAATAAAATTAAAATTAAATTTATTAAGCATTTCTGGTTTCAATGTATTTTAATGAAAAGTATATTTTTATTACACAAAACCTTCGAATAATCTGTCTGTTTGTCAATTTCATTATTAGTTGAAGTTTAAAGTATGAAACTGAAGTTGTTTTCTTTAAATAAAATCTAAAAGCATGTATGGTGCAACTGTCATAGAAAAATCACAAGTGTCATTTTCAAAACACAATTTTTACTTGCAAGGTACAGATATATTTTTTAAGTTAATGGCGGAAACGTGATAGAAAGCGTATGATTTGATACGCTGAATTCAGCATATCAAAGCACATTAGCGGCACTCAATGAAATGAAAAAAAAAAAAAAAAATGAAAAGTACGATTTTGCAGATTTATGTTATTAATCAGGTACATTAATTATTGATGAAGATATTAATTACATAACGTAATAATTTCAACTAGCAAACTCGTGCGAAATTTCCGCACGAGTGTGATTTACAAATAACTAGAACCAAAAATACAATTAGAATCATATCTCTTGAAGTTGCAGTTTCTGGTATCGTGTTTCTTATAAATTGACAATTTGGTGCTTAATATCTTATCCATTTAATATCCCCTTGTGTACTGGACAGACTATGAATATCGGCTTTTTCATGATGGCAAAAAGAAAAATAAATTTCTGAAGAACTTGTTCTAAAACAAACAATTTAAACACACACACACACACAAACAAAAAAAAAATAAATAAAATAAAATAAATAAATAAAATAAATAAAATAAAATAACAATACAAATTTTCTCAAGAAGGATTGACGTAATATTTATAAAATTAAAAGCAATCACAATTTAGGGAAAAAAATCATGAAACATATTATCTGACAAAAATCAGGAAAATCATATATGAATTTTCAAATGCGTAGTGCATTATAGCTATTATCGTTTTCTATTAAAAAACCTGATTGATTAAAAGTTTAAACTAAAATTTATGAGTAAAAATTACAAAATTTATTAAATTTAAATGATTTAATTAGCTCCACCAGGCCTCACCCTATGCTTTCAGAATTATTTTTTTTTATTTTTATTTTTTTTTTACTTAATAAAGTCTTCTCAGATTGGTTGGCACTAGTTTTTTAATATGTATGTATTCCGAAGCAACATCTGCATGAGAAAGTTAAGAGGTGAGGGGTAAGAGGAAATTTTAATCAGTTAAAACTCCATAAGAAAGTGTAATTAACAAATCATTAAAAAAAAAAAAAAAAAAGAATAAGAATAAGAAAAAAAAAAAAAAAAGAAATATATATCGATTAAACTTAAATAAATAAGTAAATAGAAAATATTTACCAGGCTTAATTTTAAAATTAAACTTTTGTTTTACATCGGTTAAGTGAATAAAAATCTTTCGGTCGATAGTAAGTAATAGGAAAAAATCTAATTTCCATTTATAGCAAATTTTAAATTTTTTATAGCGATGAATGTATTAAAAAATCGGAAATTTTAAATTATCTGCATCCGATTCCAAAAAGAATGATAGATTAATATGTTACCTAAATTTACTCTTAGAATTAAACTTTGCACTTTATCTAAAGATTCATAAAATATGATAAGCATTAATGGGAGCCTCAATAAATTATAAAGAAAGGCACATTTAATAATAATAATAATATTGTTGTTGTTGTCGTGTCACAAGTGCAGGAAAAAAAAGTGTATAGACAAGTCAAATGGGACCAAAGGCATGGAGCACAGCCCTGGCCACATCTCCGACTTTTTCGGTGTAAAGGGTGTCATGGCAGCAGATGCGGTCGATGTTGAAGAGGGTCGAGGCAACAGAGATGCAATTGAAGAGAGGCCTCGGATCCAGCTGAGTTCCTGGGCAGTGTCTGCATTCTGCGTAGGTTCTAGAGTCGTCGGGCATGACCTTCATATCTCTCGTGTGCCCCGTCCGTAATCTGCTGATGATATTGGTGATTTCACTGTCATGATTAAGCTCTGGAAGGCACCATTTCTTCCGATGTCTGCCGCAGAGCTGATGTTTTGCGACGGCATTTGCATCAAAGCAAGTGGTTTGCAGAGGAGGGGGATTTATATTCCTAGCCTCCTTGGCGAGGGAGTCCGCTTGTTCATTCCCCTCGATGTTGACATGAGCGGGGACCCATTGGATGGTGCAGGTTTGTTCCCTGGCAACTATGGTGGACAGAAGAGTATTGATATCTTGGGCGAGTCTCATTTTACCTCCTTTAATGGCCTCCAGAGCAGATTTGCAGTCAGAAAAAATAAGGATGCCATTCGAGGGAACTGACTGTGTGAGGCAAGAGTAGCTTTTATGGCGATCAGTTCACTAGTGAAGTTGGAGGCGATGTTTCAGTCTGCGACCCGATTTTTGAGGGATGTTTGATCTGGAAGGAGAAGGAAGATGCCAGAACCTCCTCTGTCACATTCTGAGTTGGAAGAGCCGTCGGTGTAAGCGGTTACAATGTCAGGTTTAGAAAGCTTGACTATAGTTTCCATGCTCTTCCTCTTATTCTTGTGGTTCTTTTTTCGAACACGGTTCCAGCAGGTCTAAATTGATCTTAACAGTAGACGATGGTTTGACAGCAAAATATGATTCTTGAATAATGTCAAGGCATGAGAGGTTCAGACTGATGTAATTTTTGATATCTATGTCGTATTGGACCGTGGAGGATCTCTTTAAACTTTTTCTTTTGGTCCAGGCCAGAAAAATAACATTTGAGATGTGTTCCACGCTGCAGCTCCTGATCTTATTGGTAAATTTAACAGTGGCCAGTTTTCGCCTGCTTTCAAGTGGTGTGAGACCGCATTCAATCTCAGCACTCAGGTTGTTAGTTGAGGAAACTGCACCAATGATGATTTTTGAAGCTCTGTATTGGACAGTATGAAGCTTCTCTTTTGATGAGGAGGATGCTGGAGCCCATATAGGTGCTGCATATTCAAGAACAGGTCTGATGAGTGAAGTGTAGGTGTTGAGGAGAGTCTTCGGTTTAGGACCCATGAATAATAATAATAATAATAATAATATTTTCTGTAAAGTCATGTAAATTCGAGAAAACAATTTAAAAAATATATATCTAGGATTGGCTGTGAAGAACAAAATTACACTTTTTAATGCATTTTATTAGGAAAATGATTATTTTTAAATCGACACCTATGATGTTATATTTGATACAATTTATGCAATATTTGTAATTAATGCAAATAAACTTTTTTAATGAATGGGTTTATCTTAAATAATTCTAAAGTTTCCAACTTCAATATTAAATATTAAATAATTGTCTTCTGAAATATATATATATATATATGTATATGTATATATACGCATTTAAATATAAACAAAGGTTTGTCCAGGCGAAAATGACGAATATTTTGTACAAATAAACTACTAAGAACATACAAGAAAGTAGAGTGGAAAACACCTTAAAATTTTATTTCATTTTTTTTTACAATACGCATTATAGCATTCAAACTTAAATTATAAATCAATGTACAAAAAGTATTTAAATATGATTAAATGATAAAAAAATAAGAAGATGAATAAAAATGAAATAGCAGGAATCATTCACAAAGTTTTCGAAAAAAAATTATAATTTAAAATTTCATTTTATAGATTTAAAGTATTCTAGAAATATTTATATACTAACTACTGTCATATCTTAATACTTTTATATTTAATTTCTAAAATAAATTGCAAAATTTAACATTTACATACAATTCTTTTAAAAATAATTTACCAAAGAATTCACAAAAAAATAATCAAATATGATTAGAATCATGATAGTAGTATGATGATGTTTGGGAATTAAAAATTAAATAGGAGGTAGAATTTTCAATTTTTAGAAAAGAAAAACAACTTAAAATTTAATTATATTAATTAAAACAAATTCTTATGAATCTTAATCTAGTTAATATGTTATATTTTAATGTAGATTTATGCGCATTTTTATAAATCTAAAGACAGAAATTTTGAAAAATATATATAATCTCTATTAATCTTTTTATATATGTATATACATAAATATATTGAAAAAGTTATATATATATATAACTTGTTCAATCTTAAAATTGATGACTTAGCTCTGTTACACATTAAAGTTGTCCAAATGACCATAATACTAGAGGGAGATTTTACTTACCAGACTGCGTAATTTACCATGGTTGGGCCAAGTAAGCTCCCTCTACTTTGTTATGTAATGTTCCACCAAAATATTTTGTAATGATGATTCTGTACAAGAAATAGAATACTTATTTTCCGTGCCAATTATAAATTTTATGCGTCAAGAACAATTTATTAGATAAACTTGACATTTTTTTTTCTGTAAAAAAGAAAAACAAAATATAATATTCATAACATTATATATAATTATTTCTTCAGAATATGCACTTTACGAACCCTTCCATAATTTCTGTCTTAAACAGCAAATATATTTAAGGAACTTTGTTTCCTATATCACTTGTTAGCAATCATTATGTTTATAGAAGTGTTATATTCTTTGCGAAAATGACTGTTACCTGTCTTGATATCTTCTAATAAAACAAACAATAATTTTCTTTTATATCAGACAACAGGTTTCGTGATAAAAGAAAAATGAATCTTTTTTACATTTTTGATCGTTTTTTGTCGATTTATGTAGTTAGTTCATAACTTTTTTTAAAGATATATTAATGTCTTTCCTGTTCTGTAATAGTATTAGGGACGAAATAATTTAAGTTTTGTTTTGTCAAGTTCTCATTATGTCTTTACAACAGAGTTAGATAAACTTTGTCCAGTAAAGCGAAGTTTTTTTATAAAGAAAGTCTTCTTATAAAAAAAAAAAAAAAAAGAGTAATCCTTTCTTTCGAATATTGTAATAAACTACAATTATGTTTTATCTTTAAAAAAAAAAAAAAAAAAAAAAAATATATATATATATAAATCATCTACATTTATTAAGCATTCGAAAAGTTAATATTATAATATTTCACATGCATAAATTACTTTATATATATATATATACATATATATATATATATGTATATGTCTTACAGATAAATAAATTATTAGACAAATTTATGAACTTGATGTTTAATATTTCAATATAAAAATTTCTTATGTGTGATAGAAGTCATAATTTATTTGTGTTAGTATCATTTTAAATTGTAAGATTATAAATGTATAAATTGAAATATTATACAAAAATATGAAGCATGTTGTTAAGTTGTTAATGTTAATGTTTACGTTTGCAGCTTTCCTTTCTAAAGATAATATCAAAACCAACACACATTCATATGGTATATTATTACAAAATATTTTATTAATGAAACAACTTTTGAAAATTTTCTATATTCTCAGTTTTAAAGATCATTTTATTTAATTGCTTGTGAAAATAACTCTGGAAGGTACGTGATTGGCCAGAATTTGATAAACATAAATTTAGCAACTTTTATAAACTTTTTATTGATGAATACAAGAATGGATTATTAGCATTTTGCCATTAGAATTATGAAAATTATAAGGATAAATAGTTAAAATTCAGTAAAAAATTAAAAAAAAAAAATTTCTCGTATGTAATTTTCTAAGTATATGTATATATATATACATGAAATGTATTTTATTTATTTATTTATTTTTGTAGGAAGTATTGAAATATTAAACAGTTCAACACAACTTTCTCACACGAGTAGTTTAATCGCAATCAGTTTTGAATTCCACTAATTTATATCAGATAATTATAATCTACATTTCAGTTTTTTTTTTTTTTTTTTTTTTTTTTAAGATTAATAAAAAAAGTCTGGTGATACGCTACAACGAGCGGAACAGAAAGCATATAAATGTTTCTTTGTTCTTTTATATTACGAAAAATAAACCATCCAGATATTTTTCTATCATTTTATTGCTATTATTATTATTTCTTTGACTCACTTAGGAATGATAACACAAAAATATTTCGAATCAATGGTGATGAAAGCTTTTTACACGAAAATGATGATATAGACAGTTTAAAATTTAAAAGTTTTCTATTCGCAATAATACATAAAACTGGCTAAATAACAATTTTTAGAAGCCAAAATTTTAAACATGACTTAAAAAAATATCTCAATAAACGTATAATAAATCTTTCTAATTCAAGTAATTTAACTACATTTTTAAAAATTTTGAAGTATATATATTTTAAGAATATATATTATTTCCTTAAGAAATGGAATCTTTGTCCTCTCCAATTCTAACGCGGAATAGATTGAAAAACAATCAAAAAGAACCGATAATTGTACCTATCACTACTATTATGAAAAATATCTAAGATGAATAATGTTACACTTGATGCCAACTGAGTAGACGTTCAGAACCATTTTCTCAGGAGTGTGGATAAAGAGGTATATGCAAGATGTATTAAAAAAAAAATAACAGATAGTCATAAGCTTGTTAATTATATCTCTTTCAATTTTTGAAGTCGCCAGATAATTGACACCCCTGTTGAAATTCACATACAAGTAAAGTTCGCTACGACATACATGATGCTGTAAAGAGGAAAATATTTGTTTCTCTCATCTCTCTTACATCCTTTTTCTCTTCTTTTTCTCGGATTTTATGACTAAATATTAAAAAAAAATCATCTACAGAAAATGATCCACAATAGCTTTAACCCGATGATGCAATAATGATCGAATACTCATTCAAATGCTATGTAAATACAAGTTCATCTCGTAATTTGGGAATGAGGTGAAATTTAAATGCTACAAAAAATAAACATTCTGCTTTTCTAAACATTGTTTTCAGTTTCTTTTTCTTAATTTATTAAGCTCAAATTTCCAAAAATAAAGCAAATTATTTTCAAAGCCACAGAGTGATTATTCTAATGTCTGTTACAGCAGCATTTTCAACATCTTTAAACGAGGTTGAAAATTGTTTATAACTTCGGTTTGTCTGACTGTCCGTGCTCTAACTACCGTAAATATTCATGGAATTTCTTGAAACTGACATAGGTTATTCATGTTCAATACCTAATATTTTCTATTGAATATGGAGTAAATTTCACTTTTCATTTGTGTGCAAGGAAACCCGAAAGTATTTCCAAAGCATCGCGTTCCATAAGAGTTATTTCTATAAACTCTATTTTAATAACGTTAATTTCCACAAATCCTAATGAAATCTGAACGTGATATTAAAGTTCACTATCGGATGTTTTCTATTTATAATTGAGTAAATACTACCAATTTTTAGTGTACATGGGCGCCCGAAAGTATTCAAAATCACTCCGTTCTAATCACCCGTTTTACAGGGGTACACTAAAATCTTTAGATACAGTAAGCGTTGCAACTGGAAATTCAAGACTGCATTTTCGTTTGTGTTAAGTATATTTAGCATTTTCCAACAAAGCTAAAGAATGATTATGAATTCAGTTAGTCTGTATTCCTGTGTTTCTGTCCTTCTGTCTGTCCGTTTTGCGATAATAAAGGCAGTTGGAATGCGTTAATAATCAGTACGTAAAACATGATTTTTCATTCTTCTTATGTTTTTAAAGTGAATATTGCCTCCTATGATGATGCCGTTTTCAAATAGGTTTAGCCACCTGGTTATATAGTTTTATTTCTGATACAGAGCAGCATGAATTGTAGTGAGAGCAAAAGTCTAATATGTTACAACTATTATTATTATTACGATTTTTTTTTTTTTTTTTTTTTTTTTTTTTCATTCGAATAAATTAAATTGAGAAATTGAGAAAAAAAAATGACACAATTTATTTAAATTTAATAAACGTTTATAAAATCAGTATTATTATTTTTAAATTTTAATCCTACCTCTTCCTAAAATAATATGGTAGCAATATACGTTTTGTGAAGAAATATTTTCTAAGAAATTCTCAGTTGCATGAAATGAAATAAATAAATAAATAAATAAATAAAAACAATCATAAATATTTTTAAAAATAAAAATAAACTTTTTTTTTTTTTTTTTTTTTTTTTTTTTTTATAAGTAAGCGAATCCATAATTTTATAATAGTTAAATACATTATATAAGAAAACGCGTAAATACAATATGTTAGGAAAGGCTAAAAACATTGTGTACAGAAAAATAAAATAAAATTTAACAACAGAAAATATATAAAATGTTAATTAGTAAGCCGTAAGCCGTATTATACAGTCCTCAATCATTAAAATGTAGATTTTTAATGATTTTGATATTTTCATTGTTTAATTTATCGTATATTATCTATAATTTAAGAAAATAAAAGCTAATAATTTCTTATCTACTTAAGAAGTATGTTATAAAAACTTACCTAAGTCAAAGAAATTTATATTTATAACTATTACACGTAACACATTAAGAATATTAATTGCTTTCAAAACTACTTTATAATCAAAGTTATATATTCTAACACTTAATATAGATTTAAAAATCTCTTAAACTTAACTTAAATGCAACAAATATCTAAGTGAAGTTTATAAAGTTAAATGCGAGATAAATTTTGATCGTAGAAGGATTTTGTTACTTATTTAGAAGATAAAACAGTGAGATATTTTCTTGGATTTGATGTAAAACCTTACATTGCCGAAAGGCAGTGAGTTTCGTCTAAAATAAGTACACTGTGTGTCGTTAGATAAATCTAATTCTCACTTTAAATATAACCTAAACCCTATGCTTAAAGTTTATAATTTACAACATCCCTTTATCTAAAGACCTAAAATATCATAATGCCAAAATATTTAAGCAATGAATTATAACACTTCTCGTTTTCACTTTAATTATCTGTTCACAATTTACAAACGCTTAGAATCTCACGCTTAATTTAAAACAAAACTAGTGTGTTGTGGCCACCACAAGACTTTCTTCCATATTTTCCTATACAAGTTCACCCAGCAACAATATTAATATATATATATATATATATATATATACTTCTTATAAGTTTTTTTTTTTTTTTTTCGTTAAAAGTAAAAAAAATCGATAACTTTGTTTTAAGTTATCACATACTTACAGTTCAACCATTCGTTTTAAAGGTTTGAAAGATACCCCTCTTGAAAATTCCCCCCAAGGGGGAAGCGATGCCCCCACATGCACAATTTGTTTTCCTAATTATCTACCACTATTATCAGTAATTCATATTAATTTTACAATCACAGGTTAAGAATAACTCTCATTATGTACATTTATAGGAAATTTTGTCCTATACTACCATGTTAAAAATTTAGAAAAAATACGATCACAGCGCCACCTGTTGAGCGATTGATCCCCAAATCTAATCAGCACCAGTTTATGTCAGGAGCCAACTAAATACCAAGTTCGGTTAAATTTCGTTTAAAAAAAATACGATTTTTTTTTTTCTTAAAAGTAAAAAAAAAATCAATAACTTTGTTTTAAATTATCGCAGATTTATAGTTCAACCATTCGTTTTAAAGGTATTGACAAGACCTTTCGAAAGATACCCATCTTGAAAATTTACTCCCCTCGAGGGTGGACTTCCCTTCCCAGGGGGGGTGGCGGGTCTCCTACAGATACAAAAAATTTTTCCCAGTTGACTATATCTATTATAAATAATTCTTGTAAATTTCATAATGATTACTAAAAAATAATTCTCTTTATGCACATTTATACAAAATTTTGTCCTATATCACCATGTTAAAAATTTAGAAAAAGCGGGATGGCAACGCAACCTGTAGTTGGCAACCAACAATTTTTACCAAAAGTTGATAGGCACTAATTTATGTCAAGGTGCAACTACATACCAAGTTGTATGAAATTCTGTGCAGTAGTTCCTGAGACACAGTTGCCACAAAATTTTGTCACACACACAAACACACACCGACAGACAGACAGACAGACATTTTCTAAAAATGGTCAAATCGTGTTCTACAGCACTCAAAACGTGTAAATCCATCAAAAACCTGATGTCGAAAATTTTTACGAATCCAATACTTTCTTCTATCAAATATAGAAGAAAGTAAAAATATTGGTTAAAAATTAATATATTTGGAACACAACATGTATTAATATATTAATCTATTTTATTCAGATATTCTTTGTTTTATGAAATATATCGTACTAATATACTGTAATACAATAATGTTTAAACCATAAATTTAAATAATTATCTAAATTTATATACTTGTATAGCGGAAATAAAACATGTAAATGTAGACCTGCTAACTATGCTAGTTTATCCGTAATGGTATTAAGCCCCGCCCTTTTTTCACACCAGAACAGTTGTAGAGCAATAGACTTCTTATTTAATCATGAGAAAATATTGCTGAATATTACTCTACAAGTATTCTGGTGTGAAAAAAAGACGGGACCTAATATCATTAGGGATAAACTAGCATAGTTAGCAGGTCTATGTAAATGTAACTACATGTAAAGTTAAAGCCTAAACTAACTGCGAATTATTTAACATTGTGAATAAGAATGTATTTGATTTTGCTTGATTTAGTACGATTAAAACCACGAATGAAATTACAGGATAAAGTACAGCCAATTTTTGGTTGTATTAATTACACAATTATTTTAATAATAAATATCGATTATAATATTATGATTCACCCATACATTTTGCGGAAGTTTAAAACGAATTTTGCTCTTTTTCGGCGATGTTTGTATGAATGTGTCTATGAATGTGAGGATATATATGTAATCTAAAATGATAGCGTCTAAACGCTTCATTCCTTTGAATTGAAATTTAGAAGTTTACTATAGGTCACTGTCTCCTGAATTGTTTTTATATTAAAAATATAAGCAATTATAGTTATTTTATGATTGTCAAAAGAATTCATTTTTATTAACGCTTGTAGAGAAAAATTATCAGTAGTTCTGTAGCGTTTATACGATTCGTTCGTTTAAAGTCAAACTGAAGAACTACTGAACAGTTTATTGTCGCAAGTACTAAATAGGTTTAATTGAGTATAGTTCTCAATAAAATCTTTTTGTAAAAAAATAGAACCGACTCCAAAAAGGAACTACTATTCAAACAACTAAAAATGAAAGAAAATTGGCAGAAAATGGAACTGTAGATTGCGCCTAAAAGTATAAAATAATTTCCTTCGCCAAACAACCTATAACACTACAATTAATCATAACTTTTGAAGTCGGCGCAAAATTAAATAAAATTTAATTAATTTTTAAAGGTTTGTCTTTAGATCGGTAGCAACAAATGCTGTTGTCTCGAATGATCCATTTTCGTGTTTCCATTATTATTTTATCAGTGTATACAATTGGTCCATTAGTAGCATCTACACAGAACAGTGAACATTTTTCACAATGTGGTATTTATGTTTCTATTAAGTTAGATCATCCTTGATGGCTTTCGAATTTGGCGATAAAAACGTAAGGCAAAAATATACACGCAAGATGTGTATTTTCATAATATATATTGTACGATGTGTTGTTTCATATTCTTGACTACTCTCTTGATATACCTTATTAAAATAATCATGATATCCCAAAGAAATTAAATATGTTTGCCAGATAATTTTGCGATTTATCGTTCACCAAGGACGTCAGATACCAGCATCTTCGCCAACTTTTGCTGCTTACGAAATCTTATTTGTTTTCTTGAATCAAAGTAGTTTTCGGCTGCGTTTTGCAGGTAACAATGTGAGACGTGTATTTTGAATAGGATTTGATTTTTGTATTGAATAAAGGTATCAATTTTTATTTAATTTTGCGCCGACTTCAAAAGTTATGATTAATTGTAGTGTTATAGGTTGTTTGGCGAAGGAAATTATTTTATACTTTTAGGTGCAATCTACAGTTCCATTTTCTGCCAATTTTCTTTCATTTTTAGTTGTTTGAATAGTAGTTCCTTTTTGGAGTCGGTTCTATTTTTTTACAAAAAGATTTTATTTTTCTCTTTTCAGTGAAAACTTATTTATATAGCAGAGCATCAGAAGACGTTCGACGGAAGTTTCACAAATCACAACTTCCAAGAAAAGTGACATTACTCAAAAAATGGTTTATGTGACTGAAAAATACATTAAATGCGCCAAATGTGAACAAAAAAGTTACATCTCCATCTAGAAAGTTATCCACTCGAGAGACAGTTGTGCCAGTTTTATTCTAGTCAAGTTATTTTTAAGTTGATTTTTCTCAAATGCTGCATTTTTTAATTGTGTCACTTTTCTTGCCTTTATCGGAAATGACCAAAAAACTATCTATTGAACGAACATACGTTAAATTAAAAAGTCTTTAGAAAAGAAAGAAAGGATACGCTGTATTCGTAACCGAAAATTCTGTTAAGCATATATATTGAACTTTACAGTAAATACGTGTCACATGCTGCGCTGGAAATTGCGCAGCGTAAAGTTCAAATAAAGAGCAAAATATGCATTGCAGCTGACGGACAGAAGTTTCAACATCGATACTTACACACTGCTTTTACCAGTGTAGCTGCTTGCGTTCAGCAGTTTGTGTGAGAACAGACTTGTGTGAGTATCCTGTAATTTGTTTATATCTTAATGAAATCCTAATGAAACTTATTTCAGGCGAAGATCATTACGACAACAAAAAAAGTATTAAAATTAAATCATTTCTTACGAAGTTATAAGCTAACAAATTTCAACAACAACAACGAGAAACATGGTTTGTATTGAGAACCTCTTCCTTTATGAAGTCGGCTTAAAACGCCTATGCGTTAATCGATGTGACCGCTTACAATAACCATACTTTGAAATTTACCTAGCATAAATGTCACCCGCTACGCTACAACATATGCAATGTTTTTCAAGAGTGCACAAAATAGGAAATTGTGAACAAACAAATGCACGTTTTAAGCGTTCTGTTTTTTGCATTAATGTCTAAACTACCTCGATGATGCTCTGCAATGTTATAATTCACTTTTTTCCCCTGTCTTAAAACTTTCCGAGATAGGATCGCTAACTCCACTCTTTTCCACCAGGTGGCGCTTTAGGCGGTTGAAACGCGAAGCACATGTCCACTTTACTGTACCTACATACCACTTTTATGACTCTAGCTGCAGCTGTTCAGCAGTTAAAAGAGTCGTAACTGACCTTTTTGGGCACCCTGTATTTTCTATTGATCGTAAAGGTCTTACAATGGGACCTATTTCAGACCAAGGCCTTTACAATAAAACAAAAAGTATCAAAATCGGATCATCCGTTCAGAAGTTATGGGCTAACAAACAAAAAAACATACGCTTTGAATTGAGAACCTCCTCCTTTTTGAAGTCGGTTAATTAGAGCATTTCTTACGAAGTTATAAGCTTACAAACACCAACAACAACACATAGCTCGAATTAAGAACACCCTCATTTCTTAAGTTGGTTGAAAACGACTTTGCGCTAATCTATGTGACCGCTTACAGTAACAGTACTTTGAACCATAGAGTATATGTGTCATCTGCTGCGCTGCAAAGTGTGCAACGTAGTTCAAGTGTGCACAGTGTAGGAAATTGCGAACAAACAATTGCACGTTTTAAGCGTTCTATTTTTAGCAATAATGTCTAAAAACTGTCTTTTCGTAATTAATCGATGATACTCTACAACTTCGTAATTAACTTTTCTCCCATCTTGAACCGTTTTTGAGCGGTTTCTTGAACCGTTTTTTCTGGTGAAAAACAGCGCTAATGCCGCTCTTTTTCACCAGATGGCACTTTATTTTCTTTAGATTGTAAAAATGTTATAATGGGACCTACTTCAGACCAAGATCTCTACAATAAAGCAAAAAGTATCAAGTAACCGTATTTTGAAATATAGCGTATGTCTCACCAGCTACGCTACTACGTGAGCAATGTAGCTCAAGTGTGTATAGTGTAAGAAATTGCGAACAAAAAAAGGCACGTTTTTAGCCTTGTACTTTTAGCATCAATGTCAAAACTATCTTTCCGTACTAAATCGATGATGCTCTGCAATTTTATAATTCACTTTTTTCCGCTGTCTTGAACCGTTTCCGAGGTAGAAACGCTAGCATGAATGTCTAAACTACTAAATCGATGATAATCTTCAACTTTCTAATTCACTTTTTTTCTCTAGAACCGTTTTCGAGATAGGAACACTAACTCCACTATTTTCCACCAGGTGGCGCTGCAAGTGGTTTAACCTTGTACTGCAGGGCCACTTTATTATACTTACATACCATTTTTATCACTATAGCTGCAGCCATTTAGCAGTTAAAAGAGTTGGGACTGTTATTTTTGGGCACCCTGTATTTTCTTTAGATCGTAAACATATTACAATGGGACCTATTGCAGACCAAGACCTTTTCAACAAAACAAAAAGTATCAAAATCGGAGCATCCGTTCAGAAGTTATGCGCTAACAAACATAAAAAAAACATACGGTTTGAATTGAGAACCTTCCTTCTTTTTTTGAAGTCGGTTAATAAAAATCTAACTACATGATTTCATAGCAGAAGTATTTAAAATTACGAACCTTGGACTGAAATTAAATGAAATCGGTATTAATGTATCTAAAGTGTGTTAATAGAGAAAAAAAAAGTTTTTGTTTGTTTGATTTTATTTTAAGTATGATTTTTAAATGAATGGACTTGTGTGTAATTTCTAGTTTGTTTATATTGACGTTTCAAATAAATTTGCCCATATTTTCTCCTACCGATGTAAATATAAATTATACAGTGAAACTTGAATAATTCGAACTTGTTTAATTCGAATTTCTGGATAACTTGAACATTTTACTCGGTCCCTTGAATTTTGTATAAAAATAATGTTAAAAAATCGTGGATAATTCGAATTCTATTTTGGATAATTCGAATTTTTCGTACGATTACCTTTAAAATATTACTGTAAAATTAGTTCCCAAGATTTTTCTCAGCTAATATATTTTAACAGTCTTTCAAAAGAAGGATAAGAAATACAAGAGAAGCTCCTAACTTATGAAGATAGAGGGGCTAGCTTCATGCCCTAACTAGTGCATCAGAAGATATGGTGCATATACATGAACATTAAGGGTTTTTTTTTTTAATTGAAAGTCATGTCTAATGAAAAAGATTCTATTTTTGTATCAAGTTATATGCTATGACACAAATATTGTACTTAAAGAAGAAATAAAAAAAAATATCTGACTATTTTTTAAAAAGTGTTAATAATTAAGCTCGTAAAAAATATAGATTTAAGGGGTGGGGGGATGTAGCAGTATTCTTAGATATAAAGTTTATGTGTTAAATCTTTGACCGTAGAGTTTTAATTTTTTAATTTATCTCTTTTTTTTTTTTTTTTTTTTTTTTTTTTGAGAAAATAGTATATGTAATTCGAAATTTTGGATATTTCGAATTTTTTTCTGGTCCCTTCAACTTCGAATTATCGAAGTTCTACTGTATTAAATTTAACAGGGAACAGCCCCCGCTCATCGCTCTTGGAGCGAAGTTGAGCTATTCAATGTCCAGACAGTACTCCGAAGTTTATTGAAAGCCAAAAGAGAAAAAATAAAATTATAATAATACAAAGTTTCGCCAGGCTTGTAGCCCAAGATCGACAAAGGGCGAAAGAGGATAAAATAGGATTATGTGACGGGATTTCTCCCCACACGACAATGTACACTATGCTGGTTGAACATTAAATGTAATTGAAGAATTGGTTGATCTGGGTTGATTAAGGTCCATAGAGTTCGTTTAAAGTTTATATGGAAGGCTTTGAAAATATATTAAATTACAATATTTACATAGTCTCTTTATTTGTTTAATGATAATTTTATTTACTTATTATTATTATTATTATTGGCTCTTATTATCGATTTGACTGAGATGTCGGGTCAATTAATAGCAGCAATTTTATTTTTATTTTTTTAATTTATTGCTATTATCAGAAATATCTTAGTATTTTTTGTTCTCCACATGTAATAATTGACCCATGAGAATGATGTTGTAATATGGAAATATTTTTAAATTTATTCACATTTACTTAATTACATTGGATTGATCTTCCCGTGTTATGTTATTTATATATATATTTTTATTTTATTTTATTGCTCTTATTACAGTTTTCGCATCTTATACATTTTATTTTTATTACTGCGTGATCATTACTGAAAAGTGATGTTTCACACTTAATTATTTTTACAGGGACTCAAAAACTTATTTTGGATACATTGCAGACCAACATGCATGTGAATAGTAAAACACTTCACAAAAATTTCATTTTGTTTTATTTTAGTGAAAGTTTCATTAATTCAATTATTTTTAGTTCCCCGTCATACTACAGGTATGAGGAACTTAGGTAATAGGGAAAATTTCCTACCTCGATTTTTTTACACTTTTTTACACGTTTTCAGATGTGAGAAATTCGAAAATATCAAAATGGGTGTGGTGTCCGTCCCCTAACAGCACAAAATGTTTCATAAAGGTAACAGTCATATAACATGGAAACAATATAAATATTACAGAAACGTTCAGTTAGCTTCCTGATTACTTCCATAAGCGTAGAAATGTCCGCGATCGTAACAAAAAAAAAAAAAATCATATACGTAACAGAAACATTTCAATCCCATAACAGAGAAATCATAGAAAAGGGCGAATGTTTCAGAAAGGTATCAGAGAGCATATAAAAATGTGTTGCTTTTATGGAAGTTTGTAAGCATTTTGCAACGTAACTGAAACATTCTGTGATGTAGGTTATCTGTTAGATTATTAGTGTGTTAGTATGTTAGTCTGTTAGTCTTTGTACACGGTATCTCATGAACAAATGATAGCAGAGAGTTCGGACCAGTTTTAAAATAATATTTAAGCAAGTACCCTGTTCGCAAGTTATTCGAAACTTACGATTTCCTTAATATGGCAGAATAGGGCAAAATTTCGCATAAACATTCATCTTGAGGTGTATTTTCATCGTAAATATCCAGACTACTTTTAAAGTATCATTTAGAATACTTCAATGGACCTCCTATACTATGACCTATGCAATTTAAAAATTTCGTAATTGGTTCGAAATTTACGATTTACTTAACGTGACAGAATAGCGCAAAATTTCGCATAAACGTCCATTTTAAGAAGTATTTTCATCGTGAAGATATCAGACCACTTTTAAAATATCTTTTAGGATAATGGCATGAACATCCACGGCTATAAATTTTGAAATTTAAAAATTTCGTAAGTTATTCGAAAATTACGATGTACTTAACATTGTAGAATAGGAAAAAAACTTTGCACACTGCAAAAATAAGGGTCTTAAAGTAAGACATAAAAATAACTGAAACGGCATTTAAGACAAGTAAATGTCTTAAAATGTACCTTAGACGTTATAGATATTTTAATTTAAGACAGAAATATGCCTGAAATATCAATTCAGACACGAAAATGTCTGAAACACGTAAATACGCGAATTTTCAGACAGCAAAACGCGTTTGAATTTTCAGACACTTTAGAAATTCAGACACTTGCATTACTTAGAAATTTTTTCATATGAAATCTACTTTAAGAAAATATGCTTATCCTACTTCTTTCCACATTCAATAAATGTATTATTATTTTATATAATAAGCTGTTAAACTACTTAAATTATGGTAGCTTTATGAAATTATACTTTTATGGAATAATACTCTAGGGATGTGAACGATATTTGCATGCTATTATCTTTAACACAATTCATAAACAACATATTTAGACACAAAGCTTATTTTGTTCAAAAAAAAAAAAAATCTTTGTCTTTAAAGCTTTCTTCTTATATTTAAAGAAAAAGTGTGAAGGCGGATGTAGCAAGTAATTTGTAAAGAAGAAAGCGAATTTATAAATGAACAATCATGAATAATTTGTGCATGTTTTTTTTTCTTTCTTTCTTCTTCTTATTATTCATTTAAAAACTTTTTTCTTTCACAAATTCACCTACATCTAAATGTAAAACTACAAATTTTCCTGTATTCATGATTATAGTTCGTTTTTATTTAAATATCACTTTAAGGAAAGAAACCTTTATCATCGAGAGATGAAACCTTCACATACTTGTTATGCATTTAAAAAAAATTCTGGTCCTCTAAATATAAAAATTAAGATAATAATATTTATTAAGTTTAAGATACCATACTATCAATAGTTTTATGGCAAAAAATTAGAAATAAAACATAACACTGCGATTAGTTTCACGAATACTACAGTATATTATATCATAAAAACACGTGAGTTTGAATTCGACGCTAGCGTGATTGGTAAATGCTTTGCTCCGACAATGCTTGGCTTCAGGTTTCGGTTTCCTTAGACCGAGTGAGTTCGAATCCCAACGCCGGAAAATGGGAATTCTTTTTTTCTTTTTTTATATAAATATTTCATTAATGCTCTAAACAATTCTAAAATTTAATTTTAACAGAAAAACATAATCGCACGCCATATTTATTTATTTATATATTTATTAAAAAGCCTTAAAAACGGTAGTATTTTTAAGCCTAACATGGCGGTGTTTTTAAGCCTAAAACATGGCGGCGTTTTAAGACACTTGCAATATCTTAATTTCTGATGCAAAAGGTGTCTTAAAAAGTAAGACATTTTTTTTTTTCGCTTAAAAAATGACCATCCATTTAAGACACTTTTTAAACTGAATTTAAGACATCTACGTTTACAGTGCAAAAACGCCCCTTTTGAGGAATATTTTCAGTTCTTTTTTAACATTAGAAATATTAAAGATCTATTCAATACTGGTGGAGTATACAAGAATTGTGTTTTACAAATTAGTTATTAAATTTACAGATACACCATTGATTATGCATATTTTAAACTTAATCTATGCATGATGTTTTTATTATTATTATTTTTATTATTATTATATAAATCTCAATTTGTTAATCAATTTAACTTAATCTAATGTTGTATAATAAACTAGAATAGTAATGTGAACTTAAAAAAAAAAAAAAAAAAAAACTCTGATTTTTTATTTCTTAGAAATACTTTCTCTCAACTTACATATTAATTTGACTTAATTTAATCTGTTGTTATGCTTTAGTGCTTATTAATGTCTTTAAAATAGTATTTGTTATTTTAATGTTGCTTAGTTTTTCTTTATACTTCTTCAGAATGATGACAATAATTTTTTCCAGATAATCTAATCATTTTAGTATAAAGCATTATTACTTGGATTACAAAGCAAATATATAAATTGAAGTTATGCATTAAGTGATGTAACACTTAAAAATATACATATAAAAAAGCAATTTAAAACAAAATATGTAAAGAAACTTAAAAAAAATCAAATGAAAATACATTAACTAAAGCAAAGAATTTTTTTTTCATTAATCTTCATCTGTATACATAAAAACTTATTTAAACTGAAGTACAATACAATATATTAAATAGCTTAATTGACATCATAAAAAAATGTTTAGGAAACCACATCCAAAGTACATAAGATTAGTTATTCTTGTATTGTGCCTGACAAAATTAGGCAGCATATTTTTATAATACAATCATTTAAGCTGTGTTATATACTTAAATTACCGCGAATTCAGTAATTTTATTTCAAATTCTCTAAATGTGTTTAATGATATACATACAATGTATTTAATTAAGTAAAAAAAAAAAAAAAAAAAAAAAAAAATGAAAGAAAGAAATGAATTTATGAAATAATATTTCATAGAAAAAAATGCAACATCTGGTTTCAATGTTACTTTAAAAGCAAATCTTATAGATCGAAAACATTTTTTTTTTTTTTTTTTTTTTTTTTTTTTTTTAAATCTCTTTAACTCTTACATTTTTAGGAGAATTTCAGTTTAAAAAAAGTCGAGACCTATTATCTCCAAATGAAAGCCGGTTAATAGTGATGAACACACATATATAATAAGTGAATCTTCTGTGTAAAATTTAAAAGAGATAATTCTTAAAATATAATAAAAATTTTTAAAGGAAATATCAGTAAATTTTCAAAGCTATTAACTTATATTTTTAAACTTCAAACACAAAGAATTAAGCGCAATAAAAATAATACATTTTTAGTTAAAGAATATACCGTGCGTGCCAAAAGTATATCTACTTTTGAAATTTTAGTTTCATAATCTTGCAATTAAATCTTTTTAATTAGCATTAGTTTTTTTTTTTTTTTTTTTTTTTTTTATTGTACATCTATAACTCGTAAGTAAAAGCAATTGACCTGAATAATATCGGATGTATTTTATTTAAAAGATTCAAAAAAGTGAAAAACGTTTGTTTGGCAGTGTGTCAAAAATATAAACCCCCCCCCCCCAAAAAAAAAAAAAAAAAAAAAAAAGATCTTATGAAAAGTAGCACATTTTTAATAATCAATTACATTTCCATTTTTCTGGATTAACTGAAAAATGCGATTATTCACCCTATGCACAAGGTTACTTGTGGTTTGTGCATCAATTTCCTACCAGGCATTCAAAATTGCAGCTTTAAGTTCGTCTGCAGAATGAATTTGTTTGTTATTGGTATATATCTTGCGCACAAGTATTCCCCAAAGGTTTTCCATTGGATTCAGATCAAGCGAGCAGGCGGGCCATTTTAATACTTGAATGTGATTGGCTGAAAAACATTGAGAAGTGGTGGAACTAGTATGGATGCTTGCATTATCTAGCTGAAAAGTGTACCTTTTGCGATGAAATCTTCTTAAAATGGCAATAAATGTGTAGCTAACACACTAACAAAGTCGTTGCTGTTCCTCTTTGATGAAGTGAAAGAAAATGAAGAGTTCCTCGGCTACAGAAAACACCCCTTACCATAACACTTCCACCACCAAAATTTCTTCTGGAGAAATAACGTTTTTCTTTCCTCATATCACTCCAATAGTGTTTAAACAAATCAGGTCCATCCAGATTAAATTTTTTTCGTCGCTAAATATGATCTGTACAATAAAAATAAAATTATATAAGGTTTGGTACATATTATACAAGTGATTAATGAAAAGAGAAAAATACGAACCATATTCCACTCTGTGCTCATGTTATTTTTAGCAAATCCCAGTCTCTGAATTTTGCGTTCCGCCTTTAATTTTGGAACTGAAGTCATTTTCTTTCTCTTCAAATTAGAGGATTTCGATGTATAACTCGGATTATGGTAGATTTGGTCACTTGCAATTGACACTCTACTTTAATTTCACTAGCAGATTTTGTTGAATTCGATGCAATTCTAGATATCTGCCTTTCTTCTCATTGAATCAGTGTTTTGGGACGACCACTCCGTCTTTTTATGCCATATGACCGCCCGTTTGTAATAAAATCTTGAATACATCCCTTTGATCGATGTAGGTGGTTAACAATAAAATTATAACTTTTATCTGCAGCACGAAAAGATTCAATTTGAGCTTTTTCAACTTCAGTTAATTCCTTGCCACGTGGTATTCTTGAAAAAAAAAATCACAATAGGATTTTTACGCACTCGAAAACTGTAAAAAATAGCACAGTAGGTATATTTATGACACGGTACACAATGTTCAGATTTCGATATCTGTACACTCATTTAATATTGTAAAACTTTTTCCGGTTTCTATTTAAAAATCAGATTATTTTTTTATAATGCAATAATATTACTAATAAACTACTTGCATAATATCCGATATTTTAAGGTTTCAATGAAAAACACAAGGGTAGGTATATTTATGACACGCAGTGTATTAATAATTTATGCAAATTATTCTTGGTATTATGAATCCGAGTTATAGGACCATTCGATGAAAGATAATGTATTATGTATTTAGGTGTTTTACATACAATTAAAAAAATATATGTCTGAGCAATACTCGAATATTTATGCTCAAAAAATTTTAATGTCACTTTTGTGAAATCAATTACTCATTTTGTTAGATAAATGAGTAAAAAAATATTTTTATAATTTTAATATTTCCTTGTACAGTTGCATGTTAACGGGTTATAATTAAACTGCGCTGAAAAAAAAAATTGATCTTTCATACCATTTTTGCTGATTCTTATGTAAAATGGCCTAGTGAATACGAATATGATTTCGATTTTGCACAATCACCCATCGTTTTCTCGATATGCCACCCCTCCGCAATTTTTATCACTGTTTGGTAATTTTATGGCCATGAATTTGAATTAGAGAATATAAAAGTATTTTATTAACTCTTAAAACAGAAAAATATAATGTGTAATAATTAATAATAATGATTGATTAATACAATATTAAATGCAACTTATAATTTCAGTGGCAATCCCCATTCCCTAAATTTTCCTCCTGCTGCAAATGATCATATATTTAGAGTTTTTTCCCTTCTGTAGCCCCCCAGAAGATATTTAACTGTTAAAATAATACTTTATACCCCTACAAATCAAATTTACAGAAATAAAATTCTCGAAAATTATTGAAAAAAATAGGAGGATGTCTCAAAAAACGGTGAGTGATAGGGCAAAATGGGCTTCGTATTCAGATTCAAGACATCATTTTATACAAAAATTGGCAAAAATTGTGTTGGGTTCAGTTTTCATGTAAAGCGGTGTTATTTTACCTAATCTGATTATTTTCTATCAACCTTATGTTTGTTACGCAAATAACTTCAGATTACACATTGTACTAATTTTGAAACATATTTGTTTGTTACAGTCATATACAAATAGAGGCAAAGAAAATTATATTATTTCAGCCTTTTAAACGTGTTTTAAAGAAAAATATTACATTTTATATAAATCTGTTAACAGCTAATATAGTATGCTAACTATTTGTTTTTTGCAATTATATTTTGCTGTGAAAATTAGCACAATTTTAGGGGCATGAACATACATATTTTTCCCCATTCTATTTAATTTTTCCGTATATCTTGTTCTGTGCACTGCAATGTAATATTTTACGCTGTATTATGTATTGGAATATTGGAAATTCAATCAAATAACAGTAAGAAAACAAAACGTAAACATTAGCTCGATTATACCCGTAATTTTTCTAAAGTTTCTAAATTGAAAAAAAAAGAAACTTAAATATTTTTCTTTCAAAAAGAAATTTAAACATTTAAAGAAAAACAACTTCGTATTATCCAGGCAGTGGATTGCATTCTTTTGTGTAAAGAACTTTAGACAATATATCATATTGAAAATTCAAACTTTGTTGATGGTTAGTTTAAAAGTAAAACAAAACTATTACTGACTTATAAAAATTAGTTCAAAAATTTTTTTTATACCTTTCAGACACATGGTTTTGTGCTCTGGGGTAAAATATATGTGGTAATATATTAAAACTTCATATTCAAAGTACTCCAGAAATATTTAAATGCTAATTATCTTTATATTTTAATGAATATTTTTAAAATTAGTTTTAGGTTTGATTTATAAAATTAATTCCAAATTTTACCATTTACATATAAATCTGTTTTTTAAAAATAATTTAACTAAAGAATTCACAAAAAAAAAAAAAAAAAAAAAAAAACTATAAATTACTTAATCAAAACGTGTGGACAATTTGGGATAATTGCTTATGACTAATAAATTTTAAATCATTTAATTTATAGCTAATAATAGTAATAAAATTAAAATGGAAATTCATTATCTCAGGTTTAGATTAAATGTTTTTAATTAAAAAATAGATAAAAATAAATATTCTCACAAATAAATAAATAATTAATTAATTAAATTAAATTATAAATAAATAAATAAATAAAAACAATAACTGTTTTTTCAAAATTTTCTTATTTTGTACTAAATTGTTTATCTTTTTTCACGCTAGATGGCGCAAGCACGCATCTCATACATTCTAAATCAAATTCTAAACAAAATAATATGTTTATGAAAAGTTTCCTTAAACTCCAATTCATGTAAGTTTTAAAGTTTTAAGGATCATTAAATTAAGAACATTCATTTAATGAATTTAATTATCAATGAAATTGCTCTTTTGTTGAACCCGTATCGATTAATCGTTACTAGTCTAGTTATTATTTTACTTATTAGAATTGATGTGATGGCAACTTGTTAAATGTTACTCTCTCAGTTTGCAGTCACATGACATGCGGATAATTTTTTAAATTTTACTGAAGAGCGAACACTTCGATTTTTGAGTATTTTTTATTCCAATTCTCATTTCCAATTATCCCTTTTTCATATTTTTTAATCCTATTCTCATTTCCTGTTATCTTTTTTTTTTTTTTTTTTTCATAAATTTATTAGTTTATGTAAGATAACTTTCATGAATTTCCCATAAATATCTCTCCTAGTTAGTCTTAGCGTTATGGTCCTAAATGTTCAATTTAGCATAAGTAGTTTAAAATAGATTTAACCATTAATAGGTACTATAATTAAATCGTAAAAAATGTGTGTCAACATTTAAGTTGAATTACAATCACTTTTATGTGTTTGTTGTTGGTATTATAATGTATCTATTGATTGATAAAATTTATAACGGTATTAAATCCTTCAATATATATATATATATATATATATATATATATATATATATATATATATATATATATATATATATATATATAGTATATATATTCAAATATTATTATAATATCCAGTAAAAATACTTTTTAGTGAATGAGAAACAGTTTATTAGATCAACATGAATTGAAAAAAAAAAAAAAAAATACTAATAATAATAATTAAAAAGAAAAAGAAAAGAAAAAAACTAATATTTGTAACATTGCATATAACCATTTCTTTAGAATATTTTCTTTATGGGCCTTTCCATAATCTCTGTCTTAAATAGCAAAAAGGTTTAACGAACTTTGTTCTCGATATCACACTGTTTGCAACATTTTACTGTATACATTTGTTATAATCTCCATGAAAATGACTGTTACTTGTCACAATATCTAATAATAAAACAAAGAATTGTTTTTCGTTATCTCCGATAACAGATTTCGTGATGTGAGAAAGTAATTTTTTTTCCCTTTTTTGTCGATGTATGTAGTTAGTTCATAAGTTTTGTTCAAGAGATATTAATGTTTTTCCTGTACTATAAAAGTATTAGGAGAGAAATAAGTATAGATTTATTATTTAAATGTACCCGAAAATTAGAAAGAATACTTCCTTTCTATCTGTATCGATCTGATTCTGTAAGAGAAATTGAATATATATATATTTATATAAATTTAGTGCATGAGGAACAGTCTATTACATCAACATAAAAAAAAAAAAAAAAAAAAAAAAAAAAAAAAAAACTAATATTTGTAACATTATATGTAACCATTTCTTTAGAATATTTTCTTTATGGACCTTTTCATAATTCCAGTCTTAAATAGCAAAACTTTATAATGAACATTGTTTTCGATATCACCTGTTTGCAACATTTTACTGTATAGAAGTGTTATAATCTTCATGAAAACGACTGTTACTTGTCATAATATCTAATAATAAAACAAAGTATTGTTTTTCGTTATCTCCAATTACAAATTTCATGATGTAAGTTTTTTTTTTCCTTTTTTTTTTTTGTTTTTCCTTTTTTTTTTTTTTTTTTTTTTTTTTTTTTTTTGTCGATATATGTAGTTAGTTCATAACCTTTGTTCAAGAGATATTAATGTCTTTCATCTTTTATAAAAATATTAGGAGAGAAATACGTTTATTTTATTCATTTATTTTATTTTATTTTTATTTTATTTTTTGTCAATCACAAATCGTGTCTTTATAACAGAGTTGGATAAACTTTATCTAGCATTTCGTGAATGTTTTTATATAGAAGGACATCTTATATAAAACAGAGTAAGACTTTCATTCGAAATTCGAAGAAACAGTGATTATGTTATAGCTAACAGAATTATTTTTTATAAATTATCTACATTTTTTAACTCTTTCGAAAAATTAGTATTATAATAATTCACATGTATAAATTAATTTTTATATTGTTTTATCTTTTAATTAAAAAAAAAATAATAGACTTTTTTTCTAAATTGATGATTAGTATTTTAAAATAAAATATTTTTTTATGTGTGATAGAAATCATTATTTCATTATATTAATATCTATATAAATTTTATGGCTATTAATGTAAAAATTTATACATTATTTGAAAAATTATGCATTTTTGTTAAAATTGCTCTATTATAGGTAATAATGCCATGCTACAATGAAATATATATATATATATATATATATATATATATATATATATATATATATATATATATATAAGTCAAGTTATATTTCTACATAATCTATTTGAGTAAGTTAAAAAAAATTTCTTAGATGTTGAGAATTTTTTTTTTTTTTTTTTTTTTTTTTTTTTTTTATAGTAAGAAATTTAAAACTCTTTTCCTGTTTATATTTCTAAGAACATATTTATATGCATGAAATGGATTTATTTTTCTTATTTAATTTTAGAAAGTACTGACATATTCACAAGTTCAATACAACTTTCTCGTACAAGTCATAGTCACAATCACTTTTAAATTTCGCTAATATATATAAGATAATTTTAAATTCTCTCTCTCTCTCTTTTTCTCTCTTTCTGTCTTTTTTTTTTTTTTTTTTTTTTTTTTACTTTTAGATTTACAGAAAAAAGTCTAGTGTTCCACTTATTCGAGCAGAACAGAAAAAACATTAATTCGTTTTCGTTCTTTTATATATTATCAACAAGAAAACACGGAGATACTTTTAAAACAGTTATTATTTTTCTTAACTCCCTTATGATGGATAACATGAAAATATTTCGAATCGACGTTGATAAAGGCAAATAACAATGGAACTAATGGTATAGACAGTAAAAATTACACGATTTATATTCTCTAGAGGGCATGAACTATAACGTATCTGGCTAATTAACAGTCTTTTGAAATGAAAATTTTAAGCATGACTTTAAGAAAAAATGTCAATAAGTTTATAGTAAGTTTTCATAAATCATAAATAATTTATTCCTTCTTTTTTCGTATGCATGGATACAGACAGGCTTTAATTATACACTGCTACAGGCAGCAAGAAATTATAACTAAATTTTTAGAAATTTCGAAGCATTGTATAAATACTACACGTCCTTAAAAATAGAACTGTTATCCTACCTTATTCGAACGTGCAATTTGTTGAAAAATAATCGAAAAGGACCGATAATTAAAATCTCTAAGCTGAACAATGATATCCTGAGTAGACATTCAGAACCGTTTTATTAGGAGTGGTGAAAACAAACTATACGGAAGGGATAAAAATAACAGATATTAATAAACATGATAAAGTATATCTCTCTCCATATCTGAAGTTGCTGGGATTGTTGAAATCTACGTGATATTATCTACGACTGCTTGAATATGATGATGCGATAAGGAATCGAATACTAATTTAAATGCCAATTAAATGAAATTCCGTCCCGTAATGAGGTACTGAGGTAAAATTTAGATATTAAAAAAAAAAAAAAAGTATGCATTTTGCCCCATTGAACGTTGCTATCATTTTACTTTTCTTAATTTATTAGGCTTCAAGTTTATTGTAACGATATAAATTCTTCTCAAAGCACCAGTCTGATGAGTCTATTACCTGTTATTGCAGAAGTTTTTACGTTTTTGAAATGAATATTGCCACCACACGTGAAGCCGTTTCTTAATACCTAATGCCGTTCCTCCGCCAGATTAAATTGTTTTATTGTTAATACTAAGTGACATGGACTGTAGTGAGAACAAACTTCCAATATGTCACAAAAAGTATTATGATTTTTTTTTTCTAAAAGATTAATTTAGAATATATATATATATATATATATATGTGTGTGTGTGTGTGTGTGTGTGTGTGTGTGTGTGTGTGTGTGTGTGTGTGTGTACATTCAAATTATTTAAAAAATATATACGTTTATAAAATCAGTATCATTAGGTTTAAATTTACCCCACCCTAACCTCCACTAAAGATAATAGAAGCAATATATATATATATTCCTTTAGAAATACGTTTTCAAAATTCCAGATTTGAATTTGCTGAATTTTAAAGAAATGAATATATATGTATATGTATATATATGCAATAATAAATACTTTTAAAAATAAAAATAAGCCTCTTTTACTACTATTGCTATTAAGCTATCACTACTTAATATTTGAAAAGCAATATTACATTATAAAAGGATGTTTAGGAGGAAAATTTTAGAATGATTTCTGTTAAATATCCAAATCTTTCCAAATTCTTAAAATGTCTTTATTTTCTTTAAAACGACACTAGCCGGTAAAATTTCTTAAATTCTTTACAATATTAATATATTTTTTTTAATAATCATTTTAAAATTATCCATTACAATTTTCTATTAAATTAAAAAGATGAATATGCGAAGCTGAAACCTTAATTCATACTTTTCACATTTTGAAAACTTACTTCATCTTTAAAACGACACTAACCAGGAAAATTTCTTAAACTCATTAAAATATTAATACTTTTTTAATAATCATTTTAAAATTATCCGTTAAAACTTTCTTATAAATTAAGAAGATCAATATATTAATTAGAACGTTTAATTCATACTTCTTCTCATCTTTTTATACTTTCATGCTGTATCAACCTAAAAAAAAATCAATAATAAGTAAGAAAAAAAATTCGAAAATTGGTATTTTGTACGAATGCAATTTAAAATTCTGTTGTTTATAGAAATGCAAAATGTCTGAATAAATTTGTTGCGTCACAATTGAAATATTTAGAAGTTATGAAAATAGAAATTCAGCTCTAATAATTTTATCTTAGAAATCTTTTTTTTTTTTTTTTTTTTTTTTTTTTTTTTTTACTTTTTTAAATGTATATTTGCTAAAATAAAAGTAAAAAATAGTTATAAATTGTTATTGAATATTTTGCATTCTAATACAAATACTAACAAATTTTAACATTTAGCAACAATCTTTTGTTTTAAAAATGGAAGAAACACAGACTTCCTTTACGAAATTTATCTCTTACTCAATATAAAAGACATCATCTCAAGTGAGATCTTGAAAAGAAATATAACTGAATAAAGTTACAAGAATTTGTAAAGAGATTCCAAACTTGTTTTCTTCACGCATTTGTAAGTTTCGTTTGGAGAGGACTTCAAAATGCCCTTTGATCACGAACTGCTGAAACGTATTTGATTTCGAATTTTGTATTTTCTTAAAGCCTATAAAATATATTTTTAAGTGTAATTTAATATAAGAACTTGCAATATATATATATATATATATATAAACATAATTAAAATGTAAATTAATATATATATATATATATATATATACATATGTATAAATATTATATCTTTTTACAATAAATATATAGAATAATTTATAATTAACACATATATATTATACAATAATATTGTACTTTTAATACTCTTAAATGGCACTTACTACAAGTAAATTCATACAAAAATGGATGATGTTTCGTGCATAGATCTTTTGGTTTAAATTTAATTACCAAACATATGTTTTATCACCGTGCTTAATCGGTTAATAAAAAAACGAAATTTTATCGAAATTAAAAAATTATTTTTCTACATTTATTAATTTTTCAATATATTTTACGTTATATAAAACTTCACATTCAAATGTAGGGGGGACCGAGATTAGTTGGTATGGAGATCTAACTGCCACTTAGCTTCTATTTCCGGTACCTGTCATTTTAGTTGTGGGAATGTACATATGGGTGCAGAATCACCGTAATTTCAGTATTCTTTAAAGCATCACTAATGAACAATATTTGTTTTAATATTTATTTATTTATTTATTTTATTTATTTATTTATTTTATTATTATTACTATTATTATTATTATTATTCACGCTTCTTAAAGGAAAAACACTAGAAGCGCCAAGATTTCTCCCTACCTTAGAAGCGCCAACGACAGTCAATTTGACTGCTCCGTGAATTAAATGCAGATTTGAAATAACATATGTTTAATAAAACTTTACACTATTTTTAATTACTTTATAGAATATTTTTAAGAACTTCTTTGGTGACAAAAAAATTTTTTTTATAAAAATATACAATTATTTTATGTAAATTTCCACTTACCTTCTATAAAAAAAAAAAAAAAAAAAAAAAAAAAACAATTTATTGCTCTTTACAATTTTTACACAGAACAACTTTATCTACTTCAGACGTACATTTCCCACACACATAAAACGAACATTTTTTACGCGTATCACTTGTTTTGTTGTTGTTACAATGTCCTATCTGGCACTGACGTCTTTTCTTTGAGAGTCTTATGCTGGGGATGGGAATTTCCACAGGCAATTTTGAGCTCGTTTTTCTATTTAAATGAATTTCTCTTAATTCCACCGCTAACTGAAATAGGAAGTTCCACCGTGAAATGTTTTTATCAATTAATTCTTGATAGATGACAAAAGCATTAATTGCTGCTAAGTCTAGTACATTATAGAAAGTATGTACTGGCCACCTTCTCGAAGCAGCCCGAACAGAATATTTTCGCGCCATCTGGTTGACAATATCAACACCGCATTTAGTTTTATTGTAGAATTCTACAGTTTCTGGAAGTTTCTTCTTATGTTCCCAATCAATTTTTACATCTGGATGCAAGGTACGTAGCAACAGAAAATTTTTATTTTTTTTGCCTTGATAAACTGTGAGTGTAGATTCTCTATTCTTTAGTAATACAGATTCATACAGTGCAGTTTTAGAATTCCTTACTTCGAGAGGAATTTCTTTTCGATGTCTCCTTATACTGTGCCTACGAAACTCGTTTTTTTCTTTTCGAGTTTTTTAGCTAGAGATAATGATGAAAAATAGTTATCCGCCGTCACATTTCGGTCTGTATTCAAGTAAGGGTTTATAAGGCGCATAACTACACTTTCAGGAAGACTTTCGTTTTCATTTCTTGATTCATCTCTTCCAAGATACGGAAAAGCATTGCACATAAACTTTCAGTTAACATCAACTAGCATCCAAAATTTGATCCCGAATTTGTCCGGTTTGTTTGGCATGTATTGTGTGAACTTGCATCTAGTTTTCGATGGAAACAGTTGTTCTTCCACAACTAAATATTCACCCGGGTTATAGGAACTACCACAGTTTTCTATAAATTTGTTCTAAATATCTGAAAACAGAGCAAATTCATCAGTTTTTAAGCGTTCAGACCTCGTTGATTTCATGTCAAACCTTAGATATTTCATTATATCTCGAAAACGATTACGAGGCAATGTTTCACGAAAAAAAGGTGGGCCCCACGTATTATTCCAGAGAAAATCATAATCCATATCATTGGATCCGTATGCTCCTCTAGCATATATGATAGCAATAAAAGCATCAAATTCTTCTAAAGATACACTCCAATTTTCTACATTATGTGAAACTGCATTTGCTTCAGTGCATCTTTTTATATGGAACAACATCGACTCATCTACAAACAGTCTCCATGCACTGGTCACATTTTTACCGACTTTTCTTTTTGCATAAGATGTTGGACCTGGTACCTCTTTCAGCACATTTTGGGAACCATATTTCCCAGATTTTCTTTCTAAGTCAGATATTACTGTCCAGGAAGTTCCGTCTTTTGCGATATATGTACATACTTTTACATGATTTTTGATATTACATCCGGTTCTGTTTCCTGATTTTGAAGAATCAAGTTTTCTTTTTGATCCTGTATGTTTTGAAGTACTGGAACCTATAATAAAAAATATATAAATTATTATACGTACATTTTTATCATTAATATTTTTCAAAAAATCAAGTACTTCAAAATCAAAACATGAAAGAAAAGAAAAGAGTAAAGAAATATATTTTTTTACCTGTTTCAGCAGATGAAGAAATTCGACCAGGCTGAATGTCCAGGTCCGTTGCCTGCTCATCTACACTTTCCTCAGAACCACTAGAACTGTTTTTCTCAATATTTCCTAAACATTCATAACTGATTTCATCTAAATTGCTTTCTTCAACTTCGGAATCATCGTCGGATATCTCCTGTAAAACTCGTAAATACTCATCTGGACTGAGATATTTTCGTCTTCGAGCAGCCATCATACCGTCATTGAAAGAACAAAATTTTACAACTCAGTGAACAAATGCAAAATTCAAAATGATATCTATTACAAGTCGCAAAAGAGCAGGTGTGAAAGAATAAGAGAAAGAAAAAGTTGTAACGCATTTCCTTTTTCAGCGAATGAACAAAGCGTATTATCTTTCGATATATTTCGAAGAAAAGAACGAACAGTAGACAGGTGTCTGGAATGAGGGGGGGGGGGGAATTCCTGCTTTAGCAACAATAAATGAAAGGAATGTGTAGGAAGTATGTTTTTCTGAAAATAGATATGTTTGAGAGTAAAAGATAAACTCAATCGACTCATTTTTAATGGCAGCCAATTTGACTGTCGGTGGCGCTTTTAGGTATAGCTAAGCATATCTCTGTTAATTTTAATTCAATTCATTTCATATTTTGTACCGTATATTTTCAGGTTATTTTAGGCAAATACAAAAAGTTCTGAAATCGTAAGATTACAGGATTTTTTTAAAAATACAAACAAAAAGTAAAAACAGTCAAAATGACTGCTCTGGCGCTTCTAGTGTTAAAGGAAAAACGCTTTATGGAAAATATCGGGGAAAAAGTCGAAAATCCATAGAAAATAACGTGGAAAGAAAGAAAAATTACGATGACAAATGTGTGGAAAAATAACTAACACATGTGAGAAAATACCGAAAAATTAACGATATAAAGGAACCGAATCCAGGGTGAATAAAGGAGATTTGAATCGATTGTCTTTTTTTAGCTTCGCCTCCCCTTAATTGTAAAACGCAATAGTGTGTAATGTTCACAATATTGTTTCACCATCTAGAAATGTGTAGACTAGAAATTCTCGATCATTTCGTCTATTCAGTTTATTGACATGCCTTATGCACATAATTCGGAAATCGATCTTTCTAGTTAAGGGATTTAGAAAATGGCCACTTATCCATTCTAGATGAAGACTGCATATATTTTTTTCTCAGTGTGGAACATTAAAGCCCTGATTGTTGATAAAATGTAAAAATAAATTTGTATAAAAATGTGCTAAATGTTAAAAATATGCTACACTTTTAAATATACACTGATGGAAAAAAAAATCCCAACACCAAGAAAAAGTTATTGTACAGTAATGAAAATTCAGCAATACATTTGACTAGGTAACACATTTAATTGATTAAAGTTTAAAGATCACAGGTAGAGCCATTGGCGAGAAGAGCCATTTCAAATGTGAAATGTTGGTACATTAGTAACCGGTGTAACCGCCAGAATTTTGAATGCAAGCATGCAAATGTGCATGCATTGTGTCATACAGGTGTCGGATATCAGTTTGTGGGATAGAGTTCCATGCCTGTTGCACTTGGGCGGTCAATGCAGGGACGGTTAATGCTGGTTGTGGATGACGCTGGAGTTGTCGTCCAATGATGTCCCATACGTGCTCGATTGGAGAAAGATCTGGTGATCTAGCAGGCCAAGGCAACATGTCGACACTCTGTAGAGCATGTTGGGTTACAACTGCGGTATGAGGGCGAGCATTATCCTGTTGGAAAACACCCCCTTGAATGCTGTTCATGAATGGCAGCACAACAGGTTGTATCACTAGACTGACGTACAAATTTGCAGTCAGGGTGCGTGGGATAACCACGAGAGTGCTCCTGCTGTCATACGAAATTGCTCCCCAAACCCTAGGTCCTCCAGGAGTAGGTCCTGTGTGTCTAGGCCGCAGACAGGTCGCTAGCAGGCGTTCACCTGGCCTCCTTCTAACCAACACACGGCTATCACTGCGACCAAGGCAGAACCGGCTTTCATCAGAAAACACAACAGATATCCACCCCGTCCACCAATGAGCTCTAGCTTGACACCACTCACGTCGCAAACGGCAGTGGTTTGGAGTCAGTGGAATGCACGCTACAGGGCGTCTCGCTCGGAGCTGTCTTTGAAGTAACTGATTTGTAACAGTTCGTTGTGTCACTGTGGTGCCAACTGCAGCTCGAATTTCAGCTGCAGACGCAGTACGATTAGCCACAGCCATACGCCGAACACGGCGGTCTTTCCTCTCAGTAGTGCCACGTGGCCGCCCGGAACCCGGTCTTCTTGAGGCAGTACCTTCTCTTGACCACTGCTGCCAACACTCACGCACAGTGGATACATTCCTGCCAAGTCTTTCTGCAATATCGCGGAAAGAAAACCCACCTTCTCGTAGCCCTACTACACGACCTCGTTCACACTCAGTGAGCTGTTGATAATGGCTTCTTCGTCTACTTAGAGGCATCCTTGACTAACATTAACCCACTACGTCAAATCTCAACTGTAAATAACGATCACGAACCTTACAGCGCTTATTTAAAGCAAACCTCATTTGCATGTTCATAGTGTCGCTACAAGCGCCACACGTATGCGCGTAGCTCGAAAATTCAATCGACGTCATCTTCAGATGTATAAACACGCCTACCAAATTTCGCTTATCTTGCATAGCTCCTTCCTGGTGTTGGGATTTTTTTTTTCCATCAGTGTATATAGATTCAAAATATAAATTAAAAAATTATAGAATTTTTGAGGTGTTTTTATTAAAAAAAAATAATAATAATAAATATAATGAATATCAAGATTATTATTTATCAGGAATTTACAATGCGATTAATTTCGTATTTGCAACGTAATGTCCTCTCCAACCCCTCCCTACCTTTTGCAAAGAAAGATTCCCAAAAAAGCATTATTTTTACCAAGAGATCGGTTTCGTTGCAGATATGAAGTAAATTGCTCTTTAATTTAAAAGCTTTTATTCCCGAAACGAATCGATTCGTTTCAGAAATTTCGACTAACGAAACAGTTATTTTTTTCTTTCTTTTACTTTTTGACTAATGTACGCCAATTAAGTTTAATAAATGGCAAACATTCTTGTTCCTAAAAAGCAATTCTGATTATAGTTTAGTCAATATAAAGCTAATAATTTATAAGGAATTTCACATAGTCTAAAATATAAGACCTAGGATTAGATAAAGATAAACATATGGTCCAGGCTATTTCAGCATAAATAATGTTTATTTATTTAATTATTTCTTTTTAATTTCGATAAAAATTTCATGTATTTGTGCACAAAGAAATATATACACTTTTTGCTACATATCTAGAACGAATTGTGTTGTATTTAAAAATTTTTCATTCCCAAAAAGAATGGATCCGTTCCAGAAAACGGAACGAACACAATATTTTTAACACCGATGGGGATATTAGTATAAATGTTAAGAAATGGTTTATTCATTATTTTACACCAAACAATTCTTTAAATTACTTTGTTTTAGTTCTAGAAAATAATCCTGATTACAGAATTTAGTCAATATGAAACTAACAATATATACGGAATTTCACATAGTCTAAAATTAAGTCCTAGGATTACAAAAAGATAAACAAATAGTCCAGACTGTTTCAGCATAAATAAATTTTATTTCGCTATTTATTTCTTGTCAAAATCAATTAAAATTTCATGTACGGGTATGCAAAAAATTACAATTAAAAAATGTATTCCCATAAAAAGAAAAGTTTTTAGCTATTAGAAACCGGAATTTACTTGTTTCGCATTCATTGGTCTTATTTTAGGTAATAAAACTAAATCAATAACGTATATATTTTTTAAAGCACGGAAATCTAAAAATCGAAATACGTTTTAAAATAAAAGGAGGAATCAATAGCTGACTAAAAACATTTTAAAAACAAATGAATACAGCAGACTGAAAAAAAACGTGCTACTTCTTTTCAAAAGAAAAACAAATCACTAGATGCACTTTAAATAAATTACAAACATATATATTACATTTTCCGTTTCATTTTCTTTTTATTCGATTCGTTTTTTTTTTTTTTTTTTTTTTTTTAAGAGACTAGAATTGGTTTTCAATAATTCTACGTTCACAGTGTTCAGGTGCTTCATTTAATACTTCTGAAATAAATTTATTGAGTGCGTTTTATATATTTACACGTAATACAAATTTGAAACTTTAAAACTTTATATTCAGAAATAATTTTATAACCTTTACTAATATATTGACAACTAATTATTTTAATGTACTATTTTTTTTCATTAAATTGAGTTCCATTTCAGTTTTCTTAGATTGATATTTTCTACTTAAATATTTTGTTATATGTTTAATTGATATCGCAAAAACATAAAGCATTATCACTCCATGTATGTTCATAACACATATATATGAGCATACAGAATATATCCAGGTTGATTATAATTAAATTTCAAAAGAAAATATCAGATATTTTGACTATATATAAGATATGTGTAACAAGTCTAATAAGGAGTCTAATAATTTCTGTATAATGTCTTTTATTTAATATTTACTTTTAAGCAACACATATTGGTTATCTTAAGACAATTGTTATTCCCTCGTGCGCATCTCTTAAAATGCATACATAGCAGTTTCATGGCAATCAGAGCATCTGTTAATAGGGAATGTGTAACTAGAACAATCCTCCATAAAATGTAAGTGGACGGAAATGTGAAATAGAAAAGACATTATTTCTCCTAATCCTTAAGTTTAAGTTTTATATTGCTAATTAGGTGATTAACATACTCCTACTTGATCTCATTCTGATATGTATGGCTGGAACTTATGAGAAGTTAACCAACTACATTGTAAGTGGAAAGAAAGTGTATGATAAATTAGGATACAATGTTTTCGGTGATCTTACTTAATATTCAGATTGTATTTTGGAGTACCAGATCCGTCTGCTAAGATCATACAGGCGGCAGCAAACACTTAGAAAAAGGAAATATACCGCCTAAATCTAGAATTAATAAGGGGTCATTTTCTAAATCCCTAAAGTTGAAATATAGATTTCCGAGCTATGAGTATGAGGCACGCTAATAAACTGAATAGACGAAATGATCAAGAATTTCTACTCCACACATTTCTAGATGGTAAAACAATATTCTGAATCTATTGTATTGCGATAAATCCATGCTTGAAAATCTAGAATCGCGTAATAAACCAAATTTATAGTTGCTGATAGTCGCCTCTTGTATTCTCTTTTATTTGCAGAGATTTTTAAATTCCTTTGCCATTGATAATATAGACAAACGCTCTAGATTTCTAATAGGGGTTTCTAGAATTCGCTTTCAGTGGGGACTAGAATTTATAAGGATGACATGGAACTATTTTTTCTTTAGCCACAATTTGGATTCTAGATTCCAGTTACAGAATTTTTTCTCGGTGAAATTATTGAAGCACACATCCACATTTTTCACAATTTCTTTTTAGTTTGATAGCTAATTTTTTTCATCAACTTACTTTTTTGTGAACAGCATAAGTCTAAGATCATGATTTGAGAAATATTTACTTAACATAACAGTATTAGGTGCACATCTTTTAAATACGAATTATTGCTGGTGCTTCAATAATTTTGCTACCGCTTGTATAATTTTCAAGCTTTTTGAGAACATTGTTTACTGATAATTTTGACTTTTTTTCGCACTTTAGTTTTCCGCGTTTAAACAACTGGTAAAAATTGCATTTATTAATGAAACGTCATCGTTAATTAAGACCAGAGTTTTACTGCAGGGATATATTTAGTGCTATAATTTAACAGTAAGTATATGTTAGCTTTAAAAAAATCCGCACAGCTAGTAATCATTGAGAAGTGAAAATATGAAATTGTAATGAGAACTTAGTTAAATCGCGTTAGAAATTTGAGAATGTTTTAGTCCACCACCTATGTTGCGCCCACCACCCTAAACAGGGGTGGTGGATGCAGGTTTGTGCAACTAAATCATTTCATAACATATCTGCTTTTAAATACGAAACCGGACCATAATATTCTTACTATAATTTTAATTAAAACCATTAAATTAAAATAGCACATTAGTTCATGATGCAAAAAAAATAATATAAAAAAATTAGAATGAATATAATACAAAACTATATATAAAATCACATAACATCTCGTTTTAGAGTAAGCATGCTATCTAGACACAAATAACATCGTATATACATATATAACCACCGCTAAATATTTTATAATTTTATTAAAAATTTTACTAATAACCTTAAAGAATTATTCAATAAAGCGTAGATGTGAAATGACTTTCTCACAATTTAGGAAGTTTACAGTGAGAGATTAAAAATCCACTATTTAAAGTTAAGATAACTCCCTAGCAGTTTTGGTATGGGGTTTCAATATTTTTTAAAAATAATTTTGGAAGTTTACCATGTATGAAGATTCTGTGGGTAATTAAAGCATAGAAATCATGCAGCTTTTCCAGTCCGCACGACATATTTCACTCATATTTGTCGACTTCGATGTATCGAAGCACAAATATTTGACGAGTAGATTCTACACCTTACTGTAACTAAATTAGCATTTCTCCCTTCTTTCTCCTTCAATCACTTAATTTGTAACACACTACATTTTCATTTTTGGTAAATAACGGTTAAAGTATTTGTGAATTTTCATATTTGTGCTCGATTTCTTATAGATTCTTTCATGCTATGACCTTCCAAGTCCTTGTATTCTAATATATACAGTCGGCTGCAAAATTATTCGAGCACTAGCCAATAATTACTATATTAAAAAAGTACACTTAAGACTGTTTTGTTAAATAAATCCTTGTCGAATCATGTTCTTGACTAAGAACATGACTCGATAAGGATTTATTTAACAAAGCAGTATTAAGTGTACTTTTTTTAGACAGGGATTATTGCTAGTGCTCGAATAATTTTGCAGCCGACTGTATATGTATATATCTTTTTTTTTGTGTGTGTTTATTATATATAGATATATGTACATATGTATATATGAATATGTATGTATATATGTATGTATGTATGAATATATGTACATATGAATATATGTACATATGAATATATGTATATAGATGTATATTAAGTAACTACATAGTCCTTGTATTTTAATACATTTTTTTTCTTTTATTTGTGTTCATTATATGCATGTATATATACATAGATGCATGTTAAGTAACTAGATGTTGGGATCTTACAGGATCTGAGATAAACGTAAATAGTTAATTGTCAAGATATTTCTTAGAATCTCGTAGGTCGACATCAGTCAAGGAAGCTCATTTAAAATTTCCAACTTTCTAACTATCTATACATTATAAAAAAAATAAAAAAATAAAGAAAATTATAACCCATAAAAAACAAATTGTCTCTAAGATTTCTGATTTATACTCATAATACAGAAAATTCGGTCTAATTACGAATGTCTTTATATATCTATATCTATATATATATATATATATATTAGCGGTTCTCACCAATGTTGTAGATTCATATTTAAAAATGCGTATTAATTTTATTATCATTATTATTATTATTAAAAGGAATTTCTTTAAATTTTTATACGGATTTTTTGAGGACTTTATTTAAAATTTTGTTGTGTAAAATTTTGTGTGTAATGTTGTGTAAAAAAGAATAATCTTCTCAAAGTTTATCATAAAAGATCGTATGACACGGCTTTATTTTAAAAATAAAATGACTCTCTTTAAAGGAATATTGAATAATGCAAGATAAACAAGCTATACTTTTAGCAATTTTGCATTCAAGTAAAAAAAAAAAATAAAAAAAAAGTTATTTTTATTCATATGTTACAATGGAGGTCTTTATTTTTTAGGCATATATAAGGAATAGAAACAAGTGATTGAAAAAAAAAATCCTTTTCATAAGATAAACTGCTGTTTTTGAATTTTAACCGAAGATAACGATAAAACTAAATATTTACTAATATGAATAAAGTTTGTAAAATATTTATCGTATTTTTTATTTTTATTTTATTTTTTAATACATATACTAAGAGCTTCAGTGTCTTTTTTTGTAAAACAATATTTTTCTATTTTTCTGTCGTTTTAGAAAATAAATATTTGAAAAAAAAGATTATAAGTGGAAATTCCTATTTTATAGAAAATTATGAATCAATAAATATATAAATACTTCCCACGTTTCTCTCTATATATTTTATTATTTTTAGACTATTGAAATTTTAAGGTTTTTTACACATATGGATATCATCGAAATATAATTTCCGATTGTCATGTGAACGATTACTGCTTATCAGACGTTGTCCAGATTTAGATAATTAACCAAAAGAGGTTATCTCTAAGGAACAGGTTCAGTTTCTAAGTAATCGCAAATTTAACTGTGTTTAATTTATTTTTATTTTTATTTTGACATTGTGAGTTTTTTTGGCTTTCTTCCCATGCTATTTCTATGGGGTTTTTAGCATTTCCCCTCCTCTTTTTCTACATTCTAAAGCGTACTAGGCGAGTACTTCTACATACTAGGCGAGTCGTATTAATCCTCGACGATATATTTAACGCCCCAGCCCCCCCGTTCCCGCTGTTCAATGTCTTTTTCTAGTGAATTTTGTCCTTTTATTACTTCCGGTGTGAGCGAGTTTTTTTTTTTTTTTTTTTTTTTTTTAACACACTTGACATTGTGAGTTTTTTTGCTTTTCTTCCCATGCTATTCCTATGGAGTTTTTAGCTTTTTTCCCCCTCTTTTTCTACATTCTAAAGTGGCGGTGGAACAGCGTAAGTAACTTACAGGAAGTAAGTGATTCACCACGTTGCGTTAGTGGGTGAAAAAGAACATATTGCAGAATATGCTGTAAGAAAAGGGATACTTGAAAACAGTTGACTTGTCTGTCGCTTTTGGTATAGATAGAAATAAAGATTTTTGACAAAGAGAGAAAGACAGGGAGGCATGAAGGGGAAAAAAACACTACTTTTCGAAGAGGGTATTAAACCTGTAGGTAGAGTGTCCTCTACGAGGATCTTTCTGAGAGGTTCTAGAAAACGCTTGGTATTTACGCGAGTTTCGCTGAAAAGGCCGATGAGCGATACCTGGGATCAAACCAGGCACTTCCCATCGACCAGCTTTGAGCGCATAGCTGCTCAGACACTGGTTAGGCCTCATAGTTGTGTAAGGAAATGAAATGACATGCTAAATCGAAAAACAAGTGACCCATGACTTACGTACTATATATCTCATTGCCCCAGACCCCTTTTCACATCTAAAACAGGAATGTCAACGATGAATACTAAAAGGCTGGCAATGTTTACGGGGAACCTAGGAACAAGTTCAGGATAGGCTAATTCCAAGTATATTACACAATTCATAACTTAGATATAACACAGTCCTATTTTTATTTCACTCATATCATATTCTTTCAAACATTTTTATTGAAGATAGAAAAAAGAATTTCACTTCTTTACTTAAGTGGATAGTCATCAACATATTCGCATAACGTTTCTGGTCTGCGTTGCCACCTCGTCATTTCACCTCAAGTTGAAGTTTGGATTACACCTCTAAATATTGTTAAAATTAATTCTTCAATACGCATTTCTTTGTGCAAAAATCATCATCATCACCATCATTATTATAACTGCAGAAATTTCCTACAACAAAACGTACTGCAAATATTCCTTTTTCAGTTGGATTCTATTCGTGAATATCTAATTTAAATAAACCATGCTCGATTTGTTATATTTTTCAATTTTGTAAATTTTATTTTAACTTTTGTTCATTTATTTATTTATTTATTTTTTCCTTGTTCTTTCTTTTTTGTGTGTATTAAAAACGAAAAATTAATTATGTATGAGCCAGTTCCGCAATATAATCTTTCTATAAAATGAATTTTTTTCAGATATATTGTTAAATATATGAACTTGGAAATTTAAATTAAACAATCAAAACATATCTTGTAAAATACAATTAAACACGTAATAAATCTAATATTGAATATTCATGAAAAATTATATGTTTATGCATTAAATAATTTATATTTGTAAATAGAATTAACACATATACCTATTCACATTTTGTATACGTAGAGCATGATAAATGTTCTCCTTATATTCGTTTTCAACACCTGCACCTAAATAGGTAGACTGACTTGTTGGGGATTTATTCTTGATAAGAAAAAATGAAACTTTAAAGTTATCTAATGTATTGATTTTAGTGCATTATATACGAACTCACCAATGCTTGAAGACATGAATATGCATTTTACATATTTTTTACGAATTAATTATCACGCATGAAATACATGAATTAATTTTCCCAAGAGCACATGCTACATCACTCAAAAGTAAAACTAAATATTAACATTTATTTTGGTAAATAGTTTTGTCTGGAAAGTCACTTCCTAACTACTACCTTGAAACATCATAACTAAAAATGCTGACTTACAACTGAGACTTCCCAACATACATAACCTTCCATAACCTTCGTCTAAGAACTTCAATAATTAGCTAAAAAACAACACCACGAGAATCAATCCTCGACGGACAACTAACATTCAACTAACCTAAATCTCCATGGAAAACTACCATTTACATTTTCAGCGCGATTTCGATCGATTGAAGCCTCAATAAATAACAGAATTTTTGTAAAATAAAACAGTTGTTAAAAAATAATTGCGATTAATTTCCCGAATCCCTTTTTAAAATAAATATTACAATTGTCTATATAAATGCTTATATATAAATATGCTTTAAAATCTAGTTTTATTTTAATTACTAACAATTCATATTTTAATATTTATATCAATCTTAGTTTGATAATATTAATTTAAGGTTGTATTTTTAATATACAAAGAAAAAAAATTAATGAATTTTTTTTAATTGACTAGATCAGTAGGATATTATTTTATGAAGTTATGCTGCAAGCACATCGCAACATAATTTAATTTTTAAATTCATGAAGGAAAAAAAATATGTATAAAAGTTATCATCGATATATATACCAAACTATATGATAAAAGAAAATATCTAAATTAACAGAAAACTTTTTGCAGTGTAAATTCATATATATATATATATATATATATATATATATATATATATATATATATATATACTTTATTTAGAACATTTATATTATCCAAAATAATATAAAATTTTGACATACGTATAACTAATTATAGTCGAGGGAGAAGGTAAACTGTTCATATTGCTGCTATGTAATTTATCATGTACGCAACAAACTGACTCATTCGAAAATGGCTACTTTCAAGATAATTATGTTACTTGTAAAATAAAATGAAAGTAATGACTTAAGCATTAATGTACTCAGCTATCTGATCCTCCTCGCTCATCGGCTTGTTGTTTTTGGATGTAATTTAATAACGTCTCTCTTAACTGCAGATTATACCATTTTGTAACCAACTAATGGGATATAGAGCTTTTATTAAAAATAATAACTGAAATTGGAGACTTTCCGCGCAATTTCTTTTCAAAATTGAGATATATGAAGCTACTTGTAGTAAAATAAACTACTAAGATACAAATACAATTACAGACATGGTTTGTGCATAATGCTCATTTTAGGCTAATGATATTTTCTGTAGATAAAAATTTTTCTTTCTTCACATAATATTCAGAAAATTTCAACAAAATTTAGCAGATGCTGGAAATTAAATATATATACATATTACATTTTTGAATTAATATTTTTAATATCCATCAAACACTGAGTATTTGTAACTTATTTTTTCTTAATAAAAATTTAATAGGAATATAGATTATACATTTAAAAGTTCAAAAGATTATTATTATTTTTTTTTTTTTATGTTGCGCTTGAAATGTCTCTTAATTGTGCTGTTTTACTTACATAAATCTTTACAGTTAGTTTTAAACTGTATATACTCATATATTTCTCTCTAAAAACTGAGAAAATACTTATAGAAAACAGTTTGACAAAATTTTAATTTATGTGATTATTTTAAAAACCACCCTTTAAATATGCGCATGCGTTATACTTTTTTTTTTTTTTTTTTTTTTTTTTATAATAATAATGTTCATATGAATTTAATATGTTTGAATGTTTAGATTAAATGTATGTGATGTAAGAAGTTAAAAATAAATAGAATCGCAATAATTTTATTCTAGCTAAAATAGTTTTCTGAAGCATGTACCGTATTTTATTAAAGATAAACCGCGGACAATCTTTTAAAAACATTGATTTTTGGGGACTGCGGCTTATCAATAAGTGCGGACTATCTAATGATAACGTCAAATTCCGTCGCCAATGCTTCTTAGAACAGTCGATCTTCCCCTAAAACGGATGTTTCGTATTCGAGTTTCTCGAGCACTGATTCACGCTTATAATCTCTTATTTATTAACTAATAATCTCTTAATTTAATTAATTTGCATATACGTCTTGAGTTCGCCATCTTGTTCCCTTGTCTTTGATTTTTTGCATCGTATTTGTATACGGGCTTTAATTTTTGTTTTATTATTATTAATTTTTTTTCAATGCAGTGCCTTTTAAAATAATTTATTATTTTTATTTATAACTAATTAATTCAATGACTTTGCATATATGCCCTGATTCCACCATCTTGTTCCCGTGTTTCTGATAATTGTTGCATTATATCTGCATACTGGTACAGTTTTTTTTTTTATTTTCTTTATACCGAACTATTTTTTAAATAATTTATTATTTTCATTTATAATTAATAATTTAATATTCTTATTAACTTGCGTAGATGTCAGAAGACTGATATTTCTTTCCGTATCTTTTTTTCACATCATCTTAACACCTTTGTGTGAGGTTAATCTAAGAACATTTTTTTTTTCCGCAACATTATAATATGCTGCGACTTATCTACCAGTGCGGCTTATATACACTAAATTACGGTATGCATATGCATTTATTTTAAATTATTTTAAAGAATTAATACATTTCACCTTATAATCAGATTTGTTTTGAAATTATCCGTAACTATACATTTTAAATAGACACCTTCTAAATTATAAATTTATTAGTGTATGCTTTATTTTTTATTTTATTTTTTATTTATTTATTTTTAACTAAGTCATAGTTGTATGTTACATACGGGATAATTTTCACTATTTGTATTGGAATTTTTTTCGGAACATATGATTTTTAATTCCTATAAGTATTCAAACTATTGCTTAATACATTTTTCTTCACTTGATCTAACACATTTATACACCTATAATACTATTTACGTCTCCCGGAAAAGTATTTATACGTGATCATACAAATATAAATATATAATAATACATATATATATATATATATATATATATATATATATATATATATATACTAGCTGACCCGACAAACGTTGTTTTGTCATATAAATTATTTCTAGAGAATATTTTGCTAGAAAAAAATAACTAACTTATTGTAAGTGTGTAAGGATGTGGTCTATAAGTGGAAGATGTATGGAGCGCTGTGAACGGTGAAAGAATATAAAAATAACAAAACACCAATCATTAATTTTTTTAATTTATTAAAATTGATTCTTTAAAATTATATACATATCGCTACTTATAACAATATTACTAAAAAACAATATCAATCCCTTAATGCAACAGAGCGTACAATATTTTTTGTTATCCCATCTTTCGCCAATACAAACAAACTGGATGGTTTGCCCACTCGAGAGCCACGTATAATTGTCCGTGTGAAAAAACATGATGTGCTCAAATCTAAGCCACAGACAGACATCGTTTGGCCCTGAGACTTATTGATAGTCATTGCAAATGCCAATCTAATTGGAAATTGAGGGCGTTTAAATTGAATTGGCACATCTGTTGGTATAATAGGAATTCGCAGTAGTAATATATTTTCACCTCGGAATTTGTCATTTAAAATGATGGCTTCGATAACATTTTTCATTAATTTTTTTATGACTAATCACGTGCCGTTGCATAACCGTTGTGGGTTCAAATTACGAAGCAAAATAACCGGAGATCCAACCTTCAGTTGTAAAATATGCGGTGGCATGCCTGGTAAATCCAAAGAGTTTAAAAACTTTGTTGGATAATTTACAGCTTCGGTGGCATCGCAAACTGTATCATTAGATTTGTATGACACCAAGTCTCCTGGTAACAAATGTTGTATCTTGAGATTCAATTCGTTGACGTCCACATTTTTTGCTGCTAAAATTGCTCTTTCTGCCAGCCACTCATGATTTGTGTATCGTCTGTGTATATCGGGAAATATCTGGTCAATAAGATCATCTTGAGAATCAATGATTGTGCAGAAAACGGTCGGTAGTTTTATGCATCCAGTTTCATCTGTAGTAACTTTTCCATCGCCGATATCTAACAATTGTTTTGAGAATGTTTCAGCGGATGGATCTTGAAGCTTTTGAACGCACAAATTTACTTTCAGTTGTACTTTTTCAACATTACGCCACAATGACGATGATTTTAAAAGCAAGCGTTGATCTCATCAGCGTATGTTGAACGCGGAATAACGGGAAGTGCTTGTCTGAAATCACCTGAAACGAGTAACAAAGTGCCTCCAAATAGTTTGTCGTTGTTTTTTATATCTTTCAATGTCCTGTTCGACGCCTCAATCGAATGTTTCTGTGCCATAGTGCATTCATCCCGGATAAGAATTTTACACAATTTCAGCACTGTGGCCATGGACGATTGTTTTTTTTATGTTGCACACTGCGTCTGGGTTATTTTGAATATTTAGTGGCAGTTTAAATAATGAATGAGCTGTTCTGCCTCCATCCAATAAAGTTGCCGCAATGCCAGATGATGCAACAGCCAATGCGATGCCATTATTTGATCGTATTTCGGCGAGCATTAGCGAAATAAGGAATGTTTTGCCAGTTCTACCTGGTGCACCCCCCCCCCCCAAAAAAAAAAAAAAAAAAAAAAAAAATCCACCTTGTCCTGCCAAAACTGCGAGCATGATGCGGTCGTAAATGGTTCTTTGTTCTTCATTCATTATTGGGACATTGCGAGCAACAATCGCTGCCATTTCTACAGTATTGTATTGTAGTTCACGATTCATTTCAGTGCTTAATAAATCAGATGCATTTCGATTTGTTGAGTGCATACCGAAATGACTGAGTGGTAAGTTGGCAATGATAATGCAAAGATCTTAAATAGCAATCAATGCTTCATTGTACATAGCGTCACTGAATACTATCGTTAGATCGTTGCACCGTGAACGATGTTGATGCAATATATCATCAGTCATTGAATCTTTGTGATTATCCCATAATGTCTCTGCTCGGGCCGGGAAACATGTAGTCAACACTATAGCGAATAGTAGACGAATTTGTTTTGCTGTACAGTTCAGTCCTACTTCAGCAAGCATACAATCCCACTAATTGACGTCTTCCAGCAAGCCGAGTGCAAGGCATGCATCTTTATACGTTGGATACTGTTGTCCATTCACTTTACGTAAATCTTGATATGACAAAGGGCCGATGACATTAACCAATAACAGTCGAAGATAAAAGCACTCAGTCTGCCTTGGATTGACTGTAAATACTCGTCTCAATGTGTTTGATTTCAATAAACCCGGACATGCATCAATCGGCGTGCCTTGCTTGCGGGACATCCATTTTTCTGTTGGAGCCCATGTGAAATAGCGTGGTACTTCTGAATAGAGTAATGTCCGTGCAAAAGCACCAAAAGCATTCGCACGATTACACAATTAAAAAAATTCGGTGAGTGTAGTTTTTGGTGGATTTATAGCACGATCAATCGCTGTCTCGCTCGTGAAATATACGCGCTGGCCATTTTCAAGATGGACGGCTAAATGAAGAACTGCTGGATCCCGTTCATGAATTGTTAAACCAAAGATACGCCAAACAGCTTCATTGGAGCTGACGTACCGGCCAATTTGGTAAAGTGTTATTTCATCGTTGTTATTCACCAGAGGAGCATTCACATTGGTATTTTCAACTCGAAATACAGCCATATCACTGCCTTTATTCACATACTTGCAAATGTATTTAATGCTCTTCACTTAACTGCAGAACTGAACATTAATATGAGCACCAAAAATAAATTAAAAAAACTGGCGTACAGACAATAGCAAGAAATTCAAACTTCTTCACACACCATAAATTTTATAAATTCCAATTCCCTTCAACCAAATCCCCTGTTCCTGAGCTTCAAAAATGGGGTATCTATAATGTATCTTGTAATAACTGTGATTTATCTTATATTGATCAAACTAAAAGAAATCTTGAATGTCGTTTACGTGAACATTCTCGGTATGTTGTTAATCAAGAAATTTCTAAATCGTCTATTGCGAAGCACAGTTGGGAATTTGATCATAGTTTTAATTTTAAGAGTGCCAAAATTATCTTTCATGCCAAACACGTTTCCGAACTGGATTTTTTAGAAAATTTAGCTATTTACCTTAATTGTGATAAAATTGTCAATGAAAAATCTGATTCCACTTTGCTGTCTGCAGCCTGGAAAAATTTGTTTAATTCAATTAAATAATTTCCTTCATTATGTTTATAACTTCATATTAGTTATAATAAAATAATTATAATTTAAATAAAAATAATAATAATTAATGGATAAATTTTATTAAATTTACTTATTAGTTTAATATTATTGAAAAAAAAAATAATAATAATTGTTTACTCCTTTCCTCCCTCCTCATTTTGTGGTGTGTGTGTACGTGTGTTCCTCTCTGATTGGTCCTGTCCTGCATGTTGCTTCCTATTGATTGTTTGTGTTGCTCCTCCCCCTCTGGATTTTGTCCTGCTTTCAGTCTTGCTTTTGCCTCCAAGGCAGTTGCACGTGTTTGCACCTGATGAAGAAAGGCTACGTCCTTTCCAAACCGGTTGTGCTGATTTAAAATTTATGGTGTGTGAAGAAGTTTGAATTTCTTGCTATTAATATGAGCATTGAATGTTTTGCTTAGCAGAGGCGAATATGGGACCACCCAACGGTTATCAATGTCAATATCTATGTTGTTGACATAGATGACCGCCATAGATGATAAGATTGTCCGCCATTATCGGGATTTCTTCGACGGTATATTGGATATCCGTCAACATTTGTGATCGTGAAATTTTTCGGAAAACTTATAGTACATTTTCCATCTGCACAAATGATTATGGCCTAAAAATTCATTTTTCATTTTAACATAAAATAACTCCGTCGGATATTGACGAATTTTTTATAAGAATATACCATTTTAACTAATTTTATCATTTTAACAATATTAACGTTGAAAAAATATTTTAAACACTTACGGTGAAAAATTCATTTTTCATTTCAACATTAAATAAATTCTGACATCGTGTTTACGATTCTAAAATATTAACTTTGAAAAAATATTTTAAACACTTCGTACGATACGGTTAAAAATTCATTTTTCATTTCAACATTAAATAAATTCTGACATCGTGTTTACGACAACTCACGCCATCTAGGTGGAAAAGTTGTTGAAAGAGTTGGTTAAAAATTAATTAAAACAGAACTAATTAAGTTGCAACTTTCATTTGTAAATCTAAACCATTCTCGAATCCACCTGAAGACACAAAAAATTTCATTCAACTCAGTCCAGCCGTTTAGGAGGAGTTCAGTGACATACACACGCACAAAAGAAATATATATATAAAAATGTATGTATTTTGCAAAAAAAAAAAAAAAGAAAAAAAAAAGTCATACCTTTCAAAAGTCCTTAAAATATGAATAAAAATCATTTTACTTTTTTTTTTTTTTTTTTAAGATTTTATAATTTTGAAGAAAAATTCCATATATGTTGGAAGTAATTTTTATAGAAATGTTCGAGATACATCATTACGTTAAAAGTTATATACTTAATCGCTTGTAGGCATTTTAATATATTTCTCATATATATATATATATATATATATATATATATATATTTAATTCAAATTTATGTCTTCTAACTTGGAAAAACACTCAAAATCTAATTATTTAGATTTTTTTTTTTCCCTTTCATTTTTTTTTTTTTTCTTTTTAATTCCTAGATTAGCAACTTTTGCATGGATCTATAGTGATGTGTTAATTAAGATGGTAATTATTATTGTGATGTGATTATTAATTTTCAGAATTGTAACTCAAATATTAGGGTGTGTCTTTTAAACAAACTATTTTTTTTTATTGTAAAACATACACTGAAAAAAAATCGACTTCCTTTATCTAGAATGCATAAGAAGTCACTTTCTGAATCCGTAAACTAGAAATACAGAATTCCGAGTTATTCGTACAAGATAAAACAAATAATATGGCGAGATAAAATGATCGAAAATTTCTAATCTAGACTTTTCTAGATGGAGCAATAGTATTATGTCTAGTATGAATCTTTGTATTGCGAGAAATTTTCGTTTAATTTGTTTGGATTTGGTCAGAAAACAAAAATGTAGTTATTAGAGCTCGCTTCTTGTGTTTGCATTTATTTTCAAATATTTTAAATAAGATTGACGATGATAATATAGGAAAACGTTCTAGAATTCTAATAGAGATTTTAGAATTCGCTGCCAAATTGGACTAGTATTTGCAAGGACGACATGAAAGTAATTTTACTAAAACCAAAATTTAGTTTCTAGATATATGTCACATAATTTTTTTTACAGTGTAATAAAAAATAGCAATAATAATTTTCGGGGCTTGGATTATCTGATTGTGTCCATTTTTTAACGATGTAGCTAATCAGACGTGGGTTTATGTGGATATTGCACCAATACTTACATCGGACACATTGCTATTTTAAATAAGAGAATGCTAACCGTTCGGCAACCAGATGTGTGTTTTTAATTAGGATTTTGGAATAATTTACACTTCACCCAGTCTAATATTTCATAGACTTTTTATGAGAATTTACTGTACTTTACGCTGAGGAAAAAAATATACCGCTTCTATCTAGAATGAATAAGTGGTCATTTTCTAAACCCCTTAACTAGAAATATGGATTTCCCAGCTATGTGCATAAAGCACGCCATTAAACTGAAAAGGTCGTTGTGTATACATAAAATAGAGATTTCGAACACTTAATATATATATATAATTTATATAAAAATATATTACACACACATAAGAAAATTCAATAAATTATTTGTTTATCAATAAAAAATGTCAATGTAACTACAGAAATAAAATTATTTTTATATGAATCTAAAAAAAAAAAAAAAAAAAATCACCAGTATACGCACAAAATACGGATAAAATACTACGCACAAAATAAGGATACGCTAAATAAAAGCTTAAATCTTGAAATATATCATTTGAATGTTATTTTATGGGAGTTTTATGTACTGCGTAAATATATATGTATATATATAAATTTACGCAGTACATTGTTTTAAGTTTATATTTTCCTCTATATCCTTGAAAACAGAATCGATAAGGATCAATATATTTTCGATAAATTGCTTTCTGGTAATTTTTTTCGAAAATCTAAAAACATGAGAAGTCACTTTTCGTAAAGGGCTTTATTTTTTTCTATTTTCAAAATATTTCAAGATTTCCGTATTTGTATATTTGTCTTTAATATAACATACAATAATATGCACCAAATGAATTTTTTTAAACTTATAAATTATAAAATCTCTTTTTATTTTAAATGTGTACTCTAAACTAACTTCGCCTAAATTTTATTTTCATTTGAAAGTTTTAAAGTTGAAACAAATGCTAAATATTAATAATTAAAAAATATTTTCTAATGCGTGCTACTTAATTATTTTATGTATTATGTCATTACTATTGTGCGTCATCAAATATTTCTCATTTATAAATAGGTTTGTTACAGGTAGCGTTTTGAAAAACTAACTTACTAGCATTTATCAAGTATATTTTATTTTATAAGTCAACAATAAATTTAAATATATGAAAAGAAATTTTGTGTAATATTATTAAGTAACTTAAAATATAATTAAATGTAAGTATGTATTTTACCAACAAGAAATTTGAGCTTATACTAGGCGAGTCGTATTAAACCCCGACGATATATTGAACGCCCCAAACCTCCCGTCCCCGCTCTTCGATGTCTTTTTCTAGTCAAACATGTCCTGTTATTCCTTCCGGTGTTAGCCTTTTCTTTTTTTCTCTTTCTTTTTTTTTTTTTTTACACACTTGACATTGTGAGCTTTATGATTTCCATTCCCATGTTTTTTCTATGGTTATTTGAATTTTTTTTTCCCGTTTTCCTATGGGTTTTTACCTTTTTTTCCTCGTTTTCGACATTCTAAAGTGCGGTGGAATCCTTCGTACTTTAGAATGTAGAAATTGAAAGAAAAAAGCTACAAATCCATAGAAAAAACATGGGACGAAAATGTAAAAAACTCACAATGTTAAGTGGGAGAAAAAAAAATTAAAAAAGCTAACAAAGGAAGGAATAAGGGGACAAAATTGACTAGAAGAAGACATGGAGAAACCGGAAGGTATGGTTGGGGCATTAAACCTATCGTCGAGGGTTAATACAACTCGCCTAGTATAGACACGGCGGAAGTGGGCGGGAGGGTGCCACCGCACTTTAGAATGTAGCAAACGAGGGAAAATAAGCTAAAAATCCATAGAAAAAGCGAAGGATTACCATCACGTTAGCTTGACTGTTAAACTTATACTAAAACGAATGTAAGTGAAAAACTCTGTAACAGATTTGCTGACAAAGATTCCTCAGCCAGCCTTAAGTTCCTTAAAACCTCTTAACTGCCTTTGGCATTTATATAAGTTTTTCCGAAGTACGAGTCTTTTTATTATACTGCTACCAGTAAAACTACAGACAGGGTTTGACAATGCAAGAAAATAACCTTGAAAGTGACCTCGAGAAATTTTCGAAGGATTTACTTAATTCACAGTTGAGAGAGGACGGTGACACTGGAAAGCAAATCTCGTATATTTCTCTCGGCAAGTGATAGGTTAATGGAGAATAACTTTTAAATATCACATCAATATCCAGCAAGTAGAATAGATATTCTCTGTTTTACTATTCCATACAATTTCTATCCTGATAATAATGAATTTAACGATTAGAGGGATTTCTTCATAACTGATTGCTTTTTTTAGGTCTAATATATTTTATCCAATGATATTACTGTGCTTATTTTCTGCTGAAGTTAGCTAAAAATATTAATGTTTTAATAAAAAGACATGACAAACTTTCTCAAAAAATCCTTCTGCAAATATAATTGAAAATATTTTCTTTCTTAACACCCTTGTTAGAAAGCGCTAACATACCATATTTAAAATGTCGATCATTTCACAAGTTTAATATTAAATCATCGTAATTAATAATATTAAATAGTTATTTTCATAACCACATGGAAAATAAACATAATTTTTACTCTCCAAAGGATATAATTAACCGTGAGATCAGCGTTGCAAACTGTAGGTATCTGTCCTTACGCATAAGGCTTTTTTTCAATTTTATTCAGCGTATTGAGACTGAGTAGGGATTCTCTCCTCACCGGCCTTCCTCAGGTTATCCTGAGGGTAAAAGTACAATCTACGGACATCCAAAGCAGTAAATTAGGGATTTTTATCATTAATGTAGGGACACTTTGAGCTGTCCGTAAATACATGGCAAAATTTGAGTTGACAACAGTGCAGGGGATGAAACAAGAAAAACTGAAAATTATAAAATGTATTAAAATAATGTTCAAAATAAACCAAATATAAAATTTAAAATAACAGATTGATCCTTATAAATTGTACAGGCTTCATTCAGATTCAAGATATTTTATTTTATTTTTATTTTTGTTTTATTTTATTTATTTTTATTTATTTATTTATTTTTATTTATTTATTTATTTTGTATATATTTTCCTAAAAAATTAGTTTACGAAGCTGTTGTTAAAATTAAAAGTTTATTTCAAATTATTCAGAGAACTTTCACCGGCGGAATACCTTGAAACATCAATTTTGATAATTTTTTTCAAGTAACAAACTCATATTAACTACAAAATACAACATCTGAATTGCTTGAAATTATTTCTTGTTAAACTATTTGATAAAAGACATAGACGAAGGTTAAACGTTGAAAACATGACTTCAGTATTGAGGGAACCTAAGAAGGTGTAAATATACAAAAAATATGCAATAAATATTTAGTTTGAAAAATATTTTATTTACCACTTGAGTATGAGGAATTCATTTTAATTTCTAAGCAGTTTTCCTGAACATGGTAAAATATTATAGCAAAGCACTTCCACTAATTACATTCAATAAAAAATAACGTTTTAGCTTCATTTATGGCAGCTCTGTAGATTTTCTAAAAATTATGTATACATCACATTGTGTACTTAAATAAAACCCTACATTAATAACATATAGTACTTCCTGAAGTGCACTTTCCTGAATTTCCAAGTATTATCATACTAAATTCTAGTTCTTTTGTATAGGCATATAAACGAACGGTGAATACTTTTCATATCATATTCTACACGAAACTTTTTTTCATGCTTATAAAAAATATATATTCATTCCATTTCGTTTAATGCAAATTATAGATGCTAAACTGCACTTATTTGCAATTTCCCCCATAGACGTAATATATTTGAACTATTTTGGATGTACCTGTACACGAACCATTTGCTTGATCTCAACGAAAAGTTTAGTGTAGCATCTCCATATGATACAGATTTAGAATATTACGTTTGGACTTCCTGCCGTAGTTTGTTCTTGAGATATGCTGATAACATACACACAGACACACACATAGATTATCCGCTAAGAACCTGTTTTTCGGATTCAGGAAAACTCAAAACGTGTAAATATAATAAAAACTCAATTTCGAAAATTTGTCCCTAGAACAATACTTTTTCTGCCATACATATGGGTAAGAGGAAATAAAAATAAAATTTTCGTAAATGAATCTTAAAAAAAAAAAAAAAAGAAATGCGTATACGTTTAATAGCAGGAAACTTTGGTCTACCCAGTCATTCACTCAATTTGCATTTCGATCACTTATTCACGGTTGATGACTCTTAAAATAAATCTGTATTTGAGAGCATGCGAATATAAAAAATATAAAATACTATGTATATGATTTTATTGGATGCTTTAAAATTTAGGCGTGTGGATTATTCAAAAATTGTATTTAATAGAAAATTCACGTATATAAAATGTAAAATTAGGAAAAATAAAGGTATTTTTGTTTGTCTTCTTGACATCATAACAGATTTTAATACCTCTGGAATCCTTATTTACCATACCTGTCAAACAACATCGCATTTATTCCTATTTCTTTTCTCACTATTGATATGTTGAAAACGTAAGATGTTTTTCACGTTTTCGTAATAATATAATGCTTTTCAAAGATAAGGGGGGGGGCGAATTTATAGAGTAAGAATTCAAAAAATTAAACAAATAAATAACCCATAAATATAATAATATTGCAGATATTATGCAAACACAGTGGATGATTCTTTTTAAATTACTATTATTAATATAAAAAATAATTTTTAAATGTATTTTTGAAAACTAAATTTGAGTTCCAGGAATCAGTACTCTGTTTCATTCGTAAATTACATTATTTTTTTTCTTTTACGCATTATATTTATTATTATTATTATTATTTACGCATTATCATTGGAAGTGTTTGTTTACACCGAAGATCCCTTTAGAGATTTTTCTCTTGTGGAAAACTTGAGGGCGTACAAGAGCGCGGATTCTCTACGCATCATCCAACAATTATCTGCTTATATTTTAACACCCCATCGTTCCTCATACATCCTCTTCATTTTTTGGATGTTTTGGTGAAATAGCTCTCCTTATTCTTCACACACAGAGTTTCTAGGAAATAAATTATATGGGGTTGAAAAAGTGGAGATTTAAGCTCAATAAATCCAATTTTTTGTCAACATTGTACGTGAGAGAGATGTTTTAACAGTTTTTCCTGAATCAGCATCCATCCAAAAATACGCCAGAGAAACCCATCATCTTAAGGAAAATAATATGTTGTGTCACTCACACGACTTTCTCTTACCCTGAAATTTAATACTATAAATACAGGTTGCATATTAAAAGGTAAGATAACGAATACTGTTATGTAAACCTGTGTTAAACAATTCATATTAGGCTTCTGAAGAGTTTTATATAATAATTAGTTTCGTGTGAGAGGGGCTACCGCTCGCGGTACCCCCCCCCCCGTTAAATCATGCATCAACCCCCCGTTTTATTAATGCATCTACATTTATATACAATTTAATTCGGTTATTAATAAATAATTCTGTTTTTAAAAAATTATTTACTAAAATTATTATTTAAAAAAATTATCTTTTATGATAATGCAGACGATTTTCATATTAGAGAAGTAGTATAACACCAAATATCCAATAAATGTCCATTTTATTCTCAATAAAAAAAAAAAAAAAATCTAAGTTTTTTTTTTGTTAAAAGTAAAAAAAAAAAATCGATAACTTTGTTTTAAATTATCGCAGATCGAGGGTTCAACCATTCGTTTTAAAGGTATTGGCGAGCTCTTTTGAAAGATACCCATCATGAACTCCCCTCGAGGGGGGACTTCCCCCCCCAGGAAGGGGGGAGGCAAGGGTCCTACATACACAATTTTTTTCCCCAGTTAACTATCTCTATTACAAAAAATATATATTCGTTTCATTTGGTTTAATGCAGTCTATAGACGTTAAACTCTACTTACCTGGAATTTACCCCATAGACGTAATGTATTAGAATTCTCTTGATTGTCCCTGTACATGAACCATTTGCTTGATCTTAACGAAAAGCTTACTGTAGCATCCCTATATGATACACATTTAGAATACCAAGTTTTAAATTTTTGCCATAATTTGTTTTTGAGATATGCTGATAACAGACAGACAAACACACAGACACACACAGACATACACACAGACCATTTGCTAAAAACATGATTTTCGTATTCAGGGGACCTCAAAACGTGTAAATATAACAAAATCTCGCATTCGAAATTTTGACCCAAAAACAATACTTTCTCTACCTTATGGGTAAGAGAAAGTAAAAAGTAAAAATTCCATCACATACCTGTGTTAATTATTCTTTTATATATTAGAAATTAAATGTTTCAGCAACAACGTTGTAAAAATAATTTTATAAATCCAGATAAAAACAAATATTTTCTAAGTATTTCCAGTCTATGAAATTTTCTCAATCCTTATAAAAAATTACTGCTATTGTCTAATATGATTAAAATTAAAATTATTTATTACTGATAGTCTTCCACGCAATATATTCATTTTGTATCTAATGTTTTTGATTATTCTATCCAATTTTTAACAGAAAGAAAAATATTTCGTATAAAACCTCAAATTCAATTATTAAATATTTCAGAGCTCATATTCCTACTAAATTACTGGAATTATAGCCAATTAAAAGCGAGTTCAAAACATATAATTAATTTTGTACGTTATTTAGTAAAAATATTTCATCAATTAGACTTTATAGAGTTTATTGCTATTTGGAAAAGCACGAAATACATTGAAATTCCATGTACTATGAAAATAGTAATTATGCGTATTGAAAAGATACTGAATACATTCGATTGAAATTTTCTTTATATGTGATGCATAATTTGTACGTAATTTGATAATTGGAATGCTGATTTTTATTTATTTATTTTATTTTATTTTATTACTTTAATAATCACTTTTATAGATACATGCATCATAAAAGGCATGAAATAAAACAACGAAGTATGTTGAAAAAGCTTATTTTCATGTGCACAAAAAAATGGTAAATAAAAAGGAAATTATAATTTTTCCTACAGATTGGCCTAAAAAATAAGATTTAGTAGAAAAATACTTGTAATTGATATTAAATCCCTCTAACTTAACTTTCTGACTGAAAAAAAATATACTTAATTATATGACAGAAAAATAAATCTCCTTCTTCCTGGAAATAATAGACATTTGATATTTGAAAAAGAAAAAATATTTCCGAAAGAATATTATCGGAACTTACGAAAATAATAAAGTAACTGTCAGCTACTACAAAAAATCAAAAGAAAAATCCCATGCTCCTTTTAACATCTAAAATGAATCAATTTAGTTTATTAGATTCAGTGAAAGAATATTGCCTGTATTAAATAAATAAAAGAGAGTTGAAAGTAAGAAAGTTGTTAATAAGAGATAAAAGGGATTCTATAATAATTTAGTAACTATGGGACAGACTGTTTATCAGTAATTGCAAAACCTTTCATTGAAGAAAAATATATCAAAACATTCTTTTTGAATTCTATAGCATGATTTGTCTTTTTAATTAAATCTGACAGCTTTTTATGCTTAAATAATACTATTTTGTGCCTCTTGTGTTTTTCTGTATCTTCAGGCCAACAAGAGCTTTGATAAAAGAAAGAAGTTTTATCATTTATAACAGCATTGTTGCAAATGTTTTAATTTATCGTGCTACAATATGCATGCATGAATTTTTGCTGCAACCGTCTAGATATGTTAACAAGTATTCAGCGTGTATACACCTTTTAAATAAATTATTAAATGCTCATTTATATTTGTATCATATGAGATTAATTTTATAAGTCAAAATTTAGAAGAATTTAGAGATATAAATTTTCAGCATAATTTTTATCAAAAGAATAGCTAAATAATTTTCTTTTTGATACAGATTTCTCTTCTGTGAATTTTTCATAGTTTGTGCAAAGGACATTTTTATACTGATAAATATTAAGTATATATATATTTATTTATTTATTTCCCTCACCATATAAGGCTTGAAGTGAAATATATCTCTTGAGTATATTTAACACCAAAGCTTACATTAAAATACGAAAATAAATTAAGAGAATACTTAAATTACTCATGGTCTTTTGTCGATATTAAATACGTATTTCCTTAAACTAAAATCCTATCACATTTGTATTCCTGTAAATCCACAATCTAGAGATTTACATGTTAATCCAACGAAGTTAATCAATTGTCTAGAATCATATTAGTAGTTACAACCAATATTTATCTCAAAGTCTCTCTTGTATCTCTTACATTGCTCAAAGTAATTATCATTTATTCAAGCATAAATATTGTGTATTTATTTTGAAAGCTAGTTCAATTAGGTTAAGTATTCATAAATGCATTTTGGTTAATGCATGAAAAATTTGGAAATTTCAGATTAACTATTAAAAATAAAAATAAAAAGAGGTTTAGACAAAAAAAGTATATCGTGTTTTAGTAAAATAAATAAATAAATAAGTATTAATTTAATTTAATTTATTCTACATCTGTAAAATATTCTGTTTTCACCGGAAAATAGCTATCATGAGAGGAATTTTAATTTTTAATCAGGTCTAGTGGTACAATTCTCTATTATATAGTACATGCAAGTAATCATTGAAATGTTTATTATTCACACTACATACTATACATACAAAATGTGCAATCAGAAAGTGATATTTTTTGAAAGAACTTTCGGAGTTATACATACTTTGTAATCAACTCCAAAACTAAACTAACTGAATATACAGTAGAACTTGGATAATTCGAAGTTGAAGGGACCAGAAAAAAATTCGAAATATCCAAAAATGCGAATTACATATAGTACTATTTTGTCAAAAAAAAAAAAAAAGAGATAAATTAAAAATTAAAACTCTACGATGAAAGATTTAACACATAAACTTTATGTCTACGAATACTGCTACACCCCCCCCCCCATTAAATCAATATTTTTTACGAGCTTAATTATTCAACCCTTTTTAAAAAATAGTCAGATATTTTTTATTTCTTCTTTAATTACAATCTTTGTGTCATAGCGTATAACTTGATACAAAAATTTCATTAGACATGGCTTTTAATTAAAAAAAACCCCTCAAAGTTCATGTATATGCACCATATCTTCTGATGCACTAGTTAGGGGCTTTTCTTGTATTTCCTTATCTTTCTTTTGAAAGACTGTTAAAATATATTAGTTGAGAAAAATCTCGGGAACAAATTTTACAGTAATACTTTAAAGATAATCTTATGAAAAATTCGAACTATCCAAAATAGGATTCGAATTACCCACGATTTTTTAACATTAATTTAATACAAAATTCAAAGGACCGAGTAAAAAGTTCGAATTATCCAGAATTTCGAATTAAACAAGTTCGAATTATTCAAGTTTCACTGTATTTATAATAACAAAAGAAGTACAATGCTTGAATATTGCTTGAACTTAAATCACTCTCATTAGCACAGCCGTTCTGATTTTACCACAGTTTTTTCAAGACCCGGGTGAACACCAGCTTGAGACCCCTAGAAAACTCCCCACAAAGGGTGAATAAACGAGACCTAGACACACCACGTTGTTAACCGGTGTTCAAGCATAAACCAACACAAATAGAATATTGATTATGGTAGCTAACTTTAAGGTACTATAGTACAATATTTAATTACATGTCTGTTATTGTTTACAACACTGTAAGTGGATACAATTTCAGAATTTCCAAACACACAATTTTTTCCCGTGGACTATTACAACTAGTCAAAAATATTAAACTATTTTTTTTTATAGAGTTAATCCATGATAACATTTGCTACAGGGAAATAATAGTAGAGAAAAAAACGGACCGAGGGAACCCCGTGTGTCTGCAGTAGAAAAATTCATTTATACGTATTAAAATAATCATGTATTATTGTAGTTAAAATGTTGTTCTAAGTTTTAAATAATATTTAATAAAATTTTTATAATATTTATATGTCAAACAGACTGTAAATAACCGTGTTGTCAGATCTGGCGGATTTTTCATTCAACAATCACAAATAACGTTTGCCTAATCACTTTGATGTCTATTATGTATATAAGTTCTTTCTATCATGTAAATAAAATATCAATTCTCAAAATTATTAGTGATTATTGAATAAAAAATCCGCCGGTTTTGGCAACACTGGTAAAGAAGTCTCTTTCACACATATCAGCTTTATTTTTATTTATTTATTTATTTATCTTTAAATAAATTTAATAATGAAATATTATATGTTCAATATATGAAAATTTCTGTTGAAAAAAAAATGTAACGTAACTCCAAAATTATTTTTTATATTTAAGTAGATTTGTCTCTCAATATATATATATATATATATATATATATAAATCTTAAATGTAATGTTATTTTTCAGTTAATCTATTAGTTAAATCGCTGCAAAAATTAAAGCGTATACTTTAAGAATTAATAATTACTTCATTATAATTTAAATGTATTATTATTTAAATAAATTGCACTTTTAGAAATTCTAACTTTTAAAGCTAAATTATTTAATAAAAATCTGTTCTCATTTCCCAGCTTTTATAAATTCAGTATATAATTATAAATTGCGTAAATTTTCTTCATATTAACTAAATTACGCTTTATAAATCATTTAAACATCATTAAGTAGTGATATAATATATATATATATATGAGTATATATAATTATATCGCAATGGTTTGAGTCTCTCCTGCTCCACATCGCAGACGATAATTAGGCAAGAACATTTGGCATTAATAAATGGTTTGAGTTTGTATGATGGACCTACTACATTCAAAATAATTATATTATTTAATTCGAGAGACAAAGAAAAATATTTGGCACTAAGTTTTGGCATTCATCTGATTTTTGGCATTATTCAGCTCAGTCATATCTCGGAAGTCTTTGGGAATTTTTGTCAGATATCTCACTTATCCTTTGCTATCGTCGAATAGTTTAAATATTTGCTTTATAAAATAATATTACCAGCGTACTAAATTTAATCTGATTTAAATATTCATGTCCTACAAATAAATCATTTTTCAACTGAAAACGTTAGTTATATAATTTAGTAATGGATTTGGCGAAAATGTTGGCGACTTTTTCTCTCCTTGGTGACATTTTGAGAGACCTTGGTGAGAAATTCCTTATTATTTATATAGCAAATATGAAAGCTCTAACTTGAATATTCTACGAGTTATATTCTGGATTTTATAGAGGGATACAAAAGGTGGCCCAATGCGGCCAAGCAGTCAGTCTCTCACCAACTGTCTTACGATAAAGTTCTCTACAGACTAGTCTCTTTGATTGCAGCCTTGGTGTGTGTTAATGCTCTGATACTTTTCGTACTGTGAATTTGCTGTTGTCAGCTGTTATTCGAGCTGTTTTTACTGGTGAAACAGAAGTTTATACCTGGTTTATAGACCAGTAATCTTCTTGAATTTTCTGTAAATGAACTTCTGAGCTTCGGTAAGTTTCGCCTTTCATTCAGAGACAACTTACAAACCCCCAAGTACTCAACAATATATATATATATATATGTGTGTGTGTGTGTGTTTATATTGCTACCATATCGTATGAGATGTAAAACACAGCTGCAACAAATAAGCTAAACGGGAAAGTTGGCAAGGATACTAACGAAAACCTATAAGGTGTATCACATTTCTTGCATTTTTATGTTGCTGATATTAATACTTAATTGATTCCTCACGTACAGCATACTGGTTTGAATATTCTGAGCAAAAGTGTCTTTGATTTACTTTCGTGAATGCCAGGAACGCATATCGTCTTTTTTTTTTTTTTTTTACCTACACTCTACATATTTACAAAGAAAAGTTCTTTTGTTTAAAGAAGAACTTCCGTTTCTACATTTTATTTTTTCTTTCTTTTCTTAAATTTTTTAAATAAGCTCATTAATGTATGCTAACCCGATGCACTTCTAAGATTTTGTACCGAACGTTATTTAGCAACACGATATTATTTTCAATGTAACTTTTGATAACAGAGATTGCGATATTACTTAAAAATAACTATAATTTGTTATTTAAATAATTTGTATATAAATATATATATAACTGGATCATGTTTATAGTACATTATAATTTCATATAAAGTGCTGTAGAAAATAGGAATATCTTATATTTTCAATAAATTATAAATATGGTATGTGCAGTAAAACAGGGCATTCAGGTATGCGTAAAACAGCAATTATAAATCTTACACATACAGTGCCGACAAAAAAAAAATCTGTACACTTGAGCAGCATAAAAAAAAAAAAATGTCAATTGTCGTTTCTGCCAAAAATTTGTGACGATGGCTAGTGATGCAACGTGGTGTTAGTTAGTCACTGACGATCTTTACATACCCTACCAATACTCAATTCGCCTGAGCACTTTTACTGTGTGGTTGTACGCTCTTTGCTCCCGCCGACCAGTATTTTGTTCATTTATTAAAAGTTTGATAAACTGTATCGTTTTTCCCCCTCCGCTCAACGGGTCGAAAGAAACTTAAAATGGATACGAAATCCCGCGCCTTGACTGTGCTAGAGAAAGGGGTCTCTCTGATTGATGTAGCGAGATATCTTTCAGTTCATTCTATATGGAGCCAAATGGAGCCATCTGGCAAATTTAGCTAGAGATATATGCCTAAACGGCTGCAGATGTTAATAAAATGTAAAGCCGAGATAACAAAATACAGAATGCAATGTAATATTCGCAATAAACCACTTGAATGTAGATTTTTATATAAATGTTTGTATTTTATTGACGTTGTAAGGCTTTTCTACATCTGGCTACATCTAGAATGATTTGCCAGATCTCTGGCTACATCGGTCACAAAGTCACACTTCTCTAGCATAGTCAAGCGACTGGATTTCTCTTCCATTTTAAGCTGCTTTCGACCTATTGTGTAGAGTGGGAATCCCGATGTAGCTTCTCAAACTTTTAACAAATGAACAAAATACTGGTGGGTGGGATCAAAGAGCATGCAGCTTTAGTCTAAAAGTCGACGAGAATAGGGGAAGATTGTCTGTGATCGACTAACACAAAGTGTTACCACTGGGGTTCGACACATTTTTATGGCGAGAATGGCAATTGACATATACAGTTTTTTTTCCTGCTCAAGTGTAAATATATATATATATTTCCTTTTTTGCCGGCACTGTATACACACACACACACACACACACACACACACACACACACACACACATATATACACCCCTGTTTAAAAGTTTAGCAAGATTTGCAAACGATCAGTTTTTTTTTTTTTTTTTTTTTTTTATTAAAAACTTAACTTTCAATGAAATGTTTTCAAACAATGGGTATTTAAAGAACTGGGTCTTCCTCATGTTTTTCAGTGAAGATTGGTTTAAGACAACGATTAGGGGGCCGGTAACAAATTGAGCAAAATTAATAATTTTTGTGATCACCCTGTATCGTTATTAAATGAAATGCGTTGTAACTTTAGGATATGTTAACATAGACCGAGTTTAATTTGTGGATGAATTTTTGTGATGATAGCATGTTAAATAAGGGAGATATAAGCATTTTTTTTAAACTCCAAAACAAACCAACATGTTATTTATTTATAATATACAGAGTTTTTAACGAAAATCATTTCCACTTTCAGACAAGTTGGAAAACCTCTTTTAAAAAGAATATACTGCAATCGGAACACAAATATCTTAAACATTTCATGAAATATGAATATTTTTATGAAAAACGTTTTTACTGCGCATGTGCGAAAGGTAAAACATTTTTTATTACATAAGTTGAAAGCTTATCTTGGGCAACTTTTATCAAAAGTGCATTTGAATAGCAAAAAAAAAAAAAAAAAAAAAAAAATAAATAGATAAGTGAATTGTACGAAAACGAACGAACTAGATTTTAGATATTTTCCAAAAGTTTAAATTTCTTAAGGGATTTTTCCCATGCTGCTTAGTTAATTTTAAGATCCAATTATTTCAACTACACTCCAAATGTACTTAAAAAAAAAATCCCTTATAAGCTTGTGACTCTAACATGTTTTTGTTTATTTACTATGATTTGTGAGATAATAAGGGATTTTTCCCAAAAAAAAAAAAAAAACATTTGGAAAGTAGTTGAAATAATTAGATCTATAAATTAATTACACAGCAGGTGAAAAACCCCTTAAGAAATTTCAATTTTGAAAAATATCTAAAATCTAGCTCTTTCTTTTTCGTACAATTCACTTATTATTTTTTTTCTATTCAAATGCACTTTTGATAAAAGTTGTCGCTTTCATCCTATGCAATAAAAAATGCTTTACCATTCGCACATGCTCAGTAAAAACGTTTTTGATAAAAATATTCATATTTCATGAGATGTTTAAGATATTTGTGTTCCTATTGCAGTATATTGTTTTAAAAGTGTTTTTCCAACTTATCTGAAAGTGGGAATGATTTTCGTGAAAAACTCTGTATATTATAAATAAAAAACATGTTGATTTTTTTTGGAGTCTTAAAATAAATGTTTATATCTCCCTTATTTAACATGCTATCATCACACAAATTCATCCACAATATGACCTTTGTCTATGTTAACATATCCTAAAATTACAGCTCATTTTGTTTATTTAACGATATAGGGTGATCACAAACATTATTAATTTTGCTCAATTTGTTACCGGCCCCCTAATTGTTGTCTTAAACCAATCTTCCCTGAAAAACATGAGGAAGACCCAATTCTTTAAATACCCAATGTTTGGAAACGTTTTATTCAGAGATAAATTTTTAATTAAAGAAAAAAAAAAAATACTGGTCGTTTGCAAATCTTGTTAAACTTTTAAACAGGGGTGTATATACGTGTGCGTGTGTATGTATGTGAATGTATGTATGCAGTATATATATGTATGTATGTAGTATATAAATTAGCATCGAGATATAACAAAATGCATATCATAAAGAAAGTACTTTTATATTTTTTGTTGCTCTTCGTAGCATTTTTATTTCAATTTCTTATATTCGGATTGCACAAGTTTAATTCTTCTTTTACTGTACAAAATGAGAATAAATTATCGTAATAAATTGTTTTATATCTGTTTTACATGACTAATTTAAATCTAGATGTGAAAAAAACCAGTAAAATATAACTTTAAATAAAATTGTTTTCATCCTGCCTGATTTATATATTCTTTCTGTCTCATTTTTTTAAAATTAAACACAGACATACATACATATATGTGTGTGTGCCATTTTTTTTTTTAATACTTCTCTACCATTAACAAAAATACGTATCAATAAAAAATATATATTTAAGTATTTTGTAAATAAAATATTATAAGAACAAATTATTTATATATAAAATTTTTGTATGTGAGTAACTGTGTATCAGTCATATATATATATGTGGAAATTTAACACATTATTCAGTTTGTGTTTTTTAATTTTATTCGAATGGTGCTGAAAATTACAATGCATTAACATTTATTTAAAATATGTGCAGATTATATATTTCTATAAGTGCGTGATACCAGAATTCCATAAACATAAAACAAGCATTAGAAATAAATTAAGTAATCGATATTGGCAATGTAAAAATAAATACATACAATTTCTACTGATGCATCCAAACACATTATTTAAATTTGCACCCTGGTTACTTTAATTTAGCTGTAATATACAAATGGCGTATTGATTTACAATTTGTAGGGTCGTAAATTTTGTAATTTACTAAAAGATATTCTAAACTACCTGTGACTGCATTATCTAATACTTGAATATTCAAAATGTTTGACATTAAAATAAAAATTCAAGAGTTATATTTCGTTAATGCAATGTTAGGGACATATAATCTTCATACAAAGATACAGTTAAAGAAAAAATTTAAATCATATTTAAAACCGAAGTTATAAGAACATCATTAAAAAAAAAAAAAAAAAAAAAAAAAAAAAACTATTGTTTATGAAAAATTACAATTGGGAGATATAATTATAAACTTTATATATATTTCACTTAATAAATTCATGTAATGTGTAAATATACTTATTATTATTAAATTTTTTTTACTTCCATTACCATACTACCGTAGGTAATGGAAGTATTGTATTTTGTCCAAAAATTCGATATCGAGATTTCTCCTGATTTACACGTTTTAAGGTCCCCTGAGTCCAAAAAATTGTTTTTTGGCGATTGGTCAGTGTGTGTGTGTGTGTGGAATCATCTGGCTATCATATATCCAAAACTAATAAAGATAGAACTACAAAACTTCAGAATTAAGACAGGTCTGGTGTACAGATGCATTTTCCAAATTTTGGTGAAAATAGAAAAATTGAATGTGGGACATCGGAGACCGGAAGTGAGACAGTAAGTCCGTATCTCAAAAACAGCTCAAACGATTCTCTTCAAATTTGCTATATAAACACTCTATTAGATATCCTTTTGAATGATATAGTTGGTTAGTTTAGGAAAATTGATAGGCGCCACGTATAAATACCTGAATTTCAGGTTTTGCAACTGCGTTCCTCTAAAAACGGCTGTACGGATTTTATTTCAAACTCGCCATATTAACTCACTTTTAAATATCCTTTTGTATGTAATTATTGTTTTCCGATCAATAATTGATTTTTTGTAAATTTGGTATCTCAAAAACGGTTCTAACGAGTTTCTTGAAAATTGTTATATAAATCCATTTCTTTCTCGTGTATCACGTGGTTATTAGAGGAAAATTAACAGTCTTCCTGCTTAAGTAGGTCATCTTCAAATCTCGGAAATTTGTGTTTAAAAAAATAACTACCATTTTTTTCTCTTATTTTTTAGCTCGCTATCTATATGTAAGCTTCGTTTTATATGTCTTTGTAAGTTTCTCTTACCGGAAAAATTTTAAGTTTCTACTTCATTAGGTCATTTTTATGTTTTCTGACCACATTATCTCTCAAAAATGCATATAATACGTGTGATAGTAAGTAATGGAAGTCGTGTGGTTGTTTCACACCAGATTATTATTATTATTATTATTATTATTATTATTATTATTATTATTATTTTTGTTTTTTTTATCTCCTAAAGCATATAAATTCATAAAAAGCGCCCACCTGAAATTATTTATTAATAAAAGAAAATTAAATTTAATAAGAGTTTCTGGTTTCACTGCCTTTTAAAGTAAAGTATATTTTTATTATACAAAACCGCGGAAGAATCTGTCATTTTTTTAATGCAGTTATTGCTTGAAATCGAAAATGTAAAGGAAGTTGACATTTTAAATAAATATTTTCTAAAAGAAAGCATGGCGCAAACGTCAATCGCAAAATACATTTATCACTTCCAAGAAACATAATTTTTTTAAAGTAAGTGGTGGAAACTTTTTCAAATGGACATTGATTAAAAAAAAAAGAAAAAATAGGAATAACTAACGTAAAAACATGAACATTCTGGAAACCATTTTAAAAGCCAGCTGTGTAGGAAAAATCGTCCAAGAATGCTCTGGAGACATAACACATGCTACTTCCTAGAAACGGAAAAGGGATTATATGCAGTCTGAAGGACGACATCGGAAGAACCAGCAACAAGTATATATAAGTATGAATTTTGGCCAAACGCCACAATATTACGAATACCAGCTCGTAAAGTGGGAGAGTTGGTTGGTTGGTTGGGTTTAACGTCTTACTAGTACTGTGCAATGGGTAATTAACAACATTATGGGACGCGTTCCTAAGAATGATCTGGAGACATGCCATCACAATTTTGATCCTCCGCTGAAGAGATACAAAGTTGGAGGAATTTCTAGTGAAAAGTGAAAAGCATTGACGCTGCAATTTAACTCAATTAGAACTGATCATCGCAACTGCCAACGTCAGGAAAGTATTAAAGGGAAGATTCGACGAAAATATTCGATTTTCGTTCAGATATTTTGAGCTTATAATCCCTGAGAATCCATATACAGATTTAAAGGGACTACATGGATTAATGTTGTATTTATTTTTATCGCAACTTATTTTGGTTTTATTTATTGATACATCTGGTAAGCATGAAATCCTCAACTAATCCCTGAAAATATTATATTTGCAGAATAGTTAAATAATAGTAATAGCAATGGGTTTTGTTTATTTATTTATTTTGTATAAAAATGGGATAAAAATGAAAAAAAAGTCATAATCGTTTCTGTGTATAATATTTTATATATTTTTTATTTTATAACTTTTCATAAAATAGGAAAAAATTGAAAAGCATAACTATAAAATAAACATATGTGTATGCATGATTTAAGTAATTTTATGGCATTAAATGATGATATGACATATTTATAATACAGGATAACGTTGTAAACGTACTGTATTTTATTTATTTATTTTTTTATGTAAAGCAGTTTTTAAACTTTATTTTTGTAAATTAAAAGTAAATATTTTTCCTCTCCTCTCCCCCACCTTTTTTGAATTACATAAATGTGTAATGCTTACTTTTAACTGAAAACGAATTTGAAAATTTGGTGTAGAAATTTATTCACAATATAAATAATTCGTATTCACCATATTGCAATTTTTGTCCTTTAAGTTTGAGAAAATGCACTTTTATTATGTTCTACGACAAAAAAAAGTAAGCAGTAAGTTTTCCTAGAATTCGTTTACTTTTCATTTTATTAAACATTATTTTTAACGAGTAATTTTTTTTTTTTTTTTTATTACGTGAATATGCAGAAAATCGATTAAAAAAAAAAAAAAAAAAAAAAAAAAAAACAACTGAATATCAAATATTATTACAGCTATTTTGTAAAACACCTTAAGTATTTATTATGTTTATTATATTTACAGTTTGCAAAGTAATTTTCAAGAAAAGAGAAATTATTAACATCAATTTATTATTTTGATAATTCTCTGATTTATTTTATCATTCCTCCAAGATTTTATCAATAATTGACATAACTCACTATATTAAACTCACTATTGCATAAAACTCAATAAGAGAAACCTTTTTTTTTGTTCTTTTATAACTACATTATAATTGTTATCAAGTCACCTTATACATATTTTGATTAATTAATGTGAGTATACCATAAAAATATGGGTCGTTGGTCCATCAGCAGATACGGGTTAACACTTTTGGCACTCGGTTAGTTGGGATAGTCACAGTCGGTCAAACGTCTTTTTTTATCCTCTAGGTTGGCATTTTATTTGTTGGGATAGATATAGTTGGCCAATCATAATGAGCAATGTTATGGGTCCAACAAAAATTGGTTTGTTAAAATTGCGTATAATTGCTCGTGTCTAACTGTTGCCTAACTTCAAAGAAAATATGTAATTTTATTACACACATTAAAACAAACGTTGAAAATTTTTATTATTTATAATAAATTATAAAAATCGTAAGTATTAAATACCAAACGCTATTGTTAAAGTACAATATAGCATATGTGCCGAGGGTTTGTCAATGATTGGGCCATGTATCTAGCCAACGGCCGTTTATAACGGTCGGTTAACAAAAAATCCACCATTGTTACAATGTTGGCAGATATAAATTTTGTTTGTGGGGTATTAATGATTTTATTGTTTTGTGAAGGTAATCATAATTGTTTTCGATACATTTAAAGCATAAAAAAGTATTATAAATGCATAACATATTTTTCTTTGACAACTCAATTGTTAACCCACAAAATAAAATAGAATAAAATATAAATAATAAATAAGAATAAATAATACGAGTAACCAATTTATATGAACTCTTAGCATATGGGTCAATCCATTAGAAATCACCCAGGCCATGTTGCTCAATATTTTTTATTTTTCTTATTTTTTAACAGTTTTTCCCCGTTATTAGGTGAGTTCAAAACTGTCGAAAAAAAAAGTTTTGGACTCATACTTTTTTTTTGACGGCCATTTTGAATTTGCATCGTAACTGTTTTTTTGACAAAAACAAGGTTTGCATAAAAGTAGCTAACTCTGTTAATTTTATAGATATCAAGACAAAATAAAAACCAAAATTATCAGAATGGCCCCATAGATGTTTTGTACATGCATAATATTTCCTACGTCGTGAGGAAAGTGAAGAAAAAAATTCACAACTATAGATAGAAAAGTGACTTAAAACGGTAATTTTAGTGCTGCAAAACTAATTAAAAAATGACAGACTCATCAATATTTTTTTTTCCTGCGTAGATTTGTTACAGGACTAGTTACTGTAGAAGTTTCCAGCTTGAGAGTTTTATCCTTTTTTTTATATAATTTTTTCAAAAATGCCCAAAATTGCATTTTGGCAATATTTAAAGTTGAATATCTCAAAAGGGAGTGAGTGAAAAATTATGTAATTAATGCAGATAATATCTCTTTATGACATAAACATATGATAAAAATTTGGTGACTGAGACTCAACTGGTTCCAGAGTTATAGTACATCAAAATTGGCCAAAAATTGCATTTTAGGCATACAGAATTTTGACGAAAATTTATGGTAAAAATCAACATTGTAACTTAAAATACAAAATTTTATTCAAACTTTTGATGTACATTTTATCAGTTAGCATAATAATTTTATAATTTCTTCAAAGTATTGAAGAGTGTTGAAATTCCGTTGCATAGTTTTGTTTGATATGTTATGTGTTCTGCCCGAAACCGTTGTTAGTTCGATAGGGGTAGTTTTCCTCACAACCTTGTTTACTGGAACCCACACCATGTCATTTTTAGATATTTGGAAGGCAGTCTTTGGGCCATGTGGATGAAAAAATTGAACTAATAGATCATTATTTTGATCGGTCTTGTCTTTGACTATGCCTAACTTCCGATGTTATTCGTAAATGTATGCAACATAGTCTATATTTGTAAGCGAAGATGTGCTAATAAACACTATCAAAGTTTTGTGCTCATCAAATTTCTTACTTATTGATGTAGTGTAACATCTGATTTGATTATTACTTATAAGAACAAATCTATAATATTCTCTTATTCATGTCACATGCAAGCAAAATTCAAATCTTTTTGTTAGTTTAGGTTCAGTTTGTTTAATTTCTTCGGCAGAGACAAAAATGTATTCTATTCTGGTTATTTTTTCATTTCAGTATTTGAACATGTCTTGTGGAATAAGAATTTAGTTGTTGCAGAGCTGCCAACCTAATCCGGCAAATTGTTAGTACCGCCCCTCTTTTTCTGCACCAGTCATTTTCTAGAGTTTTTTTTTCTTCTTAATTCATCGTAAATATATTTGAAAAAAATTACTTAAAAAATAAAGTGGTGTAGAAAAAGGGGCGGTACTAACAATTTGTCGGATTAGGTTGGCAGCTCTGTTATTGTAAAGTCTTTGCATGCTGGCTCTATTTTCTTCCCTTTTTGTGGTACACCACCCTCCCCCCCCCCCTGTACCATCACATAAGTTTTTCCCATGAGATGTAGCTAAAAAATTCCACTCAGCTATCAAGCTAAAATCATTCTCATGCTGGCACAGATTAATAAAGTATTTCTTATTTTTGTATTGGCTGCTGGCGCCATCGCTAAAGTAAATCATCATCTTCGCTTCGGGTAAAAAATTCTTCATTTCATTGATGAGATTTTTTTTGAAATTCATCAGCTGTAAAGGTATCCTGAATAAGATAATCATTTATCATACAAATGCTTTTACAGCAAATTTCATTTAAAATAATAATAATAATAATAATAATAAATAGGTGTAATGTAACTTGGCTGCTGGACCAGTGGTAGTTCTGAATTTCATCCTGAATGCAAAATGTAAAGTTTTCTGACAAACTTCCAATGATTTTAGAGTAATAGCTTTTAAGCAGTGTGAAACTGACAGAGGCAAGAATGGGGTTAGTTTTCACCTCTATTACTACCAAATGATGAATTTCTAAATCTTCTTAAGAAGATTTAGAAATTCATCATTTGGTAGTAATCGGGTGATAAATTTTGCTCTGTCAGTTTGCACCCACTGCTTAAAAGCTACTTCCTCTGATAAATTGCCAATTTCTTTCATTGGAACTTCCAGAAGACCTCCGGATCCTGGACATTCTGAACACTTGTCCAGCATGCAACTTTCATTCTCAATATTACACACAAGTAATTCTATCAATTCCCTGTAATTTATTTTGAGCCTTGCTCCTTCAATCAAGAGCTTTACGTTCTGGTAGTATTTGCAGAAACATACACTATGTGTGCCAGATGATCCTGGGAGGACACACCACTTCGGTCACATAGCACAGAACACTGAACGTCTAATTTTGTAGTTAGGGTATTTCTTTTTCAAAAAGTTAAATAGCTCATTTTAAGTTATTAGAGTTAATATATATATGTATAGCAATTATAATATACAGGAAAATGGATTTTTAAAATTAATTTTCGTGAAATACTGTGTGCGTAAAATGCAATTTTGGGCCAATTTTGATAAACTATAACTCTGGAACCAGTTGAGTCTCAGTCACCAAATTTTTATCATATGTTTATAACATAAAGAGATGTTATCTTTATGAATTTCATAATTTTTCACTCAGTACCTTTTGAGATATTCAACTTTAAATATTCCCAAAATGCAATTTTGTGCATTTTTGAAAAATTATATAAAAAAAAGAATAAAACTCTCAAGCTGGAAACTTCTACAGTAACTCGTCCTGTAACAAATCTACGCAGAAAAAAAAATATTGATGAGTCTTTCATTTTTTTAGTAGTTTTGCAGCACTAAAATTACCGTTTTAAGTCAATTTTCTATCTATAGTTGTGAATTTTTTTCTTCACTTTCCTCACAATGTAGGAAACATTATGCATGTACAAAACATTTACGGGGTCATTCTGATAATTTTGGTTTTTATTTTGTCTTGATATCTATAAAATTAACAGAGTTAGATACTTTTATGCAAACCTTGTTTTTCTCCTAAAAACAGTTACGAAGCAAGTTCAAAATAAACGTAAAAAAAAAGTATGAGCCTAAAAAATGTTTTTTCGACAGTTTTGAACTCACCGAATAACGATGAAAAACTGGTAAAAAAATAAGAAAAATAAAAAATGTTGAGCAACAAATTTTATTCTTTTTGGGTGATTTCAAATGGATTAACCCATATATTAGACTTGTTCACGCGCAAAGAAGATAGAAAAAATATATAGAATGAGTATAGCTAAGTTTTAAAAAATATAAAAACATACCTGATTAAATTTCAAAGTTTAACTTTTACTTCAAGTATTCTCTTTTTGGGGATTATTATATAAATATTCAATGATTTATCGGAGGAAAAAACTAAATTAATGAAAGATAAGATAATTTAAGTAACAGATGTAGATTTAAAGCAAACAGATATTTCTTATTTTATTAATAAGGATTACTGTGAAATAAAAATTGTAATACTTTAAAATTTATCTTATCGTGGAAATGCATTATGGGAAACACTATCACGGCAAACACTATAATAATAAGAAGAAGAAGAAGAAAACATAAGATAGAAAAAAAAAGTAATAAATAAAAAAATACTGAAAATATTTCACCTACTTGTATTTAATTTTCCACTTAATAACAATGCACCTATCTCCTCAAGTGAAAAAAGTCATATTTCATGAAATAATCATATTTCATTTTACGCCTGTATTTCTCTTCCTCCCTTTCTCTGTTTTTTTTTTTTTTTTTTTTTTTTTTTTTTACCGGAAGAATTATTATAAGTCTTAAAAACAGTGTTATAGAAATTTCATACAGTACATGCTTGGTAATGTCCACCATTGCTATATCAGGAGTCTTACAAGAGCATTCTACAGGCCGCATGTAGTATGAGTCTCCTAATAATCGACGAAGGAAAATCTCGCTTGTTTGTCTTGACTATGAAAATTACCCACAACTTTACGGTAGAAACGGAGATGCGAGACGTAAGTGTTCGGCTGAAATCAAGGTCGCAAAGCAGTAAACAAAATATCTATGTTGTGTGTGCGTTGACGCCATATATTTTATCCGGAAAACGTATTTTTAAGGAACTTAACATTTTTTTAATATACACTACCGCTCAAAAGTATTTGCCCACCTTGTTTTTTTTTAATATTTTTTAGACATATAATTTTTATTAATTAATAAAATACACATCTAATCATTACTAAATATTATAAATTAATTAAGATATAATTATTTTTCAAGAAGTAAATTGATTTTATTAAAAACACCAATGAAAATGAAAATTTCATAGACGTTGTTTTTGGCTTATATTTTTAATTTGGAGATCTTAATTAACTATTTTATTATTTAATAATGATAATAATATACTATGTGTCTGACATATATATTTTGTTTTATAGGTTATCGCCATATTTGTGCTTTAATCCATTAATAATTGAGTAAATTGACAGTGTTCAATTAATACAAGTAGAAATTGAAATTATGCCAAAAAGAAAGGAACTTTCTACTCAGAAACGAGCTATGATTATTGGTCTACATCAGAGTGGTAAATCTAATCGCCAAATTGCGAAAGATTTACGAATTCCACGCCGAACTGTAGATTATAATGTAAAAAAATTTCAAGTATCAAATAGTTTTGCTAATAAAAAACGCAGTGGAAGGCCCCGCAATACAACTTCTACTGATGATAGATATTTAGTTACAACATCTAAACGTAACCGTAGACTCACGGCACCTGAAATCACTGCCCACGTAAATTTAAATAGAGATGTACCCATTAGCGTTTCTACAGTTAAACGAAGACTTCAAGCTGCTGGTCTTCATGGTCGTATTGCTGTAAGGAAACCTTTGTTACAAGCTGTAAATAAGAAAAAAAGACTCCAATGGGCCAAAATACATAAAGACTGGACAACCAAAGAATGGGAAAAAGTATTATGGAGTGATGAATCTAAATTCGAGATTTTCGGATCTAAGAGAAGAATATTTGTTCGCAGATCAGCTGGAGAAAAAATATTAGATCAATGCGTAGTACCTTCAGTAAAGTTCGGCGGTGGTTCCGTAATGGTATGGGGATGTTTTGGAGGTGGTTCTGTTGGAGATCTGGTTAAAATAGATGGAATATTGAAGAAAGAGGGGTACAAGAGAATTCTCCAAAAGAATGCTATTCCATCAGGGAAAAAATTAATTGGAAAGGAATTCATTTTTATGCATGACAATGACCCAAAACATTCTTCAAAGCTATGCAAAGCGTATTTGGAAACACAAGAACGAAAGAATGTCTTAAAAGTAATGCAGTGGCCTCCACAGTCTCCCGATCTAAATCCGATCGAATTGATGTGGGATGAATTAGACAGAAAAGTCAGAAAATCATGCCCGACATCAATTACCCATTTGTGGAGCCTTTTGCAAACAGAATGGAAGAAAATCGGCAAGGAATGCTTGGAAAAACTAATCAAGAGAATGCCAAGAATATGTGCTGCATTAATAAGAAATAAAGGAAACCATATTGATGAATCAAAAATATGATTTAAATATTTATTTTGTTTATCTTTCAGTTTACTTACATCTGTATTTTTGAATAAAATATAAATTATTATGAATTGTCACAATAAATTATTATTAAATCGTCTTACAGCATTATTTGGATGGTGGGCAAATACTTTTGAGCGGTAGTGTATATATTTTTTTTAATCATTTTTTTTTTCTAGTTACTCTGGGAAGCAAGTAGATCTTTAAGTCATTTTAAAGCGGACAAGCTGAGCTTCATTCACATCAAATAATTTTATGCTTTTTGTTTCGTTATGACAGCCGATAGCAAATGTTTAAATTATTATATGGTCTTACCTACGTTATACGAGATAACGTAGGTAAACATCAGGAGTTCTCTTTGTCAGATAACAGCCAACTCCTCAAGTTTATTGTTCAACTAGCTTATTTTATGCTACCTATCCCAAAGAATTTTCGTAATTAAATATCTTCTTAAAGACAAAACAAACAAACAAAATGGGGAGGGGCAGTGTAATGGAACAGCTGGAACAGCTGGAATATTATAAACATCTAATAAATATGCCTTTTAAAAAAGAATGAATCAGAAAGAGCCATCCTAATCCAGAATTCAAAGAGGGAATCTGATGTATGTAGTGTGTGCATTGAAGCCGTATATTTTATCCGGAAAACCTATTTTTAAGAAACTTAACATTTTTGAATATTTTTGTTATCTCTTTTTAGTTACTCTGGGAAGCAAGTAGATTTTTAAGTCAACTTAAAGCAGAAAAGTTGAGCATCATTCAAAGCACATTGTTTTAATCTTTTCTTTGTTTCTTTTTCTTTGTTTTTCCTTTCTTTTCTTTTTTTTTTAGTTATGACTGCCGAGAGTAAATGTTTAAATTATTATATTGTCTAGAAAGCGACAAACGTGGTAAACATTAGGAGTTCCTCCCGTCAAATGACGGCCAACTCCTCGAGCTTCATGTTCAAACAGCTTATTTTATTTAATCTACTCCAAAGAATTTTCATAATTAGATCTCTTTATAAAAACAAACAAAAAAGGTGTACAGTGTGATACAGTGTTTAGGAACAGCTAAAATATTATGGACATGAAATCAGGCGACTTATGAAAAAGAATGAATCAAAAAGTGTCAATCTAATAAAAAATTCAAAGAGGGAAGCTCAGCGTTAGATATTGTCCTCGGAAAAAAACCATCCAATGATAATTTTATTGACGACTATAGTAAAGATGTCGAATTAGAGATTCCTCACGAATTAAGGAGAAACTTGGTGATGAAAATCTATAATACATTCTCTGCAATGGACTTTTTTTAGATGTTAGACAGGAGGTGTGGATTAAATGCTGCAAGTGTCCAATGTGCAAGTCCGATACATTCCGAATGTGGGTAAAGTGAAAAAAGGTTATACTAGATCGGTGACTTCTTCCTGCAAAAAGAAAGATAACACATTTAATATTTAATAAAAATTTAAAACAATAATAGTTAAAAAGGTTTTTGATTTAAACAAAAAAATTTTCATGATATTTTATGCTTTAGTTTTTATAATTACTCTTTATTCAAATATATTGTTCGTTAAATTATTTTTTTATAAAATTAGCACATTTCTGAACCACCCCCTCAAAATATTAATATTGACTCGGTTTTAAAAATCTGGTTTCAGAAAACTATCTTTTTTTTTTTTTTTTTTTTACATTTGGTATTTTTTCAGAAGTAAATTAAACAAAAACTACACATTTTTGATAATATTTTGGTATTACATGTATCAGAAAAAAATCGTTAACTGTTCACTTTCTACGCATAATAATTCCTATGCATAACACCGAAACATGTTATTGTCTTGTAAATTTAAAAATAATATTGCTTTTATCTCACTATAGAAAATTGTGTTTATGTAAAATTACATCTTTTAAATAATAAAAAAAAAAAACTTTTAATTCGACTACAGATATTGAAAAAATTTTTTTTAATATAAATTTCGCGATGCCTCAATTAAAATTCTTAATTTAGTCATTTTCTTATTAATTCCAGCATTAATAGAGTCTGGTTTCATGAAATTAGAAAGAATTACATTCAAAAATTGATATCTTCTATACTGTACCGCTACAAGGCAGTCATCGCAGTACGTTGAAGATCTACTAAATATTGAATTGATCCTACTGCGTGTATATACATCTAAGTATATGTAATATGACTACAGTTATGTAGAATTTACATTAACTGTTGTATTTGTGTATCTGATGTTAGTTCCATGTTTTTTTAAATATTGAAATTTTTACATTTTTCCAAATAATTAAGTAAAATGAATTTATTAATCCTGATAAAATTTGATTGAGATTAAATCTACAAATGCATTTTCTTGTAACAATATCATAATTACATGAAACACATGCATTAAAAACACTGTTTGCACAATTTTCCACTTATTCTCAAGTGATGCAGTTTCTTGTCCACCACTGCATCTATCATGTTCTTCATTATCGTATGTTATTCATGTTATTCATTTATGATTTTTATATACTTGGAATTATGTATCAAAGTATATCTAATAAACCAAAATCTGGCAAATCCAAGATGCTGAAAAGAGAACAAACATATTTATTATCATTTTTTAATATTTTTACTTTTTTTTTCCATGAAAATTTTCTGTAAAAAAAATATATGTTTTTTATCTATTTCTTGTATGATATTATTTTTTTTTCTAGATATTGCGATATCTCCCTAATATATTTTGGGTTACAATTCTATGAATACTATGCATATTAAAGAATAAGTACACAAATTTTGAAAACGTAAAATTTATTCGTATTTAAACTAATTTAATTTCAATATTCGAAGAATTATGAATAATATAAATTGGAATATAATGACACAAATTATATTATAACAATACAATTTTTTAAAATGTATTTTTACACACTGCCATACTCTCAAAAACACCAATCTGAAGAAAAAATTGGTTATTGTCATTGAAAAAAATCTAATTTGTTGCTAATTTTATATTTAGATAACCTCTTATTGAAATTTTCACATCTGTTTTGGAATTTACACTTAATTTTCCATTAAATGATATACATTTTTTTTTCTTACGTCAATTATTATCTAAATAACATTGAGTATTCCGTTTTCCATCCGAATGTACAGTCTTCTGTTAAAGAATATGTACACTGCTGAGGTAGCCACCAAACATGTTCTCTTTGCCCGAGGCACTTTGAATACATTATTTCTCAAATTTTAAACAATATGATTGCAACATATGCTTAAATGCTTTAAGGCGTGCATAATAAAATTTTGTGCAAAATTTCAACAATAAAAAAATAAATAAATAAATAAATTTACTTATTTGTAATGATCCAAGATTCGCAATTTATCAATATATGTAGTAAATGGAAAAAAAAAATTACCGATTGACTGAATTTTAGACGTCATCCACAAAATATATGCGAAAACAATGACAGCATAAATAAATAAATACTATTAAGTTTAAATCTGCGATTAATCCGCCCACAAAGTCCTTTTAATATATCTCCAGAGCTTTTTACAATACAATGCTGAATTTTTTATGTGACCTTATGTCAATTTAGTTATTTATTTACTTTTTTTTTTTTTATTAGATTTTTTTTTTTTTTTTTTTTTTTTTTTTTTTATGAAAATCCTGTATAGAAATTTTCATTTTTTTTATTACTGATATTGAATCCTTTTCTAATCTTGCTTTACCTTGTAAAATACTAGTACACATTTGTTTGCAAAATTCGTAAATTGTTATGCATGTATAAGGAGAAAAAATTAAGAAACCAGACAAAAGCCCTAAAAAATTTCGTATATAAAGTGAGGGTTGACAGTACTTTCAACATCACCTATTTAAGACGTCAACGGTGGTTCGCCAATGAAAGAGCGTTACATGCTTCAAAATTCTAGACGGGTATGGATTTTTTTAACGGTGGCCTATTAGAGCAGTTTTCACGTTTATAAGATAGGCAAAACGCACTATTTGTCCGACTTGCAATTGCGCATGACCACTGGCTCTCGTGTTAATGGGGATCTACATAATTTGTTAAATGTCTGTGTGCTACTGTTATAAAATAAAATGCGCTGTCTGTTAGGTAGCACTGAATTCTTTGAAAATAAATATCATAAAAATTACAGAACCATTTGTTTTATTGAGGAAAGAGGGAAACGTATCCTTTTACACAGTGGAGAAAACATGTCGGCATGCTTCAGTTAAGTGTATAATGTGTTAAACTAATCAGTATTTTCACGGATTTCTCTCCGAGTCATTAGTAAAACAAATCCTGTATATATGGAACTTATAAACAAATGCATAGTCACTGCACTGACGAATTTGTTACAAAACACTAGCTCCAATTTATTCTGAAGGAAAAGTGGACTGCTGCTGATTTCCGAAGTTTTGCCTCATCTGATATTTTATGCTTTCTGATGCGTCAAAATATATCCATGTATCCTACAAGAAACGTCTGAGAATAAGTATTCAAAAAACATTTCTGAACTTTCCATTGTTAAGGTGTAGAGAATATTTCCACGTTATATTTGATTTCTCTGTATATTCAGTAACATATTTCGAGCCTCTTTTTTTAAGATTCGTTTTGTTTGTGTTCGAATAAAACGAAAAAGAGTGAAAGTTTTCTTCTGACAACCGAATGAAACATATTTAAACTCGATCGAACATATCGGGATCATTACACTGTTAAAAATAAGGGCTCAATATTTCATGGAACAAATGATGCAAATCTGGCAAATTTAACTGCATTCAATATATCGGATTTAATTTTCACCATTTTAGGGATGCTTATTGCTGAAATTGTACTACTAAAATAGCAAAGTTCAGGCACCGAAATTTTAAAATTATTGGTTAATATTTATAACCAATATTTTGGAACAATTTCTTTGGAACTGTTGCTAATCATTTCAGAATTTTTTCTTGGAACCATTTCTAAAAGGAAAAGTAGCATTTTATTTTTTTCAGTGTACGACTGCCATGAACGTAGGGCGAGCATTCAACCAAGAATTTTAAACTTATGGAGAGATTGTTGAAATCTGCATAGTTCCAGATATCCGAGACAATCTTCCAAATTTCCATTGATTTACGCCCAATCAGTTGCGGGCAGTGCTATAAACGCTGCCATAGTCTTGCAACCACTCACAAAAACCTTCTATATAATTCTTATGATTTTTTTTTTTTTTTTTTTAAATATAGTTTGTACAACTAATTTATATCATGTTTATTCTCATATATTGTATTTGTTATATTAATTTGTATTAACAAAAATACAAAAAATGTACGTTCTATACGTTATAATTTCTTTTAAACATTCAGATTTTAAAAATCGTGTAATTTTATAATCTATGTACAATTATTTTTATTTTCTTGTTTTATTTATATACTGATATAAAAGATAAACATACTAAATAATACATTTTTAAACATAAGAAAATATTTTTCTTTCTTTTTTTACGATAAAATATGACTTTTTACACAGTTTTAACATTACATTTTATTTTTTATTTATTTATTTATTTATTTATTTTTTGTATAATCGTAAAATAATATAATATTATATTTAATCTTTTTGTTTGAAAAAAAAAAATGAAACGTTCTTAAAGTTAAAACTTTAGTAAATATCACATAAATTGTCTTTTAACATGACAAAATAAAAAAAAAATAAAACATGTTTCTTTATTTTTATATTATCCTCGCATTACACAGTAGAAAATACACTAATGCTGCTCTTTACTTTTCCTCAAGAAAAAAGTTTTTACATATTACTCTTTTGTTGGTCTGGAACATTTTCTCTACTAAAAAGTTTTAAGTTCCATTTTCAATACAGTATATGAACTATCGATTCATTCTCTTTCTAGTATATATGAAGCATGCTATTTACTATTGCTTTTTTTTTTTTTTTTTTGATATATTTAGAATGACATAGAGTTGCACCTAAAAAAGGATCTTTTCATTATTTTAACGTTTCTAAATAAACTAAAATAAATATAGACAATAACCTTTCATTTCTAAAACGTAAAGCATACACAAGAGTATACATTAAGTTAAAAACTTTTTCATTATTATTATTGTTATTAAAGAAACAATTAATAATAAATCAAACAATTTAAATGTGATTTATACAAATTAAAATTGTTTTAAAAAAATAGATGTTTTTTAATAACAGAACTTTATAACATGTATTGTAAAACATTTGTTAGAATATTATAACATATACATCGTCAATAGTTTTGTATAATCTTTGTAAATATCCTTAAGTACAATATATTAAAAGCTTTACATGAGAAATTCAGTCTCTATAATGCTTTCATAAGTTTTGCTTTTTACTAAAAAAATATTAGCAATTATTTTTAACAAATAACACTTACTACAACATTTTAATATTAACATTTATTATTAATTATTATTAAGAATATGTGTAAAATGCTCCTCACTCATGCAATTTATTGTACTTTAAAATATTTCCATGTTTCTGTGAAAAATTCAATTTTTCCGAAATTTATACTCGAGCCGGCCAAAGACCGTCGTGTGCACTAATGTTGGCTGGTGCACATAGAATCTGTGGTGGCCGCAATGTCCTTCATGTTCCCATCCAAATTTTACATTTGGGGGTCACCGGAGCAGAGGAGCCGACCCCTTTAAGGAGGATCGAGATTATGATGACATGTCTCCGGAGTCATAAGTGTGTGTCGAAAACCATCGCCAATTACCCATTTTGCTATACTACTGTGACGTCAAACCCAACTAAACCGACTGAAATTTATACTGTAATCAAGCGGAAAATCTCGCATGAGAATAAATAGCCTAATATATATATATATTTTTGCTTGTAATGGTGTTAAAACTTAAACATAATTAAATGGTGAATAATGAAAATTTTAATTTTTAAATTATTAATTAACGATATAATAAAATGGACTTATTAAATTAATTATAAATAATAAATAAAATTATTAATTATTAATTAATATTTTTGTGTACATTTGATTGAAACTTTAGGTTTTTTTGGATTTGTAATAATTATTGTATCATAAGTTAAGAATAACACCTCCTATTTTTCATAATAATTATCTTTAAAGAATTTTTATATTTATTGTTGTGTCATATTATAGTTCTTCAACATGGAATATATATATATATATATATATATATATATTAGTTTTACGAAAATGAATATGACAGGTATGTTTAGAATATAAATTTAAGAAAATATCTAACCTATGAAATAACACATTCGACCCCCCCCCCCAAAAAAAAAAAAAAAAAAAAAAAAAAAATCATTTAGTATTTTAATAGGTCTTGAGATATCTTTAAGCATTATTCATATGTGTTAAGACGTAAATATCAGCCGGTATCTAAAGCACCATAATAAAAGAAATATATTATAATTTACAATTATATTACATTTTTCTGCAATTAAATAATTTTATTAATTAATTTTGTTTGTCATTTATCTTGAATTTCTATCAAAAAGAATTTTTCAGACGGTTATGATGCCCTTAATTTAAATGTCTGTATATGTTTTATAATGATAATAAAGCCATAAATTAAAAAAAAAAAAAAAAAAAAAAAAAACATGCAATATACCTTTATTTTCAAAACATTCAATATTGCATCATGTATTTCCAAAAAAAAAAAAAAAAAAAAAAAAAAGATATGTACAGGGTGGGCGGAAAGTAACTACCTATTGGAAATACTTTTTTTTTTTTTTTTCTCCTAAACGAATGTAGGTATGAAGGTAATTTTTTTTGCACTTTTAGTTTATTGCGTGGCAAGATAATTTTAAAAGTTATAATTCAATGAGTGCCCCATTTTCTATACACTGTCTTAAACGAACAGGTACGTTTGCTACGGCCTTCCGCATGAACTGATAAGGAACACCACTTTCACGGATCTTGTTCTCAAAGGGATCAGAGAGAAGAACCAAGGATTTGAGGTTTTGCGGTACACTTCTTCTTTATCCCACTCCCATAAAAATTATCGCATGGGAGGCCTGGAATACCCGCAGGCCATTCTGTGGAGCCTTGGCGGCCTATCTACCATCCAGTAAATCACTCATCAAACCACTGTCATGTATCAGGCATATGAAAAAAAAAAAAAAAAAAAAAAAAATATTACAAATAATGCCATACTACAGTCTACAAAACAAGGTAACTTTCATTGCAATCTACACATAAAATCACTAACTATTCCAAATTCAAAATAGGGAGTTACTCTGTAGATACAAGTGCAGTATAAACGCAAAATCATATAGTCTTTCTAAGCTTTGTTCAAATTTACAATTTTTTTCCTCCCTTAAATATTATTATTTACCCATTTTTCAGTTTTCAGTTTTCATTTTGCGTGTTAAGTAAAAAATTTGTATTATCCTCGATAAAAGGAGGATAAATTACTTGTTGTAGACATAATGTCCCTCAGCAGTCTATACTAATAAATATTGTTTTCCTACACATAATGTTCCCTTATATATTGCCTAATAAATAGTTATCTTAAAAATCTATAGAGCCAGAAAATTATTTTCTTCCATATAAAACAAACAAGTGCTGACTTTTATAGATGCCAAAAAAAAAAAAAATACAATCATTAAAACAGAATTAAATTTATTTCAGCCAATAATCTTTGATTACATATAAAAAATTTAATATAATCAAACTATTCCAAATGACTATAACAAAATATCAAATATTTATATCTAAAATAGCAAAATAGCAGTTTTTGAAAGTTTAAGTTAAGTTAATTCAAAATTCTTAATTAGAAAAGTATCCCAATGCACTTCTTACTAAAACTAATTTTTTTTTTTTTTTTTAATATAATAAAATAAATTATCGATGCATTGAGATATAAAAGATAGAGAAAAAAAAAGAAGAAAGAAATAACTGTTGTTTCAGAAGTACTTTGCTGATGTATAATTTTCTATAACTATTTTCAGAAACTTTCTAAGAGTAAGAACTTTCATAAGTATTTTCAGATGACACAGAAACTGTTAAGTTTAACCTCAACACAATATTTTTTCTTACCATCTGGTGCACCTCTTGTGTGACAAAAGACTGCAGCTAACTTATTATCATCAGAATAACAGGTTGAGCTGAGAAATGATTTGAAAAATAGTTTTTTTTTTTTTTTTAATCTAACAAAAATATACTATTTTCTTTATGATAAATATTAAATAAACAAAACATATTCATATTTCATAAACAGGCAAAAAAATTTTATTTATTTGTTTGTTTATTTCTAGTTATAAGTTGTTTATTTATACATGTTTTTACAAAAATATATCTGTTCTATTGCTGTTCAGAAAAATAAAAATGTGCGTAAGCTTATGTAATACTTTATGTTTCAATTTTACTGATTTTTGTTTGGACAAGGAAATTTTCAGTTCAATAAAATGCTCTTCACTAAAATTTAAATAAGTCTATATCTGTTGTCATCAGAAAGCAAATAATTTTTAAGTGTTCATTAATTTGTATTAATGAAGTTTAAAAAAAAGTTGGAGGAGGGGGAAGAGTGAAGAGAAATATCTATAAAACTGCAAAAGTAAAAAATAAATAAAATAGTAATAATAATAAATAAATAAATAAATAAAATAAAATGAACTTTATTTAATTTCAAAAACATTTAAAGGTATTTTCATTAATTCGAGCGCGAATTAATTACTATATATATATATATATATATATAACTTTTTGAAAACGAAATATTATGTGTTTTATTCATATACTGATGCTCGTATAAATAAACATATGTTACTACATATCTATGGAATGTAAAGCTGTATCTTTTAGTATTTATGAGAGGTATAAATGTATTTCAATTAAATTATATGCATAACAAGTGTTATTTCGTCGTTTTTTCTTAGTTGTATCAAAATTAATGCCTATGTGAAGGATTCGTCAAAACACTGAATATAATCACTAGAAAACAAATAATATTTCATTGTTATTCTTTTTACACCTAATATCGTAGATTTTAAAATGAATGCCACATATCTATCTTGTTATTCTAAAACAAATAAAATATATTGTCTGATTTATGTCTGAGCTACTAATTTTATTTTAAAAATATGAAACGAAATACGGTTATATATATGACAAATGTATCCTATATCCTTTGAGTGTAAGGATATATATACATATATATATATATATATATATTCCATAATATAAATTTATCAGTATATCAGACTTTACATTAACTTGAAAAAAAATACTTATTACAAGGAATTTAACACAGTGAAATATGTTTATATATATAACAACTGTATCATATATATGTACACTCTATAACATAAAGAAACGATGCACCAAGAAGAATTGGGGACAAAAAATGTTAAATCGGGTGGAATGGGTGGTCCGAATGGGACAAAAATTGGTAGATATGATGTACATGTGGAGAAAAACAATTAATTACAGTTTCAGAAAATTTGAATGATTTAATCAAGAGAAAGGGCTTCACAAAGTAAATAAGTCAATAACGCGTTGGTCCACTTCTGGCCCTTATGTACGCAGTTGTTCGTCTTGGTATTAATTGATAGAGTTGGCAGATGTGCTCCTGTGAAGTATCGTGCCAAATTCTGTCCAATTGTTGCGTTAGATTGATAAAATCCCGATCTTGTTGTTGGACCCATTTTATGATGCTCCAAACATCCTCTGTATAAAAAAGATCCGAGGACTGAGCTCTACCCCATTGAGGCGCCTATTAAGGGTATTTGAAGTCACTGATGTACCAGTTGCACGTAGGATCGACGATAATGATGAATTGGTGTTTGATTCCATCAAAACCTGTATGTATGTTATTTTGTGTCCAGTTTGCAATACTCCTTCTTGGTGCATCACTTTTTTTGTTATAGAGTATATATATATTGATTTAAGTATTCTGAACCTTACATTGAAAATCTTTAAAAATTCTATATTAAAATTTGTCAAGCTATATGAAATTAAAATTTTTATTTCAATAAAATAAATACATTTTTTCTGCAAATTACTATGTTTTTTTTTATTTTTTTTTTATCAAATACAATAGTTTCAATGCACATTGTATTAAAATAAATCAAAATAAATAGAAATGCAAAGACGTTGCTTGTATTCTGTATAATTAAACATAAGTAAGAAACTTTTTGACTCGTTAAATGACATTTTAGAATTAAATCAATTGTTGCCCAGATTACATTGTACTCCATATTCAAATGAATAGTTCGTAAATGAAACATTCAGGAAAAAATGCACAAAGGGAAAAATAAATTAGCTTTGAATATTTAAACATTGCTAACTGAGTACTTTTCAAATGTACATTTTATTTTAAAGGTAAAGTAAACATCATTTTACTTTCAAAGAGTTAATTTAAAAATGTTTTCTTTAACGAAATAATAGACTGATTACGAACGAAAACTAGAATGTATTTTGCGTCATGATATATGATTAAGGAAGGTTTTTGCATTAAAACTTAAAGAAGCATATACATTGTAAATGAAACTCTTTTTATAAAGAGTAATCCTTAAAAAAGTATATTTTTCTCATTTACAGAACTTCTTTAACATTTTTTTCTTTTAGTCATTAAAATATGTGTAACAATATTAGTTTATTTTTTATTGATACTATTAACATTTTACTACGAAGTTGAAAAATATTTATATCTTCAGTTTGTGTATCTGTCTGTTCGGGCCCTAAATGACATAAACTATCTTTTTAATATTATTACAGTGACTCATTCTATATTTAAAATACACACCATAGGTTTGCGTAGCGGTATAACCATTAAAAAAAAATTCTTTGATTTATGTTATGGGTATTTATGTAATTGTATTTAATAATTCTGTTGCGAACAGCATTTGAAAATTAAGATTTATTATTCATTTGCACAAAACATGTTTTATTTAAGATATGTTATAATTAGCAACAAAGGTTATAATTAATAATAATAATAATAATAAGTGGGGTACATTATTATAGGGTACATTAGGGACTGCATCTGAAAATTTTTGAAATTGTATTTTCAATTTTTTACGCATTTCTAACTTCTTAAAACAGTTTTTTAATGTGATTATGATTTAAAGTAGTTTGCGTTTATGTCTATCAGTCCGTGCTTTGCTTTTCATCAATATCTATAAAATACCGTTGTATTTACATATGTTATTCAGGTTTACTGCAGCATTTTCTCTAATGAAAATAGTATAAGTAGCGCAACTGTTTTACATACATGGGATTACAACAAATTTCTAATGCATTCAAATCTATTTCTTAAAACATGTTTTACTTTCTTTATACTACGTAAAATATGACGAAATTATTATATAAAACAGTGCAGCGAAAAAGTTTATGCACAAGTTAATTGTTTTAATAAAATGAAAAATATACATGGGGATTCTTCGAAAGTTTTACTGTATCTGAACAAATAGATTACAAATTAATTTTTCGAATTCGAAAACAGTTATTTGAAATAATTAAATTATTACATAAAAATCAAAATTGTGATGCCTCAAAAGTTTATGCACAAAACCAAAATATTTACATTTCACAATGCACAAAATTCCTTTAGTAGTTTATGGTATTAAAATACGCAATACGCAATTTCCCACTGATAACACGGGATTTTGGGAGCTAGTTTGCATCAGGTTTCCACGATCGCTGATTTGAACTCCTGCACTGAGTAACATTGGTTCCAATTCTTGTAGACGTCACTTGAGAAGACTCCCCGTATGTTTTTTATCGGATTGAGATCTGGACTTACTGCTGATCGATTCATGATACTGACGAATTGCGATCTAAGCTATTCTAATGTAGAACGGGAAGTGTGTATCGACGCATTGCCTTACTGAATGATTTAGTTGGGACTACATATGAATTCACCAAACGGCAATAAATGCTCACTCAGAGATTCCTGACACTTCTTTGATTTTGTTTGCTAGTTAGGAAGAAATATATTTGTCTATTGAAGCCAAAAGCGCCCCATACTATGAGCTAGCCACTACCTTGTTATCTGTTGAATATTTTATTCAGATCTTTTCTCAAGTCACTCCTATAGAATGAGAACACATCTGGGCCATCCAAATTCCATTTTGTTTCATCAGAGAATAAAACACTAATCCATTCTTCACGATAATACATGTCTTATTTTGCCCATTCACGTCTTGCTTGTTTGTGATGCTGGTTCAGAAAAAGCTTCCAAGTTCTTTTTTTTTTTTTTTTTTTTTTATGAATCCTGATTTGGTTATTCGTCTGCGTAGGGTGTCAAGTGATATTTTTGATCCAAGTCGATTTCTTTATCTGACTAAGAGACAAATTACCAGTTACAGTTACCAGTCTTTAAATTCTTCTATCCTCACGTAATCTGGTGTTTTTCTGCCTTCGTGAGTTATATGCAATTTTGAAATTTTCTCCACGTTGCAAAATTATATAAACTAGTATCGCCCAGTGGTCGATAATCGACCATTTTTTTTTTTTTTTTTTTTTTTTTTTTTTTTTTTTTGCAAAGCGAGGCACAGCAAAGTTATTGCCTTGTCCAAAACGGAATGCAATTGCAAAACAGCTGCGGCAATTGTTGAAAACCGAAAATCTAAAACTTTTCTGAATCTTATATTTTCTACTTATATATGCAGAGAAAAGAATAATACATCCACATTAAAAAAAAATAAAAATAAGTAGTCAATTTCACTTAATTGAAATGCAAGGAAATCTCAAAACGTGTAAATTCATCGAAAACCATAAATCAAAAGTTTTTATGTATCTTCTACTTGCTTCTTCTATCCTCAAAAGCTAGCAATAAAGACACTTTTTAAAAAAATAAGTAGCCAATTTCAGTTAATTGAAACGTAAAGAAAGCTCAAAACATGTAAATCCAACAAAAAACGGAAATCGGAATTTTTTCCGTATCGTCTACTTATACATGCAGCAGTTAGTAACAAATCCATTTTCCTTTTATTTAGTATATTAGTTGAATATTTATTGTTTAAATATCACCCTTTGAAATGAAATGTTTATGTTTACATTCGAAACTGGAATTTTGCCATTTTTTTCTGGAGTTTTGTGATTTTAAATTAAAACTTTATCAGTTTTACAGAAAAAAATAGCTCAATCAAACACATGTAGACAGTAACTTATATATAACTATACCCAAATATCGGAATTAAAATCGGCAGATAATTTCCGTTATGTTTTAATATTTTTTTACAAAAAATCCAATGGACGATTAACATAGAAAATATTTTTCATGGCTCCATGGACAGACAGTGACGTCATCACTTCGCTAGCGTATAGTAATGCTACATTACTGTGTCTATGGTTTTATTTGAGCTTTATGAAATTGCCAGATTTAACACTTTTCTACTTTTAGATATTTTTTAATGTAAAGGAATGCGTGTATAAAAGGGAAAAATGGGGGAAAATGCATTAAAAATAAATGTATTTTTAAATACCTTCTTGACATCGTAAGAAAGTAATATTTATATTCGCACTAACCATAATATTTCGGCTAACCATACCTTTCGAATGATACCATTTTCAACTCTCTACTTCCATAATTAATATGTTAAAAAGGGACTACAAATTTTATGCTTGCCTATTAACATATAGATACCATGTTTAGACCGATTTAAACTATGCGACATTTGCAAAACGGTTTTACCTTCCACTTTCAGCTTCCACACATTTGCAATATCTTCAGGCGAGAACTGCAACAATTTCGGCAATTTTAGTATCTCCTACGCTTTATAGTCTAGGAGATAAGACTCACCTATCCTCAACCAATCACGTTCAAAGAGATATTTGCAAAAAACATCATTTGTGCTTAAACTTTTGCGACATTTTTTTTTTAGGTAACTGCTTCAGAATTCGAAACACGAATTTGCAATCTCATCGTCTAGATACAGTAAACTTTTTAAAGATCTCCGGTGTTTATTTTTCATTTTATTAAAATAGTGTATTTTGTACTTAACATTTTGTGCCGCACAGCATTAAAATGAACAAAAGCATTACTTCTGCAAAAGTAAGGTATGATTAGAGTAATTATTTGATTTACTGGGTCTCATAAAAGTTTTGTGTTATAGAAGGAAGTTAGTAAGTGTAAATTTTCAGTGTCATAAAAGATTCCTTATTATGACACACGGGACACACACACACACACACACACACACATATATATATATATATATATATATATATATATATATATATATATATATACAGGGTGATCAGTATAAAAGAGTACCCGTGGGATTTTCTTATAACCCTTAAATCTGACCGATGTGAGAAGCTTTCTGACACTGTTGGACTGTTACAACATTATTTGTGAGGTAAAACAGAAATGAAGACGCATGATTTTTTTTAATCCTGTAATAATTTTATTTTTGAAAAATAAATAAATAAATAAATAAATATATATATATATATATATATATATTTTTTTTTTTTTTACAATATCGTTCCTTATAGAAAACGTTCGCCAAAATAAATAAATAAATATATATATATATATATATTTTTTTTTTTACAATATCGTTCCTTATAGAAAACGTTCGCCAAAATTTTGAATGCAAACATGAACGCGTCGAACCAGGTTTTTGATGCACTTTGCAGCATTGTTGGTGTTATTGACGAGATTTTTTCAGTTACGATCAGTTTTAAACCATTTATGTTTGCAGGAATTCTCTGGAAAAGCCTATGACATGATAATGTAAAAATGATAATGATAATGCAAATGTAATGTAGGAATGATAATGTAAAAAAAAAAAAAAATAATAATAATAATTAAATTTTGTTTCCATATATAAAATTATTACAGGATTTAAAAAAAAAAATTGTGCATCTCCATTTCTGTTTTACCTCACAAATAAACTTGTACAAGCCCAATAGTCTTGTGAATTGTCTTCCACACTTAAACAAGGTTTAAAAAATTATAGTTCAGTGTTAGAATAGTTGTCACATCCGTCATATTTAAGGATAACAGAAAAACCAACGGGTACTCTTTTAAATTGATCATCCTGATCACCCTATTTACGTTCTCTTACTAAACAAAACTACAAAGATGATCTTTTAAAAATTTTTATTACATAGTTATAAAAATGTATATTTTTGTAGTGTTTTTTTTTAAAAACAGTATGTAATAATAGTAATGACTTGTAAGGTCATCATATCATCCGCTCGCCAAAGTTCATCGAAGGTACCAAAATGTAACGTTGAAATATAATTGGATGTTGAAATATCGTTAATAACATGGAAATATGCGTGTAGTTATCTTATAGAAGTATTTAACTTACACTAATTTGGTGCTTATTGTTTTAAATACATGCTGACTGATGTTCTTGTTTATTCACACTTATGCTTGTGGGCTTTTCTGTACTTTTTGTTATGCATTTTTTTCCCTTTTATTTCAAAATGTTTGAGTATTTTGACTACTTTCATAAATATTTATTATTTATTTATTTTATTTTTTACTTTTTACGTAATGCTTTTGATAGCCTAAAATATAAATAAAAAAATATTAAACAAATAAATCATAAATCTCATCCTTCATCAATTCACTGCAGGATGAAGTTTTCTATTAGGTTATACCAGAATGCCCGGTTTTAAGCAATTCTGCACCATTCTGCTCCTCCAATCCTGACGATATATATAAAGATAATAAACGTACACAAAAGGAAAATAATTTGAAAGTTTTGAAGAACAATAATCACAGAAATAACTAATAAAGACAACAAATTTACATGCTTAATGCACGTGAAAATGCACAAAAATTCCTATGTAAAAAAAGTACACTTCATACGGCTTTGTTAAATAAATCCTTATCGAATCCTTATCATGTTCTTAGTCAGTCTAAGAACATGATTCGATAAGGATTTATTTAACAAAACCGTATGAAGTGTACTTTTTTTACATAGGAATTTTTGCTAGTGTTCGGACACTTTTGTTACCGACTGTACTTTGGGACCATCCTCAAGCGGGTCTCTCAATCTAGGGTAGAGTCCTGCGCGGGTCGGGTTTTATCCGACCCGAACCCGACAGATGAATTTTAAATCAACCCGAAACCCGACACCCGACAAAAAAATTTTCATCAACCCGAAAACCGACCCGAACCCGACCCGAAACCCGAAAAATAAATCAACATTACTTATTCATCTAAAAGTCATGCAAAACAAGGTAAAATGATATAACATGATACAAAATAAAGTAAATTTTCATTGTCACACAGTTGGTAAATTATAAAAAAAACTAGTATGTTGTGGTCACCACAAGACGTTCTTCTACATTTTTCTGTCAACTTCACTAAGTGCGAATAATTTATTAAAACTATTATTAAAAAGTTTAACGTGATGAATGCAATAAAGTTTCATCTTAGGGAAATCTCACACTAAATATCCAAAGATAGACAGTTTTATCGTCTATAAATAACTTCCTAAACAATGCTTTTTTATAATGGTTATCTCACATATCATGGGTCGTACAGTTATAGGGCATAGAAGCTGAGATATAGCCATCCTGTTATCGATGAAATTTGCAGTATAACAACGCCACCTATTGGCCGACAAGCATTCAAACTGAGTCAGCATAATCTCTGATAATCTCGCCTTCTCACATATTAAGTTTTGTTTCATGATACACAATAGAACATGATATATAGCTTTCCTTGTAATTGTAAAAATCGCTGTGTAGCTGCGCCATCTGTTGAGCGGTTTACACCAAAAATTGACAGGCACTAATATATATTAAATGACACCTACATAATAATTTATATGAAATTATGTGCAGTAGTTCTTGAGATATACCCTTTCCTTAAATTGCGGAAATCGCTGTGTAGCAGCGCCACCTGTTGGCTGATAGGCATTCAAATTGAATCACCATTATATCTTATATTGGTATTCTCACATATCAAATTTTGTTGGATTATACGCAACAGAACCTGAGATATAGCCTCCCCTTAAATTGCAGTAATCGCTGTATAGCAGTGCCACCCGTCGAGCGGTTGACACTAAAAGTTGATAGAATCTCATACTTCTTCTACTAAATATAGAAGAAAGTAAAAAAAAAAAAAAAAAAAAAAAAAAAAACTTGTAAACTGCGAAACTTTTTCAATTTACAGAATGCAAATGCGAGGTTATACTAAATTTGTATTTCTTTAATTTATATATTAACAACAGTCGAGAAAGATTTATAATACTTTTCTAATTTTCATACAGTTTCTACAAAAGATACATATTAGTTCCGTTGAAGAAAGAAAACAGATACAGATACAAATACGGATCTATTTTCTGGTGGATATCCGCGGATACGAATAGGGAGCTCCGGTACATGTCTGTCCACCAGCGGCCGAGCGGTTCTGCGCTCGAAGCTGGTAGATGGGAGGTGTCGGGTTCGATCTCAGGTCGCGCTCATCGACCTAGCCGTTCGGAACTTTACGTGTTTTCCTCCGAGACCCCTTAGAATGACTTAAACGGAGGGCAATCCCCCTATAGGCCTAGGACACATCTGGAGTCAATCGGCCTTAAATCCTCCAACCAACCAACCGATACATGTCTAGTATGTGCAGAATGTTTAAATTAGTTACATAGTTGTAAACATGCCTATAAATTTATGTTTATAAAAAACATTTTGAAAGGTGTTCTCAAGTCGACCCGACTTGTTGAAAACCAAACCCGACCCGAACCCGAACCCGACCCGCAAGAAAAAAAAATTCAGTCAACCCGACCCGACCCCAACCCGCACGAAAAAAAAGATAAGTCGGGTCGGGTACGGGTAAAATCGGGTTACCCGACCCGATGCAGGACTCTAATCCAGGGGAACAGAGGCGTTATGTATTTCGCTTGCATTAATTTTGAATTTCTGTTTTATATGTTCTATATATGTGTAATATATATGTAATATATATATATTAAATATATTGATCGAGTTAGTTATATATTTCTCGTAAATTATGTATATCACAGTATAATACAGAATAGGTAATAGGTCATCACTACTGAAACCTTTTGTTGTTTTAGTTTATTATACTTTTACGGGTAATCAATATAGGTGCATCTTTTCCCAGCTTTTATATTTTCGTTAATAATTATAAGTTTAAATTATTTTTATTAATAAGCTTGTTTTTGTTAATTATAATTTAATAATAATTCTAACCGTAATTTCTAACTTTCTCTATTTTAAGAGGATATATTTAAAACTGATAAAATTGAATAATTATTTCTTTTATTATTGCAACACAGACTACTAACTGATTTAAAATAATAGGAAATTTTGAAAGTCATTGTTGACAAATATTTTCAATTTACTTTCTTTAAATGTTTAATAATGACGTATTCTCATTCATTTGCGTTTGGATCTATAGATACTTATAAAACAATTCATCAATCAACAATGGGGCGCGTGCCTAAGAGCGTTATTAAATTAATTTTCATATTAAGTAGCACTAATAATACAAAATACCCTGTTTATCAATAATAAGAATTGTACTTCTGATTTGTGTATTACATTTTATTTTGAATGGACATGTATGAATATTTTATTTTTTATAAATTTAAAATCTCTGATTTCTTCCTAGAAGAGAATCCTCATAATACTTGAAAATTACAAGCTACGCGTTTAATTAACGTAGAAAATTTTAAATTAATTGCATTATATTGTAAATCTAAAAATAAAAGGAAATTTCTTATATTATCTCAAATCTTAGAGTCTCTATTTTTATAATAATTTTTCTTTTTTTTATGAAAAACATTAGATTTTCCAGTTCATAATAACACTCATTTTTAATTCTTTTATAGACAAGTAAATTATAAAGTTTAAAAATTGAAAGAATTTTTTTTTCTTCTACGTTTGTACAGTCACCCAAAAAAAAAACGCCACCCCCCCACCTAATTTTGCCGTAAATTATCGTAGAAACATGCGACTGGTACCAATCAGTTTGTAATAACGTCTAGTTTATAATGTTATAGTTAGATTTTACTTAGGGGGGCGTCTACATATTAAAACTGACATCAACTTCATTTTTTTCAATGGTAACCCCCATTTTTTATAATTTATTTGAATTCTTTGGATCAAATCATCGGAGAATGGTATAGTTTATTGGTATAGTATCAATCGGAGAATGGTATAGTTTATATATTTCGCTCAATTTTTCATAGAGTTATAAGCTGTCAAAGTTTGGGGGTGCTAATGTTAAATGAATGTGACAAACATTAAATCATATCTTCCGAAATAATTATGATATTTAAATTCTGTTTTTTTTATTCGTTAGAATGAAGTAACCCAAATATATTCCACGCAAATTTTTGCTAAAAAAACATTTTTTGAATTATGAAAATTATTAATAAATTCATATTTGAAAAAATTATGAATAATGACCTATGTTAATTTTTGCACGAATAGAACGGGCATCATCAAAAACATAGGTTTCCAAATTTTCAGGTCGTTCCTAACATTATTTTTTGAGTTACAGTGATATTTCACTTTTTATTCCTGTTAAGGGGCCGTCACTTGTTATAATCTGTATCCTCTATAAGTAAATGTTTGTATATAATTTGACGGAAAACTATTTTAATTTACCTTTATGTTATTTTTATTGTTTCCTAAGCAATATTTCGATGTTTATTATACAAATTGCCATATTTTTGTAAAGTTATCACAATGTAGGCGAGGGATTGTGAAAGAATTTCAAAAGAAAAGAAGCCCCGCCTCTGATTCGCTGAAACACTATTTAAAAAAAAAGACAAATTTGCATATTCCTATTTGACTCTATATGTGACGCTGGTATGCATAAATCACAATGGTATTTACTACATCGATTATTGAAGACAAAACTTAAATGATTTAATTACAAATATGCAAAATTATTTTGCTTTATATTATAAAGTTTTAGAAAATTTGTGAAAAGGCGTGGCTATTTACATTAAGCCTTGATATGGAAGCTATGTTGCTGTTTTTCGATGCTGCGAAATTTACAAAATATATTTGTGTTAATATACTATACAGATAGAAGAATAATTATATAATATCAACAAATCTTCTTTAATCAATATGTTTATATACATTACTGTATAGAAATGTCTATATATGAATATTGTATTTATTTTTAATGAGAGATATAAACACAAAATACTAAAAAAAAAGAAGAAAATGTGTTATAAATTTTTATAAATCAAGCAAAATATATATGCATACTTGCCAACCTAACCCGTAACATTGTTAGTTCCCGCCCCTGTGTGTACACAAGTTAATATTTAGAGTAATTAACTTCAAATACATTTACGATTAACTCATTGAGCGCCACGCGAATTCTTATGGAAATCCCATTCAGGCCACACGTGCTGCTTAGAAGCGTGTTATGTTTATCGAGTTTCAATAAACCCCATTAGGCCTTAACGATATAATCCTATAAAAATCCTATTAAAAAAAAAAAAAAAAAACATGAAGTAAATTTTAAATAAATTGTCAGTAATTACTTAAAACTATGTAAGTTCTGTAGTTTTATATCATATTTTACACTGCCGGCTGACTTAGCCTAAATGGAAAGATCAGTGTCAGCCACCGATGGCTGACACGGCTCTAAAAAAACTGATGTGAAAAAAATGTACGGAAAGGGGCGGGACCAGTAATCTTCCGGGATAGGTTGACAAGAATGTATATACATAGAGCAATGCCAGAAAATGTTCTTTATTTTTCATGAACCAGATGAATGGTATTTTTTTTTTCTGAATAGTCTATGTATTAAATATAATGCTGCTTTAAATACCCTTTAAATGAAAAGTTTTATCACATAAAGTAATTTTCTGTCACTCTACAGCTCCCAAATGACACGCAATACAAAACCCCGCCTTTTTCCAGTGTTTAAAGGGTATTAACGTTTAATATGCTTTATATTCGTTTTGATCTTTCTTTCTCCTCCTTATCTTCTTCTTTTTTCCTTAAAAAAAAAAAAAGAGTTATGTAACATTTTGACCTTTTCAAGTGAAGATTTAGATTAAGGGTAATCAGCCTTTCTACACCCACCGTCCACTTCGGTATCTGTGTTAAAGTGTAGAATTTTAGAACATCCCATTAAGTAGTAGGATTTAACATATTAATTTGTTACACATTATAAAATATAAAAGCAAAAGAATATCGTGGAGATTTATGTAAAAGTTTTTGATAATGTCATGAAAAAAAAAAATAATAATAATTAATTAAAAAAATAAATAAATAAAAATAAAAAAATCTGTTTTAATATTTTTAAAAAGTCAATTAAAGAAAATGAAAGTACTGCAGTATTATAACAAACTCCCATTGTCACTGTGAAACGGCCGTGGGAACCAGGTTGAGTGCCGCCGTTTCAGACAATTATACGGCAGCTTGAGTTAAAATAATTTTGAATTTTCAAACAAATTTAAAACCATTCATCTTTTTTTTTTTCCGGTGTGAAACTTAATAAATAATGTGTACTGGGTGGTAGATCGTGATTTATATTTTCTAAATGTATAGACGGACCCCTAATACATTTTCACGTGTAACTCTATTTAAAATTGATTTAAGGTATATAAATAGGTATGTTTTTCGAACCGCCTTGATCTCAGAAATCTGAATATGAAGTCAAAAATAAGGGTTGCCATTGAAGAAAATGAGGTTAATGCCAGTTTTAATATGTAGACGACCCCTTAGGCAAAATTTAACTATACCGTTATAAACTAGACGTTATTACAAATCGATCGGTACCAGTCAAATGTTTCTACGATAATTTACGGCAAAATTAGGTGGGGGGTGGCGTTTTTTTTTTGGGTGACTGTACAATGTACCGCAAATGGTGTACCTGTATTGACCGTAAAATGCACATAGTTTCTCCCGGCAAATGTTGTACTTTTTTCGGCATGTGCTATTTTAGTTTACCGTCCAATTCTTTGGAATTATTTCTTGTAGTAAATCGAATTAAAAAGTAGCTTTTTTTACTAAAATGTTGGAAAAAATAAAGGAATATTAAAAAAAAAAAAAAAAAAAAAACTTACAATATAAATTTTTTATAATAGTTTACTCATATTCCACTTGAAATCATAGTTTTATAGAAGAAAATTAAGAAAAGAGATTATATGTAGAAAATTTTAGTAAAATTGTACGAAGTAAGAAAACTTTTAAACATAATTATTAATATTTATTAATAATATTAGCGATAGAGGGCGTTATAAAATACATCTGTAAATATTAAATAAAATGTACCTAGTTTAAATACTGAAAACTGTGTCTCAGATTTCGAACAGAATTACCATTAGTTTTAGCATTAGATTGTTATATAAAAAATGAAATTTGATACCAATTCAAGTCAAATTTTACCAATCTAATACATTTTGGACATTTGATTATATTAAAACATTTGATTATGTAAAATATAAGAATAGAGTATGATTTTAAATTGTATTTAACAACATTTTAGCTCAAAATTTTGTTTCTTTTTCCGAATTTCTGCGAATGCGGTCCAAACATTTTAATTAAATTAAAATAAAACGGCTCTTCATTAACCAGTGTCACAATATTTGATAGGGTTAGCATTTTATTAAACGATGACATATATGAATATCAATATTTCATACCAAAATGTGTTATATATTATTACAAAATCAAAAATTAACTTCAGTAAGTAATTTCGCTTGCCGACTTCGGTTATATGCAGGCGTAAAGTACAAAGTTTAGTTTGCAGTAAGCAGATTTGAAAAAAATAAAAAATAAATAAATAAAATAAAGAGGAAGAAGCAGTTTAAATCTTTTAAAATGCTAATGTTAAGAATCAGCATCGTTGAATAACTAATTGAAATATTGACATATTAACATATTCGGTAGTTACTATACTACATTTAACGGAATAAATTTTGATGTTTTACTCTCATTATATTTTATCTTTGTTTATAAAATACTACCTAAATAGATTTTATTAATGCATTAAATTTTAGATTTTAGATACAAAATTTAAGACAAACAGAGTGAAGAAAATATAATACATCATATACAGCAAATAAGAGTTTTTTTTTTTTTTTTTTTTTTTTTTTTTCTTATAACTACTGATAAATTTAGATTTAAATATAAATTACATCTAAATAAAACTTCCTTTGCATCAAAATAAGATTACATTAGTATATACCAAAGTTATGTAACCTACACTTATATATATAAAAAAAAATCATAATTGAAAATTGCCGTAAATGAAATTAACAACTTCAAAAACTGTAACATAAAAATGCAGTCTACATTCTCTTTCTCTTCATATATCACTGATTTATTGCAATTAAAATTTCAGTAATTAAAATAAACATGAAGCTACTTACGTAAGTATAATTTATGTGCTATATTAAATATTATTATAATTTAAATAATTTATTTCATTATACTCTTGTTTATTTAAATAATAATGATTAATTAAATTTTCCAGAACTTTAATCCATAAATGAGACATTAAAAATTCAGAAATAGATTATTTGAAACCTAAATACTAATAGAAGAATTTTTCGTAAATGTTTATTTATTTTCTAATTGTTAATTATATAATATGTTTTAGGAATTAATAAGTTAATTTTATCATAATTAGTTCTCAGAAAAACCAATTTAGTAAAAAACCCTAATTAAATATTTACGAATTCCCAAAGAAAATAAATATTTCATTTTATTATTGTTATGCAGAAAAGTGTCTGTAAATTAGTATCAATTAACGTTAATTAGGTAGAACGATTAACGTTTTTATTTAATCAATGAAAGATCAGTTGAGTTATAAAATTAAAGCATACATTAAATCATCATACGAATCGAAATTAAATTTCAAATATTTTTTCTTTAATGTACAGTCGGTAACAAAAGTGTCCGAACACTAGCAAAAATTCCTATGTAAAAAAAGTACATTTCATACGGTTTTGTTAAATAAATCCTTATCGAATCCTATTCTTATTCAGTGTAAGAGCATGATTCGATAAACATTTATTTAACAAAACCGTATGAAGTGTACTTTTTTTTCTATAGAAATTTTTGTTAGTGTTCGGACACTTTTGTTACCGACTGTATATTATTATTAAAATTAATTTCTTTATTAATTGAATGAGTACCTTAATTAACGTTTATTTACTTAAAAGTACATTATTATTATGATTTGTAGCACACTATATTTATAAGTACAATATATATATATATATATATATATATATTTAAAGAGAGAGAGAGAGAGAGAGAGATAGAATTTCCGTGAAATTCATAAATATCATCGAACCTCGTTAAAGTGAACACGCTTTACGTGAATTACTTTTAATATCAACTGTTTCCAGAATCCTCGTAAAAATAAAGATTAGTTTTGTTATATGAAAATTAGTTACTGATAGTATAAGCTACTGATAATATGAACCAATTTTTTATTCCCCTTGAGATTTACGTAAATGAGGTTCGACTGTATATATATATGCATTAGTTAATGAATCTCACCTCTTGCAATTTATTGTAATACTAGACATATTAATATATACTTCTTAAAGAACGTTTTAAAATTTTTGAGAGCATTTCTATTTTCATGTTGTTAATTCCTTACAGTCAGCAGCAAAAGTATCCGAGCACTAGCAAACATTCCTATATAAAATATGTACACTTAATACAGTTTTGTTAAATAAATACTTGTCCAATCCTGTTCTTATTCAGTCTAAAAACACGATTCAACAAGGATTTCTTTAACAAAATTGTATTAAGTGTACTTTTTTTTTACATAGCAAGTTTTGCTAGTGCTCGGATGACTTTGCTGTCGACTGTAGAACGTTCCAATTAAGGTATATAATTCAATTTTCGATTTTGAATTTTCTTCTTTTTATTTTAAATTTGTGTGTACAAGGAATAATAAAAATATATGGATATCTATCTATTTATCTATCTATATATATATATATATCTAGACAACTAAGAAATATTTATATAGTTATTATAAAATATATTAAGCTATGTGAAAATGTATGATCAACTTTTATAAAAAATACACTGACTATTTATTCAAACAAATTTTAATTTTTGTACAAATTTTTAAACTTTAAATTTATTTATATCGATTTCAAATTTCGGGAATAAGTTCTTACATGTTAAGCTCCTTGCTGATTTGTTTTATCTAATCCTCTTAAAAATTTGTTCGAATAAATAGTCAGTGTATTTTTTTATAAAAGTTGGTCATACATTTTTAAATCAAGAAATTATTATATGTATTATAAACTTTTAAATTCAGTCGTACATACTTCAGTCGTATAAACTTTTTGTTTGTAACTGATATTGATAATTGAGTTATGTTAAAAAAAAAAAAAAAAAAAAAAAAAAAAAATCAGAGCACAAATGTGTTTAGTTACATAAAAAAAAAGACACAGTAAAAGAATTTGAGATTTAAAATAACACAGAATCAGCAAGGCGTATTTTGAAATTGTTCAACGCTTTGTTTTATTTTTTCTACAGAAGAGACATTTTTTCTCTCAAAAATCACTTTTAATCATTTAAAACATGATATATTTCATGACAGTAGTTAATTTTAGAAGAAATAGAATGTGGAACAATAATAATTAAATAGACGTTCCTTGTCTCTTTAAATGAAATAATGTACAAATTATTTTACAAAAGAATATATGTTAGCACCACATTTCGAATCATAACATTTCTTATAGAATTATTAAACTATTCGATCTATTTAATGTGATATGAACATTAGTAAATGATCGCACAAAATATTAACGAAAAGAAATATCCATACGCAACTAAAATAACGCAATTCTTATGAAACTGAGTACTTTAAAGACGCTTTTGGTTATTTAGAATTTTGTTTTATTTTCCCTATAATAAAACTACTGAAAAGAATCGACAAGGAAAATTGAATTTTAAAAATTAAATTGATTAAGATTTTAGTTATTTGTAATACGGCGTACTGTGTAAACGTCTATAATCTTCGTTTAACAGTTTCAAAATATAGAGGTCTTCTATATCGTCCGCTTAGTATAAGAAAATTGTGAAGTATTGTTCGGTGATTTGAATCTTTAAAACTGTACAGCTATTGACAAATGTAGACCGGAATGTTAGGAATTGCAATGCTAAGGAATAAGTAACTATAGGAATTAATGTCACCGGTAAAAATAATAAGTCTTTAAAATCTATCAAGTCAAAAACGTACAGTAGGTAACAAAAGTCTCCGAACACTAGCAAAAATTCCTATATAAAGAAAGTACACTTAATACAGTTTTGTTACATAAATTCTTATCGAATCCTGTTCTTAGTCAGTTTAAAAATAGGATTCAACAAGGATTTATTGAACAAAACTATATTAAGTGTACTTTTTAGTGTAGGAAATTTTGCTAGTGTTCGGAGACTTTTGTTACCGACTGTATGCTAAGTATTAATTTTATGGAAAATCTTGAAAACAGTTTTTTTTTTTTTAATAATTCATATTCACAAGCTGCACATAAATGATGTTCAAGCCTAAATGAGTTTTGTCTAATGTTTTTATTCCACATAGTAATTCAGTTACTTACTTGCACATTATCCTATATATTACGTTATTTTTTTGTTCTATATTTTACAATCGACAGCAAAAATATTCGAGCACTTGCAAAAATCCTTATAAAATACAAGTACATTTAATACAGTTTTGTTAAATAAATCCTTGTCAAATCCTGTTCTCAATCAGTCTAAGAACATGACTCTGCAAGAATTTATTTAACAAAACAGTATTAAGTATACCTTTATTACATAGGAATTTTTGCTAGTGGATACTTTTGCAGCCGACTGTACATGATGTCTTTTTTAAACTGCTATAAATTTGTAATTTTTATTCTAAAAGATGGGAGATTGCATTTTATTTGAAATATTCATTTATAAAATATTCTAAATTATTTTAATTGCAGAAAGATAAGTGTAATTTTTTTAAATTTAACTTTACTTTTTCTTTTAACTTAACTTTACTTAATTGTGCCAGGGCAAAGCCAAAAATTCGATTATCACCAACTAAAATTAATCTGCAGATTTCAGTATTAATTATTAGATATATACAAAAACTAAATTTATGATTGATTTCATCGGTTGAAATTTTTCTCATAGCATACATCGGAAAATAATTTTTAACTTTTTAAAGTCATTAAAATGTCATTAATATCTCATTTGCATTGACAAATGAATATAAATTTTGAAGCATCGGAATCTAAGAAAAAAAAAGAAAGAAAAGTAAATAAACATTTTTGAATAAAATCGTTAAATGTTTTACAAAGTAAGTTTGATTTAATAACTTTTATCAAAATGTATAATATTTTGAATGAGCGAATATATTGCACTCATAATTCATTAAAAATTGTTAAAACACATGCATACAAATTTATAAAGTTTTGTGATTAAATTTAAGTATTAGAGGAAATGTTTTCAAAGACTCTTATGTTATATTCAACTATTGGAGTAAGTATTATATTATAATTAGCGTCTATGTATTTCAAAATAATACATGTAAAATTTATAATATCTCATTTAGAAGTTGAACGCAATATAATTTTTTTTTTTCATAGGTTTTATTTTAAAGTTTTCTGAATCATTTACAGAGTATAAAGTGCGGAATATTAGATATAATAAAATATTTCTAAGTATTCAAAATAATATCAAAACAATCTCAATTTAAGTGATCAGGTACCTTTAAACAGTGAAAATATCGAGAGAAAATATCGTAATTCTTTTTGCAATAACTTAAAATGTAATTGCTTTTTAGATTTGTAATTTTTCAGACGTGTTAAGAAATAATCGATCTATTTTATCACAATAACTAGAAAAATAATTATTTTTAAAACTTATAATTTCTAAGAGGTGTTAAGGAAAATTATATACCTATAGTAGATGTTAGAATAATTATTAATTCTTTATGTTAAATTTATTTTCTTAAAAATATTACAGTTTTTTTTCTGTCGATATAAACCTTACATGCACAGGTTTACATGCATATGTTACATCACATGAACCCAAAAAATGTACACATGGAAATACACACTATAATTAAAATGACGAAAACAAATTCTGCTGGAATTCACCGTTCTTTTGAAAAAAAAAAAAAGATTATTAAATCATGATCACGAATTTAGGCGTAATTATGCTTCTAATTAGAAAACTTTGAATGGTAAAAAACTAAATGTTCATCATTTCATATAATTATATATAATGTAAAAACTCATAAATTTTCCTTATATTCTGTCTAATCATCACGAAGATATTGTCTACGCAAGATTAATCGACATAAAATTTTTTCCGACATTTTTCTTGAATTAAAAAAAAAAAAAAATGTTGAATTATTTTACGTCTGTAATAAGCAAATAAAACCTTTATTAGCACATGTTAATACTTATAATTTTAAAATTAATTATATTTTTACTTATTGTAAATAATGTTAGGGTAATGTTATATATATATATATATATATATTAAACTTCCCTGACCACTTAAAACTAATTTCATAAATTTCTTAATTGTAAATTGTATAATTTTGCAATTGTAAATTTACTTTTACTTGAAAACTTTCATTTATTTTATCTGTTCTTATTTAAGGAAACGAAGGTGCCTCAGAGGATGATCAAAATTATGATGGCATATCTCCGGACTATCATTAGGGAAGCATCCCAGACCATCACCAATTACCCATTGCGCAGTACTAGTACGACGTTTAACCCAAACAACCAACCTGTTAGATCTACTAATTTACAATACGGAGTTATTTGCGAATTTTCTTAATTTCTTTCGCGAAAATTCTAGTGCTAAATCTAATTTTATAATAATAAATAAAAAAATAATATATATATATATATATATATATATATATATATATATATATATATATATATATATATATATATATATACATATATATATATTTCTGAACGATAAAACTGAATTTTTAGTTATAAATTTTTGCTTATGATTGTACATTCAGGTACCATAATCGACAGGTGACATTACTGTACTATAGTATTATTAGAATTTGTAAAAAAATTCACGAAGACTATCTCTACTGTTTAAAACAAAACTGTGCTTCTAAAATGTTTTACAACTTTTGAAATTCATTTGTAAAAATACCTAATTCATTAATAATGTAAAGAAAACCATTCAATTTTAACAATTGTTTTGTATGTCCTATATAATTTTACAATGCATATATATACCTGTATAGATTGCCTATATTTATCTATACCTATATAATATATATATATATATAATATATATATAATTGAACTTCCTCACTTCCTCTATATAAAGCATGCTATAGTACAAATGGGTGAACGGAGTGCAACGGAATTTGGAATATAGACTATACACGAGATGCGCTCACGGAATTTAAATAAATATATATATATATATATGTAGTTCCAAAATGTCCACCCAGAGGGCGAGTTTTCCGAAAAAACATTTAATTTAAAACAATAAACGACCAAAACGGAATCCGGAAACAGTATGAACAATCCAGAACAAGAATTATGTATAATAAAATGTAAAACTGGGAAAAGCTGTCAGTTCTAGGGAAAAATTGTGAGATTTGCATGTTTGAGAAAAAGAGGAAGCTTTATGCAAAACAGATTAGGGTATAAAATGTTTTGAGACGTTGTCATGTTTTATGTCGATGATACCAGCTATAATGATGACGGTATCTTTACCTGAACGTGCGTTATTGGTGAAGCTGTTTTACGAAAACTAGGGGAATGCTTCTGCTGCAGTTCGTGGATTTCATCGTATAAAGAAACTACGGCGTGGACCAACGTCTACTAAAGGTATCCGGGTCATGATTACGAGATTTGAAGGGACGGGGACATGAGGAGTTCAACCTGGAAGATGCCGTAAACCTGCACACCGGTAATTGTTGATGACGTCAAGGCAGCTGTTTCCGCACAGTTACAGACATCAGTGTTTGTGTGCGCTTCCAAAAAGTGCTCAGAAACTGCTTCCCATACAAGATCCATCATACCCAAGAGCTTCTTGATAGGGACAAGCCACAACGTCTCTCTTCCGCAGTCAGTTTTCTCAACAGAATGACTGTTAATCTGTCAAGGCCTCGGAATAATCTGTGAAGCGACGAGGCTCATTTCTACCTCAATGGGACAGTCAACACAAAGAATTGCTGCATTTGGGCTAAAGCAAATCCGTGGATGCACACTGAAATTCCCCTACATTCATGAAGGGTGACTGGTTTGGATTCACGATGACTTTCGTTCTTGGGCTATTCTTCTTTAGAAAATAGCTGCATGTGGTCCTGTGGCATGTTCCGTTACGTACCGTCGGTACCATGACATGCTGCAGACACTTGTTGTGCCACAACTACAGCAAAGGCGGGTCCTTACATCGATCATTTTCATGCAGGATGGTGCGCTCCCACTTTTCCATAAGTCCGTGAAGGCGCTATTGCTCCAACACTTCACAGACGAAGGTGTTGTTAATCGCTTCTTTCGTAATCAATGGCCACCACGTTCGCCGAATCAAATCCGTCCGATTTCTGGTTATGGGGCCACTTAAATATATGGTGTATAGTGGAGGTGTTGTGACGTTGAATGACTTTAAGAATTCCACAACGCGTCATGCGCGAAGCATCACAACTGTTCGGTTACGATTTGCTGTTGAACCCACTGTCCATCGACTTGAAATTTTGCAAGTGAAGGAGGGTGGTAAAATGGAGCACCTTTCTCTACATCGTCCTTGGACACGATTGGCTCCTCTTATGTAATTTCATCCTAATCTGTTCTTATTTCTGCAAACTGAACTTTTTTTTCTCAATCAGCGTACTGTAATTTTATTACCTTTACTTAATGTGGTTCGATGACAAGGGGATCAGAAACTAGTAAATAAATATCAATATTGTTTCTATATTCCGTTTTGTTAGTTTATTGCGTTAAATGTAATGTTTTTTTCCGGAAAAGTTGCCCTTTATGGTTATTTAGGAGGGATTTTTTTTTTCGAATTTCAGTTATCAATGACCACCAGTTATTAATGTCTCGTGTATTCTCTATATACCAAATTTTGTTGCATTCCGTTCATCTGTTTGCGCACTAGGATGCTGTTTATAGGGGAAGTTTAATTATATAGATATATATATAATGATTTATTTTATTTACGCGACTTTGCTATTTTCAATGTATTAGTAAGATTTTAATTTAAATAATAAAATTGAGGGATATCTTTTTCGAATACAGACAGATATAGAGACATCAGTTTATAAAATTTACAACGTAATTTTAAGAGAGATATTTAACTACGATAATGTATTCAGAAATTTATATGAAAATAAATAGTAAATACACTAATTATACTTTCAATTGGTGTTTCTTTTTTTTCGGAACTTTAAGTTTATTTTGTTTTCTTAAAGGGAGCATCTAATTTCAAAAATTATTTCTTGTTCCGACAAATAATTATTATTTTCTTAATGAAGATTTCATAACAAAAAACATCAGTTCATCATGAACTTAATTTCAAATTTCGCTGTGCCTCAGTTCCAATTTCTTCTTCTTTTTTTTTTTTTTTTTTTTTTTCTTAAAGACGCAAGTTTGATAATTCTGTCTTTGTTCTTTATAATTAAACCACAATAAATTTCTCAGTGTTTGAGAAATGTTTTAAAAAGGAGTTCTCGAAACATCCAGTTCAAATTTTTGTGATCCACGTTTTGTGATCTTCACGGGATGTATCAACTTCAAAGATCGTAACTTTCACTTATCTTTACGTGGATTTTTTGTTTCGATACCGCTATTTTACAACAAAATTTTTTAACAAATATTATATTATTAAAACCTTCAAGATATTTTTTTTTATCTATGGGGACAATATAATAAAACGCAAATTCAAATGTAGAACGCTGCAATGCATTCACTTTATATCTATGCTAATATAACAAAAATCAAAGAAATTTATTTATTTATTTATTTATTTATTTTAGTTTTTTAATTTTTTGTGCAAAAGCATCATAAATTCAATTTATGATTCAAAGAATTGCATTTAAAATGCTTACAGCAATGTAAGTAAAACGTGATATTTATATATGCATTGTATATACCAGGCGTCCAATAAGTCCATAGAAATTTCAAAAATTCATAAAATATAAAGACATTGATAAAATTGTACGTAGTTTGGGAAAATGTTATTCTGGTGAAAGGATTTTTTTTTTTTTTTTTTTTTTTTTTTTTTTTTAGTAAAAAACAAATAATAGTTGAAATTTCCGTTGATAGAGGGCGCTGTACGCGTGTAAATCAAACTTTTCCGTGAAAAACTATATTTACTTGCATAAAACATTTACAAGCATATAAATTCTATTATATGTGTCCATTACCACCAAAAAATTACAGTTTGCAAACGAGTTACAATACCGCTAACTGTAACTTTTGTTGGAGGTTTTTACTTAAGGGAAAATTTCTTCTCCAATAACACTTTATCCACCAAGTCAGCATCGCGATTAAAAGTTCATGTATACACAAGTAGGTGGCAAAGTAAAAAATAAACTGTGTTTATTGTAATATCGCTCAATATACGGGACTACGCATCCGGGTATCACCCTCTACTGAACAAAAATGTAACTATTTTTTTCTCTTTTCTTTACTTAAAAAAAAAAAAAAAAAAAAATCGCGAGAATTTTTTCTTTGTAAACTACGTTCTTCAGAAAAATGTAACTATTTTTTTCTCTTTTCCTTACTTAAAAAAAAAAAAAAAAAAAAAAAAAAATCGCGAGAATTTTTTCTTCGTAAAGTACGTTCTACTCTAGCAATTTCTTCAATACTTATGAATTTTTAAAATATCTACACACTAATGGGACACCCAATGCATTGTAGTATATACAACAACATAACCAAACAATACTTATATACACTATGAAAAATCTCTAAGAGATACAGTCAAAGATAACTGGAAAATTTAGATAACGTACAGCGTAATTGTGATTCTTTAACACCTGATATTTCTCACTAATTAACTATTCATACTATATAAAATTTATGAATTATTTTTTGTGCCCAGTTAAATACATAATTTTCGATGATTACAACCTCTTTTGTTGACATCATGCTTTTAGAAACTTGTCAAACAATCGGTATAGACATTTTTCTCTTTCTTTGCTTCTTTAAATAAACCTTATTAAAACATTGTTTAAGTTATTAACATCCAGAAATTGCAATGTGTTTGGCTTCTCTTCTATACACATAAACTCTTTTTTCTGGCGAAATTCAATAAATATGCAAAGTAAGTAGCTAAATTCTAGCAGCTTCCGTTTCAGCCAATCAGAAGGATTTACTATTCATGTATCCCTTAAAAGAGTTAGAGTGAGAAAATTGTCAGTTATATTATTACTTTCTTTTCTCCATAAGGTAGAGAAAGTATTGTTTTGGGGTCAAATTTTCGAAAGTGATATTTTGTAATATTTACACGTTTTGAGGTCTCCTGAATACGAAAATCATGTTTTTAGCGGATCCTCTGTGTGTATGTCTGTGTGTGTGTCTGTCTGTTATCAGCATATCTCAAAAACAAATTATGGCAGAAAGTTCAAATTTGGTATTCGAAATGTGTATCATATAAGGATGCTACAGTAAGCTTTTCGTTGAGATGAACCCAATGGTTCGTGTACAGGGACACTCAAAAGTATTCAAATACATTACGTCTATGGGGAAAAATTGCAGGTAAGTAGAGTTAAACATCTATAGACAGTACTAAACCAAATGAAACGAATATATATATTTTTGTAATAGAGATAGTCAACTGGGAAAAAAAAATGGTATGCTGGATCCTCGCCTCCCCCCTGGGAGGAGTCCCCCCTCGAGGGAAGTAAATTTTCATGATTGGTATCTTTCAAAAGAGCTCTCCAATACCTTTAAAACGAATGGTTGCACCATCTATCTGCGATAATTTAAAATAAAGTTATCGATTTTTTTTCCTTTTTAACAATAAATAAATAAATAAATAAAAATAAAAATAAGTGTAATATTGAGAATAAATTCAACTTTTTTTTAGATATTTAGTGTCATACTACTTCTATAATATGGATATAGTCTGTATTATCATAAAAGATATTTTTTTTTTAAATGTTTTAATAAATTATTTTTTAACGGAATTCTATTTTAATAACCGCATTAATTTCTATATAAATTTAGGTGCATTAATGAAAAGGGGGGTTGAGAAGAGCGATAGTCCCCTCACACAGAACTAATTATAATATAAAACTCTTTCGAAGCCTAATTTGAATTGTTTAACATAGGTTTACATAACAGTACTCGTTATTTTACCTGTTAATCTCCAACCTGTATTTATAGTATTAAATTTCAAGTTAAGAGAAAGTCGTGTGAGTGACACACCAGATTATTTATACACGTTTTTGTCTTAGAAACCGTTTCGCGATAGCTAACTTACGGCAGGATCGCCATTCACATTATCTTCCTATTAGACGATTGGTACCGCATGACACATCATTTTGGGTACTGTTATGCCACCTGATTACAAAACGCCTTTGTGTCACTTATAGCTGTCGTAAGTTTAATGCACTGGTAGAGAAAAACACTCCATAGTAATATAAAATAATTTCACCTGGATTATCTACTAATGACGGACGGTTAGAATGGTTAGATTTCTAATTACAATAAATAAATTATTTTAAATTTCGGTAAAGAAAGAAATTTTTAAAAGAAATTTAATATATATATATGGTTGAATACTGTTTATAACAATTTTATAGTTTTGGCAATATCAGTATACACAATTTTATTACACATAAATTGATTCAATTATTGGAAATTTCTGTTTGAAATCTTGTATTGTACAAGATGAATACTAATTAATAATAATAATAATAATAATAAATCAAATATTTATGAATAATGTACTAAATGGTTTTGGAAGTACTAAAAGCTCCAATTGTTAAATTAGCTTCCTTACTATAGTAGATAAATTAGCCGTTTATAAAGTGCAAGTAAGTCGTTGAAAATATAAATATAACTACATTTTTAAGTAATTTATTCTAAAGGTTCATTTATGGTTCCAGTCGAATGATTCGAGCTGAAAATATCAGATAAACTATATTACGTAATTAACTAATCTGACAATGAATGTACAAAGAATTACCGCACAAAAACAAAGTTTTAATAACTGATTTTAATTTATTTGAGCTGCTTTTTTGCTTAAGCGATGTTTTAATTATTATTTTGCTGTGTCATGAGTTATGAAACTTTCAAATGAAACTGGATCCTCGCGATTTCATACACTTGCTACTTGAAGTAAAATTTTACAATGAATAGTAACAAACTTTGTAGAAAATTCATTTTCACTTTCAATTACATCTCATAATCATTTTATAAATTAAATTTATAATCCGTGTAATAGAACTTTATCAGACACATGTAACTGATTAACTTGTTATTATTGAATTATATCCGATATAAAATATTTTTTAGATATAAAAAAAAATCTAAATTTCGTTAATAAAAACATAAATAAATAAATAAACTTAATTTTAATCATTTTCAAAAGCAAGAGATTCAGTTAAAGAAATTTTAATAATTTTGATTGTTGATAAAATGTTGTTCTGAAATGGGAAAAAAAAAAAAAAAAAAGAAACAAATTTTAATGATAAGATTCCAAGAAGTGTCAGGAAGCTAATACCAACTAATAAAAAGGCAATAGGGAAGAATAAGAAATGTTTAATAATCTTCATGAAAAACAGCTATTCTGTGTGAAACAATGCAAAAAAGAATAAATAAGGGAAATTATTCATAATATCGTCAACAGATATATTAAATTCACTAACTGACGTAAAAAGACTTTAAAAATCCAGTTCACGCATTACTATAGCAAAACCTATAACAAACACCGTTACATTTGGTGAAATAATGAAAACATCAAGACAATTTGATTTCTAGATCGACAAAAGAACATAAAATATATAACACATTATTTACTTAGAACACTTGTTGAAAATAATTATATAAAGGAAATAAATAAATACATCTTTATGATTGAAACTGCAGGAGAACTACCACAAACATGTTTTTTTTTGTTTTTTTCTACAACAGTTATAGTTGTTAGAAGTACTTTCGAAAAAAAAAAAAAACATAAATACTCAGTTTTGTAGAAAGATAAGCTGCAAGTCTAAAATCATAATAAAAAAAAGATATGTGTTACTTACGAAAATGACTTTGCTGTCCTAATTATCTGATATGAATTTTCTTGCGAACTTGTCATCTATCCTTAAGAATACTGTCACCGAAACACCAATTCCGAAAACAGTTATTGAATTATTAGCAACAAATTAAAATACTTAGACAAATCGCCCTATCATAGATCTCAAAACGTTCGTCTAATTCTTGACATAGGATTCCGAGCTGTCATCATTTCCAGTTTAATCCGTAGCGTCGCTAAGATATTTATAACTTTTGTTAGCACTACATTTTCGTAAAATATTTTTCTCCAATATACAATTACGATTAAATAAGAAGCATTCAGTCTTTAGAAAATGGTGCGAAAAAAGGCTTTTCTAAGGAATAAATAAAAAAAATGTTGAGAGCTTTGCACATTGAAAGAATGGTAGAAACAACGGATATATATTTTAGTTATTTTGTAGGATCATATTAAAATTAAAAACAAAATTTTTAATGAATTAAAATATTTTGTCACAGTGCTTTTTTTCGTACACATGTCTTGGAAATTTTAACTATATAATTTTTTTTCGAATATTATTTATTTATTATATTTATTTATTTATATTTATTTAATATATACATATTTAAGGAAAATATATATTTTTCCCAGTTTCTTGATTAAGAAAAATTAAGCTTATTGCTTTAATGCGAATTATTTGGGGAAAACCTTTTCTTTAAAAATAATTTTCACGACATACTTTTCGACAGTTTTAATTTTCCCTTAAAAATGTTAAAGGGCCATGAAACATTAACTTATCTAAATATAATTATTAAATACAAAACTGGTTTATTTTTCTTATTTCTCCATACTCTAAAATTTTCTCTAATTAAACTTAAGATTGTTGAGAAACAAATATTACATACCATTGACCATGTTTTTTAATTGCATTTCGTAGAATAAATATTTATTTTACTGAAACATTCTGTTACTTTTCAGATTAAAAGAAGAAAAACAATTTATTTATTTATATCTTTTTACAGGAAAAACTAATTTGTTAGATTTATTTGGCTTAACTAATTTTTCATGTACTTTGTGAAAGAAAAAAAAATATTTTTTGTACTTACAAGGAAATATTCTTTATGAGCTGTGTTTTTAAAATAAACATGTAATTCAATTTTTACATAAATTAGGAAACTAATTAGTTTTACTGTTCCCTATTGTAGATGTTATTTGACTAAATTTAAATACTGAAATTTTTGAAATTGCTAAAAAGTAAAGGCTTCTTTTAGTAATTTTTCATCTCCTTGTGTGAAAATTACCTTTATTTAAAAATATGGTTGTTAAGAGAGAAAAGCAATTTTTCATTTAACCCTTTCAGGGGCACTAAGTAAAAACGATTGAATTTCCTTTTAAATATATATACATCATAAAGTAAACATCCCCTACAAGTCATATTTGATGAAGAAAAAAAATCAGCATGTGGGGATTTTTTTGTGGGTGGTGGCTAGACGTTCTAGCCACTGCGCACATACGTCATGTTCCTTAATTTTCGTATGGAAATAAATATTTATATATTTAAGGAATAAAAATTGAAACTATGCCTTGAAAATGTAATTATAATAATACAATGTAACAATAATTAATTATTACTTAAATTATAATGCCTCTTTACCCTTTTTTATGATTTATTATATATATATACACACATATATGGGCTGTTTAAAATTTGTTTAGAAACCTCTATGCATTAGTAATAAGAAAAAATTATTCACTATTTAAGGAATAAAAATTATAGTTATTCAATTATATTGTAAGTGCAATAAATTATGAAATTGATTCAGTACATAAACTAAAAGACATAATTTCTTACCTTCATATTGTAATGAAATAATCAATTCACAAATTGCATACACAGAAATATGAAAACTTTTAAAATATTAATGTTCTTTAAAATTTGTTTGTTCCTGATCCATATACTGCAGAATCATCATCTGAGGGTAGCTCTTCAAACAGAGCAATAGCTTCATCCAAAGATAAGCTTTTTTTAGGCATTATTGTGATAAAAATTAAGATATATACATTTAATTTAAGATTATTTAGAGAAATTAACTAAATTTAAAAGCTGTGGAAATAAAAATTTATTTTTAAAAATCACGATATAAGAGCAATAGAAAAAAGCAGCCTCTTTCTATACTGTAAACAGAAATACTGAGCTTTTTTGTAAGAACCCTCCCACGCTTGTTTACATCTGTATTTACATTCTGCTATCCCTTACTGTTTATATTTATCACAGTTCACTAACCCCAAAAGACCCTCTTTGATTATCTCAAAGGAAAGAAATTGAGATTCTTTTCCCCAGCAGGTCTTATGGTATCTCCCCTGCCATATGTGCGCGGTGGCTAGAGGGTCTATCCACCTAAAAGATGCTCCTAAAAATCAAACTAAAATTAATGATCTAAGATAATATGTAAATCTGTTGTATTTAAAAGGTGAATTACAGTATATTTACACTACCAAATACTTTTGAATAAAAAATTATATTTCATAAAAATATATAAAAGAAACTTCAAAATTTTTTCCCGCAACTTGCCCATTTAAAAAAGTCATAGGCACATTCTGCTTAAAGTTACTGTAGCGCTGCTGTCTCTATTTCAATTTTAGAAGTACACATTAACTTTTCATATAGGTGGATAGAAAAAGTAGCCACTGCACACCTACAAAAAAATTTCTAAAGTAGGTGGATAGACCCTCTAGCCACCGCCCCTGAAAGGGTTAATAATTACTTTGGGCAAATACGTATTTTTAGAAAGATGATGCTTTAAATTTAAAGAGATTTGAAAAAAAAAAAAAAAAAAAAACTTAACTTTTTATGTACACTCTGTTAAAAGAGTAGTTTAGATTAGAATTAGTAGATATTGTTTGTAGCACAATAATTAGTAGTAATAAGCATATCTTAGTTTCATGGTTAAGAAAAAAAAAAGCTCATAAAATAGACACAATCGATTATAGATTTAATCGATAATAATTGAAGGCAATATACACGCATAAATAGTCTTAAAAAAAAAATTATAAATGTAGAATTATGTTTCTAACGGTCATTTTGAGATTAAAATAGTTGAATAAAAATAGAAATGGGACAACATTTTTTTTTTCTTTTTAAAGTTTATCGGGATCGTGTTTAACATCACGTATAAAATAAATATTTTAGTTTAAAGACCATGAATATCAGAAAACATAACTTCTTAATGTCTGTTTCAACATCCTTGCCTGTTTTCTGAATAAGTATGGTTCCCGATTTCAAAAGTGATTATATTCCCGCAATGCCTTTCGAAAGTGTATCTAGTAAAATGTTTTTGTTAGAATTTCTGTAGTCATATTAATATTTGAGCAGATTTTCTGGTTAAGTACACCGTCTTCCCTGAGATTCCGTAAATAGTTTTAACTTGTGTGTATATCACACAAGTTATATCAATGTGTTTTGTTTCACCGGTGTTTTTTAGATCGAAAAAAAAACTAATTGTCTTCATATGGAATTATTGGTAATTATTGTTGCTATTATAACAATTAATTATTATTACTAGTGGATCTGCAGATCAGGAGCCTCAACGTTCTATTTGCATCAGTTATTATTCAATAGGTCATTTTTATTTATTTCTTATTATATAATAGTATATATTGATTCGATCGACTTATTACCATAATCAGATACATTCCTGAGGGGAGCTGCCGCCCCCTCAACCCCCTGCTGTATCTCTCTTTGTATAAATATTTGTATATCATATAATGTATTACGGAATTGTAAATAATTTCATTTATTTTTGTATAAATTCTTTCAAAAAGGCTTAGTAAGTTGATATAATGCTAATTTTGTGCATGTCTAGTCGTTTTAGCGTTAAAATAGCCTAATTTTCCTTCATAAACGCATTAAAAAGCTCCAATAACTGAAGAAATGGATTTGGCGCCAAATTTGGCGACTGTTTCCCTCCTTGGCGATATTTTTGGCGACCTTGGTGGGAAAATCATTATTAGGGATATACCAAATATGGAAGATCTAATCTCATTGGCTGATGAGATACGAGAATTTTCCAGAACACTCTGGGTTCCATAGAATAGTATAAAAGGAGCATTTCTTTAGCCAAGGCGGCCAATCTCAGATCTGTGTCAGTTTCGTCAAATGCTTGCTTTGCTTTGAGCCTCTTTGGATGAGACTTGCTTTATGTGTTATTGATAAACAGTTTGTACTGTTGTTTTGCTGTTAACGGCTGTTGTTTAAGCTATGTTTACTGGTTGAATTGAAGCTTTTACTTGGTTTATAGACCTGTATTTTTCTGGAACTTTCTGTGAATAAATCACTGAATTTTTGGAAGTTTCGCCTTTAATTCTCGGACAACATACGACTCACCAAGTACGCAACAATATGCATTCTTAATAAACGATGGTCTTGTATTATTTCCCTGAAATTCATAAATACCAAATTTCATAACTATCAAATTTCATACAAACAAAATTACATAGCATATCGGAAATATTTTGCGTAACCTTTAAACTAATTATCAGTTCAATGCCCATAATTTTCAACAGGAAAACATACTTTTAAAATTCTAATAAAATTTCATTATATTTTATGCGGTGTAACCTTGTTAAAATACACTTTTAAGAAATACCGACTATAGACCGTAATAGTGCGAAATTCCTTTATGTATCCCGGAAAAGTGGCCACAGTCATTATAAACGCCAATAATAAGAATAAACTTAATTAATTATAACTCATTAATTTTCAAACTAATTTGACATCATTTGGATGATTACATAGTACATACTCGGAATTATTTAAAACTATACAGCTTATTTCGTGGGACGCATGAACACGTGTACTAAATTGAAAATAAATAACGTGATTTTTGTGGCCGCTATCGCGATACATACAAATTCCTCCCATAGGCCGTAATGATAAGAAAAACTTTGGCGTGTCCCTGTAAACGAACTACAAATGGAATACATACCAAAAACTATACAGCTGATTCCGTGGGGCTCATGAACATGTGTACCAAATTTCAAGTCAATAGCGCTATTTTTGCGGCCGCTATCGCGCGACAGACAGACAGACAGAAAGACACACAGACACAGCCCAAAACCGTTTTGAGTCTCAACAGAGGGCCTCCACTGACGTTTCGGCAATTATATTACTGTTACTATTGTAATTATTAATCAATACCTTTTAGCACGTCTATAATCCACCGTGACTCTGTGATTTGATCCCTTTTCGAGAACATTCCTGCTTTTGGGAGTGCGATGCACTTCTGTTTTTGCTTATCCAGGCTATTGTTGAGTCTCCTAGCTTGAATTGCCCTCTTTTCAATTTTTGATCTGATTTGTAATTTTCCTATTCTGTGTATATGGTTAAAATTTGGTATTTTCTGTTACTTTAAGATTCGTCTTCTTCCTATTTTCCAAGTACCTGATGATTCATTTTACAGCATTCATTCTATCACATTTTGTTTTTCATTCATTCTTCTTTATATATTTATTGTTGCTGATATGTTGGGTTTTAGTATGCTCCTATTACACACAACGATGCTTCACGCAACTTTCATTGAGCCAAGTTTTGCTCCGATTTTTTAAGCCGAAATTCAAAAGAGGGTTGCAATAATTGAGTCAAAAATCGTTCGAAAAATTAATTTACACTGCTTACAGTACATGTCAAGGTGCACCTACTTATCGCTGTTTTAACGGGGCCGACGTAGGAGAGCGAAGAGAACAATGGTGAATGAATTCCCGCTAGCGCTGTTTTTTCTAGGCATGTAAGGAGCTTTCTTCTCATTGACTTATCAAAGTAGAAAAGTTGGCGTTACTAATCAATACCTTTTAATTGTTACTAATTGTGGCGTTACTAATCAATACCGTTACTAATCAATACCATTTTTTCTGACAAGCCAGAAAAAATGTTCGTATTCCCAATTCCTATTATACTACGCGTTGAGTTGATTTGAGCCAACAAAATTGGCTCAAAGGTTGTGCGAAAATACGCTGTGTGTCATAGGAGCATTACAGTAACAATGTTTAACACTGAATCTAAAACTTTGTGATAGTGGGTATTATCTGGTAGCAATTTTCCTTCCTCTGTATTATAGTAATTGACTTCTATTGGCGTGTTCGTAGATTTTCATTGTTCGAGGAATAATTCTTTTATTATGTCTTCAGTCTTTGTTGTTTAACTAAGTAAACTTCATTTGCTCTTATTATTATTTATGACTAAATATTGAATTACTTTACCAATATATTTCTCTTCAAACGCGTTTTCAAATTGTCTCAACATTCTTCACTTTGTTTTTATTTATTTATTTATTTTTTAACTATTAAGATATTATCGACATATACAATAATGTGCATCGTGTTTCTGTTTTGAATAAACAAGGACATGTTTTATTCTAACAGCAGATTTATTTCTTAAATGGTTTAGCTGTTTTAATGTTCTACGATCCTGTAGCTTGTTACAATCTATAAATCGTTGCATTAAGTTTGTATACTAGATCTTCATCGACAACTTTTGTGTATCCCTTTGTCTGTGATATATATATATATAATCGACTTATATGATAAATTTCTATTCTTTATAAACTGATACGATAAACATTACTAACACTTAATTATATAAACATTATGGTACATCTGTACACATTTTTCTTCTTTTTTTATAACGACATGCAATTAGTACGTAAGTAGCGTTGGATATTAATATATAGCCATGGTAAGAAAAGCCCTTATAGTTATTTGTGATACAATGTTTGTTCGTTCTTGGTTATTTAGGTCCTGAAATAGTTTAACGACACTGCATAGGTGTGAATTGCCACTTGAATAAATTATTTATTTGTTCTTTATATTTCCATTTCCCAGCAAAATAGATTCATTGCTACTTTTTTTTTTTTTTTTTTTTTTTTTTGTCGCCGTCTTTTCATTTGGCATTTCTTTAATTGGTTTATCATTCTCTACTATGCCTTATATATATATATATATATATATATATATACATATATATATATATATTACATGATTTAAATATAATTTAATTTCAAAACAGATCAGAGTGGATTGTCTTTAAGTGTGATTAGACGAAATATTTTTCGAAATTTTTCTGCTGGAAATTGTATTATTAAGATGCCGAAGTTTGGATTTTTCATGTTTCTTGCGATAACACAAAATACAGAAGTTTTCTTGTCGTTTAAATTGTTCGCACATTTATCTGTATTAAATGTAACTTATCGTCGGAGCTGATATTTTCTATCTTGGGATTATATTCGTCGATTATCTGGATTTGGATAAGTTGAGAATTAATATTTAGATTCAAATCTTTATCCAAGAGCTCTTACCAATGTAAGAGCCAGTGTAGTGACTAGGAATTGAGAGTAGCAAAATCGCTGACATATGAAAATCTTTTATTTCCTATATGATAAATTGTATTTTCTCCACTATCTCTAATACTTTTAATACATGAGCACTCATATCTGATCTCTCACTTATCTTAATATCGTAATCTTTTCTAAGTTAGAATAATTTACTTGAAATATTTGAATATTTATGCATACTTCTATATGCACTCTATGTATAGTTGTATTTTACTATTTACTGATTGTAAACAAAATTAATCTGATTATCTCGAAGAGAGAGGTTTATAACAACTATTCCTTTATGACCTTTTATCCTCCATTATTCAGATATTTTTTGTTATATATTTTGTGGATACGAGGGTTGCTATTTATATTTCTGGCCTAATAATGAAAAAACAAATATGTAGGATCGAAATTGGTTTTATTGTTTTTCAAAATATTCTCCATGATGATCAATACACTTTTGCATGCGTTTGAACCAATTTTCAAAGAACTTTTTCCAGTCCGATTGAGGTAACTCCAAAACATGCGTTTTGAATGCATCAACCGCTTCTTCGGGGGTCGAAAATCGTTGTCCACGTAATTTATTTTTGATGTGTGGGAATAAGAAGAAGTCATTGGGTGCCAAATCAGGGCTGTACGGCTGATGACCCATCAGTTCGATCTTTCGCTCAGTCAGAAATGCATTTGTTTGAGTCGATGTGTGAGAGCTCGCATTGTCATGATGAAGAATGATTCGCCTGTTCTTCTGCTTTTTTCGAATTTCTCCGATGACTTCTGGCAAACAAATGGTCGTGTACCATTCAGAATTGACCGCCCTGCGTTGCTCTAACGCCACTGTTGCCACATGACCGTTAATGCCGAAGAAACAGGCAATCATTTGTTTCGATGTGCTTCTTCCTCGAACAACTTTTGTTGGTTTTGCCTCGCCTTGGAAGACCCATACAGTTGATTGCTGTTTTGTTTCCGGCTCATATGCATAGATCCATGATTCGTCACCTGTGTAGATATTATACACAGCCTTTGATGTACCTTGAACGTATTTTTCCAACATTTCCTTGCACCAATCGACACGAGCCTTTTTTTGAGCGTTTGTCAGATTATGCGGGATCCAACGCGAACAAATTTTTTTTTACGCTCAAATGTTCATGCAATACTTTATTGATGCTAGTCATACTAATGTCCAAAGACGCCTCAATCTCACGGTATGTCACATGACGATCTTGCTTTATCAGTTCACGCACAGCATCGATCTTTTCTGGCACAACAACAGATTTTGGACGACCTGCACGGATTCGTCCTGGATCGAACATCGACCACGATTAAATTCGTTATACCAATTTTTTACAGTGCTGTAGGATGGCGCTTTATCGCTGTATAAAGAATTAAGTTCATCAAAGCATTCTTGTCTTGACAATCCACGTCGAAAGTTATGAAAAATAATCGCACGAAAATTTTCACGATTCAATTCCATTTTTTGAAAGAGAAGAACTTTTCAATTTACTGTCAACAACACAAATAAAGCTATAATGGTAAATCGTCTGCTGAATTTACGTTTAAAAATATCAAACTTTCGATTAAAATCGTCTGCGGTCGCCTAGCAACACTTACTGTTGCCAAGGCCAGAAATATAAATAGCAACCCTCGTATTCCGTAATCAAATCTAGAATATCACCTTTTTTAAGACTCATACCCATCGTGAATTTTACACGCATAGTTATTTTAATTATGTGTTTCTAAAAAATAGATTTTTATACTGAGAAGGTTACCTGGTTTTATTTAATTTATTATCATTTTATGACGATGTGCAAATTTTACTGATTCATTTTGTTTAAGTCTTGGGGTATCTTTTAACCACCAGTTGATTTATAATACACGTTAATCTATCATTGTCATTTAAAAAGTAAATTACATCAAAATCTCCTTCCATTTTAAACATAATGTTTTAAGACAAATTAAAGTTTTCTTATATAAAGTTTTCGTTTATAAGTACCTTTTTTATTTATTTTATTTTAAATATATAGAAATATTTAGGTTTGCACACTGCAAAAAAATTGTAACGTTACCCCAAGATATCAGAAATGTTCGTAATTTTTAAAAGTATAGAGCACGTTCCTGGAAATAATGAGTTATACTGTTTGAGATGATCCTCATTTAAGCATTTCATCGATATTTTTAATGCTATAGCTTTCGGTTATAGATAGAACCAAGGAACATTAATAAATATTGGGCAACTACTTGCCCAAAACTTATTGCAACGATCTGCGATTTTTTTTTTTTTTTTTTTTACAACGTAAACATCTCAAATGTGTAAAAGCTTGTTCTCAGTTCTATTAGCTTCTCCCATCTTAACTATTAAAAAAAAAAATATATATATATATATATATATATAATACAAATTAAGAAAAGGCAGGTATAATCTACATATGTACACTTTATATATATATATATATATATATATAAGATTTAAAGAGAGTGAAATGTGTGAATTTCACATAGGTACATAAATTAAATAAATCTAAAGCAGATCTGAAATCTTAAGAAACTATAAAGTAACAAACAAACCAGATTTGAATTAAATGTCGCTTTTGAAATAGCCTGAGAAATGAGGTCACCCTAAATCACAATAGGATATGATTAACTCCAAAGTTAATAAGAAATACCTTTATAGTCTTGATATGGAAAATCGAATATCAGTACTGTAAAAAACCCCATCAAAAATCTTTTTTTTTTCTTCTTAATTCGGAATTCTCATTAAAAAAAATAAACTAGAAAACTACCACTATATTTTTACTAAAACATCCATTCTAAAACTACCGGTATCCAACTGAGAACAAAAAACTTCGAAACTTCCCTTTAAACTTCCTTTTAGATTCTAGATCTAGACAGGAACAAAAATGCAAAGCTAAATTCAAACAAATGGCAACTTTTTTTTTTTTTTTTTTTTTTTTTTTTTTTTTTTAAGCATCAAACCAATTCCCTTATGCTTAAATTTACATTTTCACTAAGATCATCGACAGCTAACTCTAAGACCCAACAGGTGTCTTCCAATCTAACATAACACCATGGACAGGTACATGTAATTTCAAGCTCTTGTATCCGAAACAGATTACGTGAGGCCTGACAACTTACAAAGGTAATATATATCTTATGTATTTACGAAAGCTGATTGTTTATACTTTCTCTCTCTGTATATATATATATATATATATATATATATATATACACACACACACATACATATATATATACATATATATATATATATATATATATATATATATATATATATATATATATATACATACATATGTATATACATATATTAATTATTGATTGTATAATCTTAAATTGTCAGAATATCAGATTTTTCTGCAAGTGAAAAAAGACTTTTTTCTTTAACTTATATAAATAATCTGTGGCAGCAGCGGCTCGTTAACCGAAAGTAGGTGAATAGTTGAAAAATAATATTTAAGTAGTTTTAATGAATATTTTTTAAGCATAATTAAATCTAAAAATTAACTAAAAATATCCATTTTATTTAAATGTACATTTATACTTTATAAATGAATACAGTGTAAAATATTATGTGAATTGATTCTTCACCTATTTTCTCTCCGCAGTTCGCTAGTGATCTGTGAATTAGTCTGTGAATGCGTAACATTAATTATTCTGTATTTTGTTAGTCATTTATGTCTGTATTATATTAATTTACATCTAAGGTTTAAATTATTTGCATATTAATATTAATTAACAGTAATTAAAGCCTGGCATTTTCATACAATGGGTTAACAGGATTAAAAAGAATATAGACATATATTTTAAAGGACATTTTAAATTGTTGTAAAGCAAATATAAGTTTTCCTGTACAAAACAATTCACGGATTTATCAAAAAAAAAAATGTCACTGCACATTAGCTTAAATCAAGTTAAATACGAATATAAATGTTTTGTATTTAAACTGCATGATGAAAGAGAATGAAGAAACCTTTTCAATCTGGTAATGACAATTTAACATTCATTTACACGTTTTTTCAGATTACATTGTTCTTCCCATTCCATTATTTGAGTCTTTCGTAAAAGAAAGATTTAGCAAAACAAATAAGATAAAATTAAAGTAACTTAAAACATTTAAACATTGTAAACTGAGTACTTTTCAAATGTACATTTCATTTTAGATGTAAAGCAAACATCAGTTTACTTTCAAAGAGTTAATTTAGAAACATTTCCTTTTACCAAATAATAGAATGAATTGATAAGAAATAAATAACTAGAATGAATTTCTCGGCCTCTTACTTTAATGGACAGAATGCATCATTAAGATTTTTATTTATTTATTTATTGGCATTAAACATTCCCGTCTTCTTAAAGAATGATAAACATATTTCAAATAATTCAAATAATTTTACATGATTAGCATGATTATCTTTCAAAGAATTAACATTTTGATGCACAAATCTTTTCTCCTTTTTTTTTTTTTTTGAGCAATACACCAGAAATATTTATTATTTATGATACATGAATGAGAAAGAATATTACTTCTAGAAATAATTTTAGCTAAATAATGTCATAGTTAATCTGAATAAATTTTTAACTATTATATACAGAGCATAATAATTCAAATATACCATTAACTGACGAGTTAAAAATAATTATATATATACAGGGTGACCATAATCAATCTTACCCTATTCAGAGAACACTGTAGCTGTACCTAATATGCGTATTGTGTCAAAAATTTGTATATAGACATTTCAAAGGATGCGCTCAAATGTGCTGTAAAAAAAATAATAATAATAATAACTAAATAAAAAAAAAAAAAAAAAAATAAGTTTAAAATTTTTTCCGCTCTGAAGGGAAATGCGTCAAAATACAAACAAACTGCAAGTTTTAATACAAACAACTTTATTTATTACAGATTAAATTGTAATTTGTTACAAGTTACAGACTTTTTATCAATGGAGATCATACTGTTTAATGAGGACCCCATCATTAAGTGTTCAACAGCTGATCTTAGCTGGTCGCCATTGATCCCCCGCACAGGGAATGTTGTACGGTATTTCAAATCAGCCAAAGTTACAAAATTTCTTTGAAAATCCAAGCTTTTTAAATGCCCTCATAACCAAACATCTCACATATTAAGTTTGGGAGAACAATCCTGCCAGGAGCGGAAAATTAACGGGTAATCACTCTGTCATCAGTATAATTTTGCGGCAAAAACCTTTGCAAAATGTAGCAATAACAGTTTTAAATATCGTATGGTTTGAAAATGTTCAAATAGAGCACAGTTATTTAATTCATAACATTTCAAGCATTTTGACTGTAATGCTCGTTCGTATTTTGACGTTTGTTCCCTCTGAGCGGAAAATTTAAAATTTTTATTTTTTATTTTATTTTATTTATATAGTAATTTATTTATTGCAGAACCCTTGACCGCAGCCTTTGAAATGTTTATATACATTTTTTTTTTTTTTTTTTTTTTTTTTACTCAATAGGCATTTTGTTGCAACTAGAGAGTGCTCTGAGTAGGCCAGGTTTAACTGTGGCCATCCTGTATGAACATACAATTAGGTTGTCCCTAAAATGAGGGGAAAATTTTCTTTTTTCTTCTTCTTCGTTTTCTTCTTTTTATTTTATTTTATTTTATTTTATTTTATTTTATTTTATTTCTTTAACCATAAACATCTTTTAGCAAAATATCAGCTCTGAGGTATAATGTTAACACGTATTGAATTGACGAGGAAACCCTAATATAGATATTAGGGTTTTCCTGTCAAACTATGTTATCGTTATCTGAAAGAGATACATTCAATATTTCAAGTAATATAATAAGGTTTTGATAATATCCTAATATTATGCTAAAAAGTGTTTAGGGTCAAATAGAAAAAAAAAAGGATTTGGAAGATAAGAGTATCTTCCAAAGTAAACTCACAAACACACACACACACACATACATATATGTATATATATATATATATATATATATAAAGTAGCAAAATACCGAGGATAAATAGACATTAACCCCAAAACACATGAGGCAGATCTTCAGGAGAGCCCTCCCCTCCCCCATGTAGAGAATGAAATATGAGAAGTTTCTGACGAAACGTTGGCTATGTAGCTAAAAAATATGTTTCTAGTCCCCGACTTCTCACAGATGGAAGCAAAACCATATAGCAAACAAATTGAATTAATACAAAGCATTAAAAAGTAATTAAATTCATAAATGAAGTACAAAAGTAAATACAAAAATACAAGAATATAAATAAATACAAGGACAAACTTAAATAGTCAGTAGATTGAGATATATTGACCCCACCCCCTCACACCATCAAGAATATAGAACCCGTTTCAGCTGGTAGAGCCAATTACCAGTTTTTAAATGTCGCCTGAAATGCATACAAAAATCCTTAAACTAGATTGTAATAAAAAAGAGTGAAATGTTTATTGAGTAGGAAGACAGTTTTAATGAGAAAGGGCCTCACAAAGTAAACGAGTCAATAAAGTTTGGTACACCTCTGGCCATTATGTAAGCATTTATTCTACTTGACATTAATTGATAGAGTTGGTAGATGTGCTTCTGCGAGATATCGTGCCAAATTCTGTCCAAATGGTGCGTTAGATTGGCAAAATCCCTAGTTGGTTGTAGGACCCTTTACATCGTGCTCCAAATGTTCTCAGTGGGAGAGAGACCCGGTGACTTTGCTGGCCAAAATAATGTTGTACAAGCAAGAAAAAAAGCAGTAGAAACTATCTCTGTGCGCGGACGGGCAGTATCATGCTGAAATATACGATAAGGATTGCGTGATCTGAAGGGAAACATAAAGGGACGTTGAATGTCGTCGACATACCGCTGTGCTGTAGAAATGCCACGGAAGACAACCAAAGACGTTCTTCTATGAAATGAAATTACACCCCAGACCATCATTACTGATTTTCGGGCCGTATGTCTGGCGGCATTCGGGTTGAAATCCTTTTCTTTTTCCGGGGCGTCTCCAGACGCGTCTTCGCTGGCCATCGGGGCTCAAATCAGCGACTCACCACTGAAGACAATTCTAATCCATTCAGTGATATTCCAGTTCAAACGATCCCGATATCACTATGCAAACATGCTTGTCGGTATACAAAGTTTAATTGAAATCCGCAGGGGCGTAGCGTGAAAATTTGATTGGGGGGGGAGACCCGACGTTTGGCGCCCTTTCGTATTCCTCATTTGAAAATGCCACCCACATACTTTCAAGAGTGTTGCCAACCGACGAGAGGGCCTGTGCCCCTCTCGTCGGTTAATACATACCCCCCCACCGTCCTCTCCTTCGGGGCATTATTCCTAAAATCTGCCAAGAAAAAAAAAAAAAAAAAAAAAAAAAAAAAGAGGCTGTTTTTTTTTTTTTTCCCTCCATTTAGTAGCTTTTTTTTTATACTTCTTTGGAGCACTTAAACTATATTAATTAAAAACGAAAAGTAATCGGCAAGCAACGAAGTCAGTAAAGGTTTTTTCATGTATTTAGTTTAGTAATTCTTTGGAGCATTCTAAATTTTTTCAGAGAATCTATATATTAATACGCAGACATGAAATTCCTCTTACATTTTTAGCCTATTCAATAAAAGGAAGGGCTTACAAGTAGTATCGTTCGAAAGATATAGTTAATGCGTGCTTTGCAGAAATAAATACATTTATTCGTGCTTTGCAAAAATAAATACATTTATTCTCGTATGAGACTAAACAAAAGCATCTTTCTTAGGACAACCAGAGTATTGGTTTGAGATAAAGTAGAACAACTGAAAAAGATTTTTCCCCCTTTTCCAACAAGTTTAAAGATATTACATTATAATTCAGGTAAAACATAAAACTTTCAAAATAAATTATAAGAAATGAAAGTAGTAACTGTTCCTAAGGAAAGCAACTTTATGTTTTTAGAGTGGATAATACCTAATCTCACCGACAGCCGTGGCCCATGTTACTCTATGGGAAAGTTTGATTTCATGATTACTCATTACATAATGTATATTTAAATTCTGTTTTCACATTTAGAAAATTTACAATCGTTTATTTATTTTTAATGTAGTTCTAAGTTCAAAAATCTGAATTTTCAATATGTGCATTTTTCTCTTTCTTTCTTTCTTTTTTTTTTCTTCTTTTTTTTTTTTTTTTTTTTTTTTTTTTTTTTTTTTTACCGCAAAATGAAATATTAAAAATTTATCAATTTTTGGAATATGAGTACGAAAAACATAAGCCTTACACATTTGTGCTGATCTGTCTAGTCTTTCGAAAGAAATTAATTACTTAAAATCTCTTGCTCTTTCTCGAGGCTATAATCACTCTATTATTAATAAAGCTTTATGTAAATTCAAGAATCTAAACGTTTTGATACCAAATTGAACGATCACAGTCTCATTCCAGTTGTTTTACCTTTTTATTTATCACTTTCTTTTAAAACTTCTAAAATTCTCTCTCCGTTTGGTTTTAAAGTCATTTAGAAAACCCGTCAACAAAATTAAATTATCTTCTCTTAAAGATCCCATTCCTACTGAAAACCGTTCTGGCATTTATTTAGTCTTATGTTCGTTGTGCAATTTAGTTTATATTGATCAAACAAGAAGGTGTTTGAAATATAGAATAAATGATCATCATCGAAATGTTCGTAATGAAGAGATCTCTAAATCTATTGCTTCCCACTGCTGGGCTCATAGTCATCGTTTTGATTTTTCTAAAACTAACATAATTTCATCTCCTGTCTTCTCTTCCCATTTGAATATCCATGAAGATTTTTACATATTTAAAAATTCGAAAAATTTTCTTAATGATATTTGTTCCACTTCATTCTTGTCTGATGCTATGAAATTACTCACATTAGTTCAATTTTCCTTTAATTTTGAAATTTTTAGATTTTGTTCCCTTTTTTAATGTAATTTACTTAGGTATTTATTTGTTTTCTTCTTTTATTTCATAATTATGTAGGGCTGACACTAGGCTAATTTGACATGGTGCCCTTTTAAACAGTTTTTAGCATCCTGTGGCCTTTTTTCAACATATTTTAGCGCCTGGCAGCCCTTTTAAAAGAAATTTTGGTATAAAGTAGCCTTTTCTAACATTTTAAATGTTTAGAGGCCTTTACATTCCCCCCCCCCCCGGCTTTTAAACTTTATTAGCAGTAGTTCTTCAGCATTCCTGGAATAACAAATGCATACAGCCTATATATATATACAAGGAAAATTAGTAATTTACTTTTGTTACGTACAAAAATCATAACATAGAACATCGCAAATTATGCAAATAATGCCCCTTTTTATTGAATTCCCCCAGGCGGCCCTTTTATTTTAGAGTCAGCACTATTCTCCTCACACTAGTATTTATGTTTACATTCATCTGTATATATTTTTGCTGCTCACTTAAAGCGATTTTGTGTGTTTCTGCTTTGACTGCAGCACTTGTGCCTACTTTTTTCGCAAGACGAAGGATCGTGTGTTCTTTCGAACCGAAACAATTATTGCAAGTTTATTGAATTTTATGGTGTTTATTCAAAGTTTTGTAATTATTGCTTTTAAACGCCAGGTCTGTGGTGTTTTCTTATTATGAAATTAGGTATTGTTCACTCTTAAGGAAAAAGAAAATCAGTAATTTATTTATTATTATTATTTTACATATTTAAACCAATTAAAAAGCGTTTTTCTTTTTTCCCATATTGTGTGAAAAATATTTTAAGAAATGTAGTAGCCATTGCTAAGGAGCGCGACAGAATTAGCGCATGCCTTTATGTGGAAGAACATACTAAAAAAGAGTCCCATTGTCCAAAATTAAATCTTTTTTATACAGAAATTTATATCTTACTTAGGTGTTGGTGTCGGTGTTTGGGAAAAATTCCGAGTGACTGTTCTAGGGTCCTAGGCCTGAGGGGGAATGCCTTCTGTTGAGGTCTTTCTGTGGAATCCTAGCGCGTATTTACGCAAGTTTCGGAGAAAACCACGGAAAATTCCGAACGACTAGGCCGACAAGCGAGATCTGGGATCGTACTCGGCACCTCACGTCTACCTACTTGACAGAAAGATTGTGGATTCAATAATCGAGCCAATTGAAGATTATCATGAAAGTCAGTCTCTGGTGCACATAAACTCTGTCGTAGCTGCAATATCCTCCATGCTCCATGCAAATAATACCTCTGGAAGATACTGAAGCGGGGGAGCCCTCTTCCGCAGAAGATAAAAATTGTGATGGCTTGTCTTCGGATTGCCACAGGGGCGTTAATCCCAAACCGTCGCCAATTGCCCAATATGTGCCTATTAATGCAACGTTAAATCAGCTTCCTTGCGCTATTTCATGTCACGAAACACTAGTTGAATTCTATAGACTTACAAATATTTCAAAACCCGTAAGCGATGAAACTAAAATAAAAAATATGCTTAAAGGATCACTTAGAATGAAAAATTGTTAGTGAGAAATCGTTATAACCAAATCAAACCTTATCTAATTTCGTCTTTATACAATAGCCATAACGTACAATAAACTGCTTTTTTTTTTTTTTTTTTTTGGAGCTAAGGTCTTGAAAAAACGTAATTTTAAATCTTTGGAGGTGAGAAAGCGATTGTGCATACTTACGAGTCAGTTGTAAGTATCTGAAATGGGAGAAGGGCGCCGCAGTCGCCTCAGAGCGTGAATTTGCTACGGTCAGAAATTTCAAGGGTCGTTGCATGGTAAGCGAACATGCTGTTGTAGGTGCCTAAACAGGGAAGGGCGCTGCTCAGCTGGAGTTTGCTGCAAACTTATTCTTAAAGTGTCCTGAATACGATCAAAGTTTACAACAGTCTTTTGCATGGTAAGCGAACAGACTATTGTAAGTGTTTGAAATGGGAAATCATGCCATAGGCGCCCCCAAACAGGAATTTGTTATAATCAGATTTTTTAAGGGTCGTGATAACGAAGAGAATTTTCAAGGATAGTTTGCACAGCAGGAAAATTGGTTGTTATACACGTTTCAAAAGGCTGTTTTAGACGTCTAACTAGTTAAGAGGGCGCCACCTAACGGGAGTTTGCTACAGTCAGACATTTTAATGCGAACTTTTCTTGCTGGTCGGTGAACCAGTTGGTTGCCGAAGGAAGCTTCTGATGCATAAAAATCTTAAGTGTTTTTGGTAACTAACGATAATCAACAAAATTATGATCCACTTTCAAATGAACTTCAAGGCGCAAAACAGCGCCCCAGAAACCTCATTATGCCTTTGAAGGTGCCTGAACAGGGAAGGGCGCCGTTCAGCTGGAGTTTGCTACTCTTAAAGGGTCCCGAATACGATTAGAATTTTCAACTGTCTTTTGTACGGTAAGCGAACAGGCTATTGTAAGTGAGCAAAACGGGAACTCATGCCATAGGCGCCCCCAAACAGGAATTCGTTATGATCAAATTTTTTTAAGCGTCATGAATACAATAAGAATTTCCAAGGGTCGTTTGCACGATAGGAAAACAGGCTGTTTCAGGCGTCTAACTAGTTTAGAGGGCACCGCAGGCGCCACCAAACGGGAGTTTGCTACAGTCAGACACAACTTTTTTGCTGGTCGGTGAACCAGTTGGTCAGCTTGTGATACATAAAACTCTTAAGTGTTTTTGTTAAATAACGATAATTAACAAAATTATGATCCACTTTCAAATGAACTTTAAGTCGCAAAACAGCGCCCCCAGAAACTTCAATATGCCGCCCTATTTTTTAAAACATTGGGGGGGGAGACTCCCCCCCTCCCCCCCCTCAAGCTACGCCCCTGGAAATCCGCACAAGGGGTTCTGTGAGCTCCACCGCATTTCTCTGAGCCGCCTATTGGTGTTCTTTCATACCACTGGAGTACCAGTTGCTCGTAGGATCGATGACAATAATAAATTGGAGCATTGAGTAATGCTCTGACGATTAATTGGTCCTCTCGCTAGGTCGATTGCTTTCTCCTTGACACTGTGTTCGGCCATGGTTCACCCATTCCTGTCAATATCATCTAATAGTGGTCTCGCTCCTATCCAATTGTCAGACAATCCGCCGATTAGACAAACCGGCTTCTTTGAGCTCAACTGCACACTTCTTTAAAATCTGACATCTGCGCATATTTCTTTGCGCAACTGTATGCGAGGCAAAGTACTCTTTCTGAGTAGAAGGAATAAAATTCTCGAAGAATTTATGACCTGGAATCAAAATTTCTCATTTTTAATTTTCTGCCAATTGCACAGTTAGGATGCGCTGCAGCGTCTCATGCTAATTCGATGGCAGCCAAACTTTAAAATTTTGTATTTTCCATCGAAACCTGTATACATGTCAATTTGTGTCCAATTTGCATTAATCCTTGGTGCGTCGATTTTTTATTTTCTAGAGTGTATTTTTCTGCATAGGAATATACATATCCTTTATATACAAATGTATTTTTTTATACTTGAAAATAAAATAAATTATATAGTCCTGTCACAAGTTCTGTACAATAAAATAAAGCAACCACTATATTTTTTATGTTCTGGACATAACACCGCTGTGTAATTAATGGACTGGAATACTTATTTTTGTATTTTAATTTAATATTTAATATTTCAACTGAAAAAAGCAGCTACATGAACCGTAAATAATTGTCCTTTTCTTAGCAGTTCAAGTTACTGTAGGTAATTTTGTTATGATATTGTAATATTTTTCTCCGAAATAGTTTCGCTTATTTTATTGTAAAATTTGTAATCTGCTAAGAAGGCAAAATATCGTCAAAATTACTGGCATCGCTTACACTGCAGCTATCAGAATTACATCCTGTCAGATTTTCTTCACTTTTGACACATTCACCGAAATTTTCTGCTTAAATCTTCATTTCCCACAAAAATGAAAATTTATGTAATCTTTTGTAAAATTTATTCATTTAAATGTAACAAAATATTATTTGACTCTTTAAAAAAATTCTGTACAAAAATGGAAAAGTTCAGAGCAAAACAAAACGAAAAACGAAATACGGCGCATTGTACAGTCGGTAACAAAAGTCTCCGAACACTAGTAAAAATTCCTATATAAAAAAAAGTACACTTAATGCAGTTTGGTAAATAAAACCTTGTCGAATCCTGTTCTTAGTCAGTCTAAGAACAGGATTCGACAAAGATTTATTTAACAAAACTGTATTAAGTGTCCTTTTTTTAGATAGGAATTTTTGCTAGTGTTGTGAGGTATAGCAAAATTAGCTACAATTAAAATTCCACTTTACGAGTAAAACATGAATGTGAAGAATTTAGGATTCGGCTGATCAATAGAGTTAGTTCCTGGGATGAATGAAATGGTAATATGCTAATATTCTGAAAGTAACTGGTATAAAAGGAGAAGGAAGATTGCCTTTGGGAGTTAATTGGAAGGAGAATAGGAGAATTAGTTGGAGGATGGTAGTAGGGAGGTAGCCGAGAGAGGTAGATGGTGAATTAGAAGTAGAAGGGGGTTGGAGGAGTTAGTTGTTAGCGGATATAGTTGAAGATAGTAAGTCGCGTAGTATCATGGTGTCAGGGAATCCTCCCACATACGAAAGATTACTAAGCAGTAAGAGTTAATGAAGTTAAACGAAGTAATTGAAATTATTTGTGGTTAATTAAGTAAATTAAAAGTATTTAAGAAGGCTGCCCATTGAAAGTTATAAAGATATTTAATGTAGTTATAGTCCAACGCCCACCTTTCTATTAAGCTCAAATAAAAGCTCATTTATTTTATAAATTGACTTTGTCATTACTTCATAAATTTAATTAAGTTTCAGCTTCAATCAAAAGTTAAATAGATATGATGTCTAGATTTCGTTCGTCAGTGTTCGGATACTTTTGTTACCGAATGTATCTCACAGATATAAACTAGCAAACGTATCACCAAAGAGAAAAAAAAATCCTGCTGAAACTTATTCTAGGAAGATTCCAAGCGACCACGTGACCAGAGAAAGAGATATTATCCAGGTCAAGGTCGTGATATTCCCCCTCTATTCAATTACCAGAGTTCATTTTTTTTGTGAGATACAGCGCACCCGATGGAGTGTTTTAAGAATATTCGTAAGACCAAAGTGAATACTCTGCTCTAGAAGCACGCGGATAGCAGACATCCGCATTTTTTTTTTCGGAAAATCTTCACTGTAGAAGAAAAATTGAAGAAGCAAAATGACAAGGTGTTAGATTGCAGTTCCAGAGCTGAAGAAAAGGATAGAGGTCCCTGCCCTGTTTCAGGTTTTCTTATAAAGTTATAACCAGGCTACATTTTTGTAAAAAAGGTGGTGAAATGTCAGCTAGAAACTACCAGAGCGACAATCTGGAACAAGTTTCGAAGCCCTTAAGAAATACTTTGTTCGCTTGAAAGCACTGGATATTGCAGTAGGATTCAGCAATAGCGCAAAAGGGGAGAACGAGCCAGCGATTGTGTGAGAACAACTTACCAGAGTTTATTCTAGCTGATCATTGGCTATCAGGAAGCTCAGATTTGAATCCTCTGGTACCATCTTTTGAATGTTTTAGAGCAGAACGCTTGCAGTAACCCCTATAAATATATTGATACTTTTCAGCAGAAGAAATTCCGATTAAAGTCGTGCTTTCCACTATAGATTAGTGCCTGGTGCGTTTGAAGAAATGTGTAAAGGCAAGAGAAGGTCAATTTCACTTTTTTTTTCTCTGTAATCTATTATAAGTAATAAGTAAAATGCATGCAAAATTTAAATTCTGTTTTATTTTCCATAACAACTAGACTTTGCTAATTAGTAGACAGAACTTTTGGCAGTAGTATGTACATGGCACTTATTTAATATAAAAAATTTTATATCAGAGCTTTTCTGATTTTATTCATAAAAAAATCAAATAAGATAAAAAAAAAAGTCTGATAAAAATATTTTAAAATTTTCTTTTTTTTTTTCTTTTAATTTAAATAATAACATGATTATCATGAAATTAACGCTATATCAATGTTTTAATTGTCTGTAAATATGTAGTCGTATATTTACTACTAAATAAAAAATTTATTTATGTATATTTATAATTTAAATATATATATACAAGTATTGGTTCTGGAATTCAGTTCATAAAAGACAAAGTTCTTTTTTTTTTCTTTTTTACTTTGAATTCAAACATTTATTTATTTATTTATTTATTTTTTTATCAAAAGAGTTTTATTGAAGATTTTGTTTTTTCAAGTTTAAAGAGAGTAATTAATTTAAAACAGTTAACTGAAACAAAACAGAGAGTTTTGTTTCAATTAAGGTAAGAGCACCAGTAGTGAACACTTAAAGGACATTTTCCAACTATTTTTGTGCAATTCTTTAAATTTTAGAGACTCAAAAAATAATTAATGTTTTACACCTTTATTAACTTTTTCTTTATACGACTGTCTTACGAAAATTGCTAATTGTAGCATTTATATATGTAAAAAAAAAAAAAAAAAAAAAAAAAAAAAAATCCTGAAAGCCAGTAGTGGTCCCTTTTTTGTTCCAGTGGTGGACCCCTTTGAATTTTTCTTTTAAAATTAAGGTGACCAAACGTTTCTATTTCTTGAGGACGAAATGTTTTAGCAGATTTTCCCTACATACATGAATCTTCGTTGGGGATCACATTTAAGTTTGAAGTTTGAGTATTATTTACGTCGCAGTAGTGCTACACTATTGGTAATTGTCAACGGTCTGGGAATCCTTAAAAAATCTAGGCCGTGCAGGTACAGTCGGTAACAAAAGTGTCCGAACACTAGCGAAAATTCCTATGTAAAAAAAGTACACTTCATACGGTTTTGTTAAGTAAATCCTTGTCGAATCCTATTCTTAGTCAGTGTAAGAACATGATTCGATAAGGATTCATTTAACAAAACCGTATGAAGTGTACTTTTTTTACATAGGAATTTTTGCTAGTGTTAGGACACTTTTGTTACCGACTGTATGTGATCACAAATTCCTCCATGGCTCCTCTGCTTCTGCGACTTTGAGAGGTACAATTTAGGAGAGAATATGGGGGATATTGGGAATGCGACGTATTTTACGTGCACCAGCCACCATTAGTGTACATAGTGTTATCAGTAGCCACCTGTATTATTAGTGTCAAATCCCAAATTCCTAAACATTAAAATACAAACTAAATATATAAAACAAATGTAACAATAAATGTAAAAGATAAGGTAAATTTATAAGACACTTTAATAGTAGTGGACACTTTTAAACTGGGAAAAAAAAACTTTTTTTAAAATAAATGTTTAACTCACATTCAGTATTGAGATAATAGCACTTTTTTATAAATGTAAACAGTACGAACTTTTATATAAACAGTACGAACTTTTTGAAATATTATCACATATTATTATTCTGAGGTAGGTGAGCCGAATTTCGTTTGCATACTATCTGCTCATTTCGAGCGCATTTCTGATAACTTCTGATATCACACAACGGAAATCAGTATGCAGAAATCCTTTATGATATTAATTTTGATTTTTTAAACGACATATAGCATTGCTTAGAGTAAAATATTTATAATAATGTATCTCATCACTGCTTGTAATGAAAACAGTGCCAAATACTGGGTCAATTTTTCCTTAAGGGATATTTTAGTATAAACCAATAATGGATAAAGCAGCGTACATTGTAAAAAATATGTCCAATTTGCTGCCAGATATTCTCTGTAATTTGAGAAAATACGCGTAATTTACGAAAAAATTACGTTGCCAGAACTTTTTTTTTCAGATTGCAAAAAAATTCTGGCAGCAAATAGGACATATTTCTTACAGTGTATGTTCTTAATATTGGAATACAGCACAGTCTTTATAGCTAAAAACTTGAAACATGACTTTGGAAACATGCTGTGATTAAATATATTGCAGTATCAAATATTGTACATGGAAGGTCAAAATTATTTCAAGATGACAAAAGGTGATTTAACGGTATATAAAATTTAAGATATTTCTCAAATTCTTTCTTCATTTTTTTTCAAATTTAAGATTCTCCGACTCTACTGAGATATTAAAGTCGATATTTAGAAACAAATATTCTATATTTATACACGGTAATTTTTAGAACTTTAAAATTCTATCAATTACTTGTTTGTAAAAACAATATATATATATATATATATATATATATATATATATATAGTATGCATTAGGAAAATTAATATTTTTCATATTAAGAAGTAATCATCGTAAAACTAGAATCTATGAGAATGGAGATAAGTTTCTTTCTTTCTTTTTTTTTTTATTCTAAATGTAATGCATATAATTAACTTTAAGATTTTAACATTGTCTTAAACAAGCTAAATTTAAAGATAAAATCATTTTTTTCTTTTTTTAAGTAGAACAAACTACTCTTCTGCAAATCACTTGAAATGATTTGTGTTTATGAAGTTTCTAAAGTTATTTTAAGAAACATTTTGCATCAAAAGTAAAATTAAGTATAGAAATCTAAAGTGCAAATCTAATTACTTATTTACGGGATATTATATTTTAATAGTGCTTCATAATACTCAAAATTAAATTAATAACGCTCTTGAGCACGCGCCTCATTTAGAATTGTCAATTGTTCTTTCAAGTGTGTTTACAAATATGAACTTCAAACACAATTGGGTAAGGCTATGTTTCCGAGATATTCAGTTGTTAATAATACAAAGAACGAGCATAGAAAATAGTTAGTAATAACTAATTTCAAAATTTCCTACTATTTCGATTTGAGTTTCGTTTTTTTTAAATCGTTTTAAAAATAAAAATTATAGTTATATTACATATATATATATATATAAGATAAAACTTAAAAACTAGATGAAATAAAACTTGAATTTTTATATATAAAACTGGAACAGAGTACTTATAAACCGAAGCGTAATTGCAACAAAAGGAAATATACAACTACAAAAAATAAACATACTAACCGAGGATAAATGGAAGTTAATCTACATACATCCATAAACACATATATATTTCATCGATAACTGTTATAAAATTGTTGAGAATTATTTATTTTGATGTTGTTTGCTTCTGCGTACGTTGGAATCAAATTGGATTTTACGCCTACAGCATTAATACGACTAAAAGAAAAGACCCTCCCTGCTTCGTTAAAATTTTTACCATGGAAAATCATTTATTTAAAAATTGATTTCAGTTTACCCTTTATTTATAACAACGAAAATGAATTATCAGAGAAATTTGAATTTTAAATATTTTATTGATCTACATCTCAATTATTTGTTGTAAAACAATGCTAAGTCATACTTGGTAATATTATAATTTATTCTGGAGTACTGTTAGTCCAGCCCTTTTTTTTTCACAGCAGTATATTTTAAAAGCATTTTTTTTATCTTCTTTCAACGCAATTAGATATTTTAGAAAATTTCTCTAAAATCATGCTGGTTTGAAAAATGTGCATGGCTAACAGTACTCGGGAAGAAATTATAAATATTTCCAGGTACGCTATGTGAACAATTATGTTATCAGTTTATAAATATCTAGATATCGAAAAATAAAGCACATGCGTAAACCATATGAGTATTTTATATGTAAAAAAAACTTTTTGCAGTTTAAATAGCATGATTTGTAATACTATTGCCTAGACAGTGAAGGGGCAGCATGCAATTTCAGGATGAGACCGAAATAAAAATGAATTATAAATTTAACTGATTTGTAACTACAAAAAGAAATGACATAGAAAGTTATAAGCAGTCCTTAAAATATAAAAAGGCATAGAAATATTCTATGCCTTTTATATTTCAAGGACTACTATTAAAAAAGGGAAAATTTTGGAATAAATCTTTGCAAAAAGAACTACGCGAAGACGAAGAATACACTCTCCCTTTACGCTATTTCCAAATACATATATCTTACATATATTAAATCGCATTGTAAGTGAATTATTTGGCTGTATATTATAATATATACTATTTCTTAGTTCTCTTGTCTATAGGATGTCTATTTAAATCACTGTAAAATCGCAGTTACTTAATTTATAACATGTGAAATTACTCTTTTTAACACGCTTTTATTAGCTTCACTTGTATGTATGTATGTTTGTATGTATGTCTGCATGCTTGTAACCGCTCTGGGAGCAAACAAAAAATATATCTTGTAAAAAAAAGACTTTCCCTACGTGAACACCGTGGCGTTGAGGTATAGCTCCGCGCTACGAACCTAAAGGTCTAGCTTTCAATCCCAGTCAGGGAAGATATTTTAAAAATGGTTTTTGTTTAATTCTAAATTATTTTAATTAAAGATTTAAATGTATGTAAATATTATGGTGTGTCACTCACATGATTTTCTCTTACCCTGCATTTTAATACTAAGATAGATATTTTGTGTTTTTTAGTTCACATTTTTATAAAAGCGTGTTCTTTAAATTTTTTTAAACTATAATATTATTGTATAACATTATCTTAAATATATTCAAAATTATTTACTGCACTAAACGACAGGTATGATTTCCCTCAATTTAATTCTACTTATGAATTACTAAAACTACGATAATTTGACGATCTTAAACAAAAATTATCATAAAGTTGGATTCCAGTAGTAATTATTAAAGTTATGTAAAATTCACTTTATGATTGATTCCGTAAGTTAAAGAAGTTTTCATGACATAAATCGGAAAACATTTCTCCCTTTTTCATTTTTAAAGTCATTAAAATGCCATTAGTGTCTCATTTGCATTGTCAAATGAATATAATTTCTGAAATATCGAAATGAAAAAAAATAAATTTAATAAAGGAAAGAAGTGAAAGTCAAAATATATATTTGCATAAAATATCAAAAAATTTCTGTAAAGCTAATTTGGATTTCGAAATATATTTAAAATGTATCTGAAGGGGATATAACTAATTTTTTTTCAAAGATTTTTTACTAAAGTTTTAATCTTTAAACTATTTAAAATAATGTTCAAAAATCAAGAAAAAAAAGATGTATTATTTTCTATTTATTTTTTCTTAGGAGGGCATATCAAAGACCACAGTCTATAATACTTAGTAGTCAGAATTTGTTAAAATCTCATTCTGCGTTTCTATGCATAATAAAATGAAGTAAAAGTCTTAATTTTAAGTGTTATTAATATAAAAAAATAATATTAAAAACCTATCTTTTCAATTAATTCTATCATTAAATTCTCATAACACTTTCTACAATATTTCTACATTCTGCACCACGTATAATCGAATGAAATATACTTATCAGGTTTTACCCGCTTCGCCAGTTACAATATTTAAGTGAATTAAAAAAAAAAAAAAAAAAAAAAAATCAAGCGTTCAAATAAATATATTTTGATTGAAGTCTTATTTCAACAATTCAACACCATGCCCCAATCATGCTATATACACCCTTTAATGAATATAAATAACGTTTAATTATTATTAATAATTTCAGTTTTTGATAATATTGATTAGAAATACAGTTAGTATTAAATAAACTGAAGATGCATTCACATTAGTTTGAGGATGATAAAATCAAGAAAAATAAAATATGTAAAATCATTGCTTTTTATTCAAATTATTATTTGAATAATAAGTAAATCAAAATCGAAAATTTCAAAGGTATTATGACATCGGATATATTAGAAGCTTTAAATAATACAGGTTTAACTTTTCAATATTTCTTTCCTTGTGTCAAATAGTGTTTTTTTTTTTTTTTTTTTTTTTTTTTTTTTTTTTTTTAATGTTAAAAAACAAAATAAAGCATCGTACCCAATTATTTTTTGTGACATATTCTTGAAATTACAGTTCAAAGAAAAATGTCAGAAAAGCTTCAGGTCTTTATATAAGAAACGGTTTTTACGATATAAGCTAAAAAAGTAGACTAGAAGATATGTATTTTTTAATAATTCTCAAAATACGAATATTTAAGATAATTTCATTCTAATTTGCTTTATTTAATTTTATATTTCTATTGCAACTTTAGTTCTATTTAATTCATATTTATTTGTTGCAATAATTTTGTATTGCACACCCAATATATGAATGTTTCTGATAGAAAAAAATTATCAAAAAGTAAACATTATTTGGTAGCGTAAAACTTGCAAAATAAAGAATTGTTTTAAAAATATTGTATGATATATTTGAGTTGCATGTATCACGTATTTAATTTGTATAACACTTAATTTAGTAATAATTGCATCTTTTCTTTATAATTACTGCATCAAATTTCATTTGCTTGTGTTTATTTATCCCTTATATCTATTTTCTTGCACAACATTTTTAAGAAAGATATTATTATTATTATTATTATTTTATCTTTTAATGTCTAAGTATGGCAAGTGCATATTCAGTAACCAGATTTTAAGTAACCTGATTAATTTAAAACATAAAAATTAAAAATATCACTAAAAATTTTATTTTATTATGAAGAAAATCTAGACGCATTTTTTTCCCCCATCATACTATAGGTATGGGGAACTTAGGTAATCGTGAAAAATTTCGACCTAGGTTTTTTGACTTTTTTATACGTTTTCAGGTGTGAGGAATCCGAAAATGACAAAATCTGTATGATGTCTGTTAGTGTGTCAGTCCGTTAGTGTGTTTGTCCGTTAGTCCGTTAGTTTGTTAGTCTGTTTGCACGATACCTCACGAACAAGTGATTGCAGAAAGGTCAGATCAGTTTTAAAATATTACTTTCGATACTGGCAAGAACCCTATTCATTCGCAACATTCGAATTAAAAACCTTCAGAAGTTATTCAAAATTTACGATTTTCTTAACATGGGAGAATAGGACAAAATTTCACTTAAACATGCATCAAATGGAAACATTTTACTGTAAAAATGTCGGACTAGTTTTAAAATATCAGTTTTATGCCGGAATGAACATAAGTAACTATAAATATTCTACTTTGAAAATTTCGCAAATTATTGGAAATTTACAAATTTCTTAACATGGCAGAATAGAGCAAAAGTTCACATAAACGTCAATCTTGAGGGATATTTTCATCGTAAAGATATCAAACCACTTTCGAAATATTATTTAGGATACTGGCATGAATATCATAGACTATGATTTTTCGAATTTAAAAAATTCGTAAGTTATTTGGAATTTACGATTTACTTAAAATGGCGGATTAGGCAAAATTGAGCATAAACTTCCATTTTGAGGATCATAAATACATTAGACAACTTCAAAATTACATTTATGATATTTGTTTGAACATGATTGAATACAAATATTCTAATAGGAAAATTTCGTAAATTAATCGTAATTTACGATTTTATCAACATAGCAAAATTGTAAATTTTTCATATAAATATGAATTTTGAGGATTATTGCATTGGAAATAGTAGCATGAAAACTAAACAACGGAATCGACCCTAATAAAATAAATTAATAGATTAGAATAAGATAAATATATCGAAGTGAACGGTGGATAGCCTATTAGGCGGGGATTTCATTCTGTCACTGTGTCAAGCTTTGGTCAAATTCATTTCTTTTAATATGATTATAATATGTCTTGCACTAGAAATTTATGAGAATATAAATATGATGGGGAACTGAGCAGAGTCCACCTATGCCAACTAGTTTTTTGTTTTTTGTTGTTGTTCAGGTTTAATAGTTGAATTTATGTTTTTTTCCTTGAATTCATATACAGCAACCATGTACAGCATCAATCATTTTTGTATTGATTTTTGTATTTATATGTTATTTGTTAAACATTTTTGTGTTGCATTTAACTTTTTAACATTACCTTTTTTTTTTTTTTTTTTTTTTTTTTTTTTACTAATTAAGATATTAGTTAAAAATAATTTTAAGCAACAATTCTGAATTGCGTTTTATATAAATACGATTTAATAATAAAAAAAAAATGCAGAAAATAAAAATTTAAGTAAAAAATATTTTTTAACACTTATAAGCTCTTTATTGTGAAATCTGGAAAAGCATAAAACAAAAATTAATTCTTGCAAATACATTCTAAAAATAAATGAAAGTTTCAACACTAAGAAAATTATAGAGAAAATATAGATACTTCACTTTTGACAGAGATGAAAATTTTTAAATATTCAAACTATTTAAAAAAAACTATCGAGACCTATATTCTTAGTCATTAGTTTCTACATAAGTATTTGTTAAGCGATGAATTTCAAAGGTCTCGAAAGATTTTTAAAACTTTTTGAATATTTAAAAAGTTTCATCTCTGGCAAAAGTGAAATTAAATAAATAAATAAATATATAAATAAAATAAATCAAAGGATACTGTGTTGACTTTAAAAGATTTTCTTTTATCAGTTGACACATTTCTATTAATTATCTGCAAAAATTAACACAACTGCCCTTGGAGAATCGAAACCACGACACGCTCTAACCAAAAATCAAAGAACATGTAAAAGTTTCCAACTAATACTTATGCAAAAAGAATATTATCCTCGAATGATTCTTAAAGTAATTTGAATATTTAAAATTTTTCATCTCTTGAAAAGTGAATCATTTATACTTTTCTTTAAATATTTACATTTCTGTTTCAACAATTTTCTTATTGTTCAAACTATTTTTTCTAATAGCATGCCCTTGCAAGAATATATATATATATGAATGTATTTTAGGGATACACAATAAAAAATTCCAGGTTTTTTTTTTTTTTTTTTTCTTTTTTTAGTTGCATTTTTATTTTGTGCGTTACGTAACTTAAAGAAGCTTCTTAAAAAAAAATTCGTCAAAATTTTTGAGGATAGTGTGTAGACAACGAAGGATCATTATTTTATCATTTGACATCTTTCCTATTAATTATCTGCAATAAAGTGAGACATCGGCGTTCAAAGATCTAACTTACAACCATCGCGTTATCAACCTGATTCTCTATTCAACTGAGCTAACCGGGAACGAAAAAAGGTGCTAACATTTACATTAAAGTAGAGATGTTTTCTTTTTCAGTGTGACACGAAGACACGATGACAAAATCCAAATACAATTAAAAGCTTCTAATATCAATAAAAAAAAACTTCTAAATTATTTTTATTTATGTATTTTTTAATTAAAACTTTTTATTTTGTGCTTTTTTAATATCTACATTATTTTGTATTGTTTAATATATGAAAAAAAAAAAAAAAAAAAAGGCTTCTTAAAAAAACTCTTCAAAAATTCTAAGGATACTGTGTAGTCAACGAAAATTTTCTTTATATATTCACACCATTTCTACTAATTATCTGCAAAAATAAACACGCCGGACCTTCGGGGATCGAACACTCTACCACTGCGTTATTAACTTGACAATTTAACCAACTATGCCAAGGAACGACAAACGGAACAGTTTATATTACTTTAAAATGGTGGCGCCTTGTTTATTAGTGTGACGCGAAGAGGCGATGACAAGTCAATTTCATATAATTTTTTTCTAATTAATATGACAAAATTCTAATAATAAGCAAAAAAGTATTAAGTTAGCACTTACAAAGAAATATATATATGAATTACTAAAAGGAAGACGAATTATCTATGCTAATAACACCATCGCCAAAGACATATTATTTACAACCCTTTCCTACCCGAAACATTTTTACCTTAAAAAATTACATTTTATTTTATTTTATTTATTTATTTATTTGAAACTGAAAGAAAAATATGGACTATAACTGACATTTTTTGATTGACAATAGTACTTTACACTTTCTGCTAATTAGCGTGATCGTTCATTTCCTGATTTTATTACATACGACTGTTCCAGATGCAAAACTGTAAGTGGATGTCGTGGATGTCTAACCCGTACGATCGTACGGCCTGTGTCGGAAAGGGATAATATTTGTAATGAGAAAAACAGAAGAAAAAATCTTTAAATTACAGAAAACTCAATTTCTAAATTTTACTGAATATTTGTTTAAAGTCTACGGCTCCTTTAAATATTAGATCACTTTTATTGCCAGGACATAAAAAATATTTTTTTTTTTTTTAATGCTTATCGAGGTTAAAATTCATTTCTTTCAAATCCCTTAAATATTTAGGCAATTAATTGCGGAAATATAAGAATATTTATCAGAAATTAAAGTTTCAAATTGTATAAAAGCACTTAAATTTTAAGTTTTCATATAAATTTGAATGGTGTTGAGTTCTAAACTGTGTTGTTTTATTGTTTCTTTTAAATGTTTCTTAAGAACAAAGATTTTTTTAAAGAGTCATTCTGAATTACAAAGAAAATAACATTAAAATGTAATGTTTAAGATTCAAGTTAGTAAAATTATAAGAAATTGTTTAAAAAATAAAATAAAATAAAACCAAATGTTTATTTATATAAATTTTATTTTTCCGACTGAGTGAAAATAAAGCCTGGATCGGGAGTCGAACCCCGGATCTTTGACTTACAAGGTCAAGGCTCTACCAATTGAGCTATCCAGGCCGACAACCGGTCGGCCTTACTCACTCACACAAGTGAGCATTACTCACTCTTTCAATGACTTTGTTAAACAATTCAAATTACTCACTCAGACAACCTTTAGGCAGAAACATCTGGTCTATCATATAGATAGCTCGACAGAAATAAGTCGCAGGTGATGGAAAAGACCATTAAACAATGGGAGAAAGAAATAGAATTTTTATTAAAATCACACAATCAACTGATTGGAAGAAAATCATATTTATTGAAATTTAATTTTTCCGACTGAGTGAAAATAATGCCTGGACCGGGAGTCGAACCCCGGATCTTTGACTTGCAAGGTCAAAATAATTGAGCTATCGAGGCCGACAATTGATTGACGGCCTGGATAGCTCAATTGGTAGAGCCTTGACCTTGTAAGTCAAAGATCCGGGGTTCGATTCCCGGTCCAGGCATTATTTTGACTCAGGCGGAAAAATAAAATTTCAATAAATATGATTTTCTTCCAATCAGTTGATTGTGTGATTTTAATAAAAATGTTTATTTTCGAAATATGTTCTTATATTTAAAAAAAAAAAAAAAAAAAGTAATTAATTTTCTAAAAATTTTTGAATGAAATATTTCTGTTAGATAAGTAAGCGATACATAATTATAAAAATAATAGTTCAATAAAATACCAATAATTTTCACAAATTTTTAGTCAATCTCAATACGCCTTTAATTACACACATAACCTATAAACTTATTGCATAATAATTTTTTAATATTTTATTTCGTAAACTGTTATATAAAAGTAAAAAAGTCATTATTTATTTATTTTCTTATTTATAGAAAAAAAGACATTTGATCATCACTACTGTTATAAAAATTTCCTTTTATTTTACAATTACAAAGTGACAACATATTACAATTTCAAATGAATTGGCGATTATCTTAAGTGATTTTTTCCCTGTTATTTAGTATGTAAGCACTTAATCAAGGTGATTTAAGAACGTCACTTTCACATCAATTCGTAAAATTAATCGAAGATATGAATTATGACCTAAAAAGATGCAAAAATTAAGAATTTACATTTACTATTAATTTGAAAGTTATTTCCATGGATTTTATTTGAAATACATATTTTTTTATACGCATTAAATTATACACTTGCACACAATAAAAAAAAGAAGTCTAATGAATAAAGTGTACTATATACTTTCATTAGGTAATAATCAAAATTTTAATAATATATCATGAGTTATATTCATATATTTAGATATTTAGATACGTTTTATGGCGGAGTAGACACAGTCAAATTGTAAATGCGTTTATATTGCAACCATTTTGGATTTTTTTTTAACACACACAAATTGCGTTATGTAGCGCTTTTAACTCGCTGGACATATTTTTAATAAGAATCGTGTTAGTGTTGAATTGATTGGATTTGAAAGATATACTAGTCTCAGAAAAAAATTATTATTATTATTAGTTTACGCAACTCTGTGATTTCATGTGTATGTCTAAGAGATATATATAAATATACACTATGCCAATAAGTATACTATATGTCAAAAAGTATCTGGGTACTTTTGAATCTAGACGTTTTCTCAAGTATCTTTTTGTATCACCCTGCAAAAAGTAATGTTGTAAATGTGTTTTAGCTGTAGCATGTGATTATGAGGATATGCCTCATTATCTATATAATTTTATATGAAGCTGTCACTCATATTTATGGAGATATAACATTTTTTTTTTTTTTTTTCAAAAAAAAAAAAAAAAACAAATGTATTTTTTTTTTATATATATATAACACACAGGTGGTATTATTACATCCAATGTAAAGCCATTTTTAGAAAATTTGGCATACTGCATTAGTCACAGCAAGCTGCAACCGTTATATCTCCATGAATATATGTGACAGTCTCATAAAAATTTATACCGATAATGAGAAAAATCCTCTTAATCGCATGTTACAGTCGAAACGAATTACTTTTTTACTGGGTGATCCAAAATTTTTGTCATTTGTTTATTTTTTTACTGTTCCTCGTTTTATCTTCAGTACAGACTTTGGCTGAAATATGTGAGGTATAACATGTTCTTTACACTTCCAAAGTTTCAAGATGATTCCGAAAGAACTTTTCTAGATATTTGACAAAACGACTAAATTCGAAAGTGTTCAAATGCTTATTGGTAGATAATGCATTTAAACAACAAAATTTAAGAAATCATTTTTCAATGCAACAATTATGGATATATTAGTTTATAAAACAAACGAAGCATTTTTAAGAACAACATTTAATACATTCACACAATTATATTAAAACAAAACAAAGTAATATAACGTCCAAACCATATTTTTTTAATTCCTGTGCATATTTGAAAATCTCGTGGGCTTCTTTTCTTTTCTTTCCAATAAAATCAGCTGATTCAAACAGAAATATATTTTTTGATGTTTTTCCAAATGAATATTTACTTTTAATGAAGCTGTTCAAATGAAAATTTCTTCATCACTGCATCATAAACTTAATTAGAAATTTTACGTGGTTGTCCTCATTCTTTTTTAGGATTTTAATCAGAAGCATCATAAAAATTCCTTATTAATCCTCGTAAAAAAGGTAAAATAGTATTTCAAAGGAATACCTAATACCAGTTTTTTTTTTCTAATATGTCTAAGACTTCTAATTATACATTTGATTTCTTTAGAAGAAACAGTCTAAAATGGGAGAACTCATTAAGGCACCATCATTTATCATTTAAAAGAAAATCATTTCTTCCGGAGTAGATATTTGTAGTTTAATTTAATCCGCATTTAGTTAATGATCAAACGCATTATTTTTTTTTTAGCTCTATATAACCTGAATATGACACTTTGTTTATTTCTAACATATTTTAAAGTACTTCATTTTATAAATATATATATATATATATATATATATATATATATATATACGTAATAAATTTTAATAATGTTATCAATTTAAGTAAACTTTGTAAGAGTGACCTTTGTGTATGTGTGTGCGTGTGTGTAATTCGTAACCACAGCAAAGTTCACCTTAGTATTTTTTAAAACCTGTTTAGCATATTTAAATATTTTTACAATAATTATAATTTTTTACTGTTCAGAAGAATATCGTGATGAATATAATTCATAAATATCAATCATTAACGTAGTTTTCGTAAAAAAAAAAAAAAAAAAAAAAAAAAAAAAGAAAGAAAGAAAAAAATAAAATAAAATAAAGAAAAATGATCATGTAAACTTTATCTAATATAAATGCATTTTGTGAATTTCTATTTTCAGAGATAATATCCTTCAATCATAAATTTTCTAATATTTAGTATCTTCATTCATTTTGATTTCTTTCTTATTTCTTCATTCATTTTACACATATGATCGTATAAACACTGCATCAATTAATTAAATCGTTCAACAATTTCTCTTAATTTTTACTTGATTAATTCTTTCTTTCTTTTTTTTTTTTTTAGTAATGATTATTTCTGTTTTAACTGCTTTCGTTGTTACCATATGGTCTTGCACAGGTTGTAGGTTAACTTGGGCCCGCTTCATCGTCTTTGTAATGTTATGTACTCATCCGTCTTTTCGTAGTTCCTAATATTATTTTGTCCGTTTTACTTTGTTCATATTTATTATGTATGATCTCGTCTATCAATGTTTCAGAAACACCTCATTTTAACTTTTTTATTGTCTTTGGCCTTGTATAAGGCTTCCCTAACATACATGATTGTTTGTTAATTAATGTATGTTTTCTTTTCTAGTATTTGATCATTGATATGATGTTTATGTATGTACATTGTACAAAGTGAAAGAGGGGGGAGAAATAGAGGGAGAAAACTTAAAAAAAATAATATTTTATTATTTATCTTTAGAGATTATTCGTTTGCATTAAAGCAACACATTGCGTTAGCAAGGTATTTTGATTTTAATAACTGTCTACGAGTACATCGTAATATGTGAAAAAAAAAATTACAATATTACATGAATTTTCTTTAAAATGACTAACCTTCGTTTGTAGATTAAACGTTTTGTAAAATGTCCTGCTGATACTTCAGTTGTATTACATGTATCTCATACAATTTCATGAAATATTTACTATAAAATTTTAATCGATTATAAAAGTTACTTGATGAATACATATTTTATTTCTGGTGTTTGATCCTTTTAATTATGTTTATTCACACACACACACGTATATATATATATATATATATATATATATATATATAGAGAGAGAGAGAGAGAGGGGGGGGAAAGGGGGGATAATTTAGAAAAAAATAATATTATATTATATATATATATATATATATATATATATAATATTTTATTTTATATATATATATATATATATATATATAATGGTTATTCATTTGTCTTAAAGTAATACATTACAATAAAAATTATAATTCTAATAACAGACTATATACGTCTGAATGTACATCGTAATCTTGGAAAAAGAAATTAATAACGTTTGCATGAATTTTCTTTTAAATGAATAATGCTCGTGAGAAGATTAAATATTAAAAAAAAATATTCTGGTGATGCTTCATTGGTATAAAATGTATTTCATACAGTTTCGTGAAATATTTAATGTAAAAGTTCAAACGATTTAAAAAAATATTTAATAAGCTTAATCTAAAAATTTATTCAGTATATATGTTGTTTCTTAAAACTTAATTTAATCAATATCGCTGTTTTCATTACTTATAGAAGTTACTTGATTAATGCATGCTTTGCTTTCTGGTTTTTGATCATTGTAATGAGGATAACACTCACACACACACACATATATATATAAAGAGAGAGAGAGAAAGAAGGGGTAAAGATTAGAGAAGTATTTATTTATTTATTTATTTATAATCTATCTTCAGTGATTATCTTTTTGTTTTAAAGAAACAGTTGGCGATAACAAGGCATTATAATTTTAATAACAGACTATATACGTCTAAAAGTACGACCGTTAAAAATAAATTAATAATATTTCTTTTTCTTTTTTTTATCTTTTAATGGTTGATATCATTTGATAAAATACACAATAAAAATTTAGAACGGATGTTCCTCAAAAAAGAAGTGAACATTTAATGTTGAAAAAATAATATATTTCCTTTATTAAAATGATAATTTTAAAGCTAATGTGGCACTGTAGATTACAGTATAGGTAGTATGTAGTAGGATTTTTTAAATAATTGAATTTTAGTTAAAAACCTTAGCGTAATAATTAATTCAAATTATATTTGTACTATCATAAAATATATAACATAATATATAATACTGACCTTTAATTCATCTAATGAAAATATCTTATCACTGGATTTTCATTCTATCAATAAATTTTATGCTTTATGAATGGTAATATTCTTCGACTGTAAATTTCGTGTAGAAACGTAAATGTCGTTTTGAAATTCACAGATACAGAAAACATGCAAGAATGTAGGAAATTTTAATTTTCACAGTATCTGAACTCGATACAGAAATGCGAAAATTTCCATACACAATATAAAGGAGGATTTTGGATTTCATTTGTGATTATTATTAATTTTGTTATTATTATTATTCAGTTCCTTTCTTAGCTAGTTCAACAGGCCATTCTTTTCCAACTACTCCAACATGAACTGGGATAAGACAGCACACATCCGTTATGACAGCTGTCATCTATTTTTATCCCAGGAGATAAAGATATCACTATTCTATAAGATTCTATAATTTTTTAATTCCGCGAAATTATGTGCAGAAATCACTTACAAGAAGAAAAGAAAAACTAAAAATAACAATATTTTTTAGTTGAGCTTCTGAAAATAATTTGCTCAAATTCTACTCTAATTGTCCACACTTCTCCATCAAAATTAGTTCGAATCAGATCTGGGGATGTATAAAAGGAAAAAAAAATTACGCAATTCCATATCAAACTTTGTAGAGGACTTAAATCCAGCACACACACACACACACACACACACACACACACACACACACACACACACACACACACACACACACACACACATATATATATATATATATATATTATTTTTAGCATTATGGTGTGAATTCTTACCATAGCAAATTCTCTCAATTCATCATCAATTTATGTTTTTTTTTTTTTTTTTTTTTTTTTTGTTATAGAGTACACTAAATTATTTCTTAAAGGTCCCAGGTGAATAGGATTTTTAAGTTTCAGCAATTCTTCGTTAGAAACTTCCAGGACAGAGCAGTGAGACACCAATTTTAAGATTTTCTACAAAAAACCATCTTTAATACTCAATTTTGTAGGTCTTGAGAAATCGTAATTTCTTCATAATTCAGTCTATAACAATATAATCAGTTTCTAATATAGTATTAAAACACAGTCTTGAATATATCCGTCCAATGGTTTAAAGCTTATGAAGGTAAGCATTGCCTGTATTGGCGTAATTTTCACAGCTCAAAAAATTGGTCTCGGAGCCACACTTAGACTTTTTAAATGTAAGACTTGTTTCAGGTATCAGCGTCATAAAAAATAGCTATATAATGATATAACGTATAAATTGTAAGTTTTATTTAAATTTCTCATACGCAACTAAATTTTACCCCATTTACTGATTGTAATGCTATCATTGACATATAGGGAACATGCATGCAAAGAAGGTGTGCTCAAAAAAAAAAAAAAAAAAAAAAAAAAAAAAAATTTCACTCATTCTCAGAGCCTTATTTTAAATGATTTCAAGTATTTAGATGTAAGTATTGTTACAGGTATCAGCGCCACACACCGATAGAATATTAACGTGTAAGTTGTAAGCTTTTTTTCTTCTTATTTATTTATTTTTATTTTATTTTTATTTTTATTTTTATTTATCTTAATATACTCTATTTTACACCTTTGGGGTACACACATGCAAAAAGTGAGTGCAAAGATTTCCCTTTATTCTCATTTTTATTGAGACCACACACATTTCATATAAATTTACATGTTCATTCACTTCTTTTCATTATAAGTGAAAGAAACTCGTCAGTAGAGTAGATTGCACAAAGAAGAAATGGAACCACATAGTAATGCGAGGACCTTCCAACTGAGCTATAGTTAAAACAACTAAAGAAATAATCTGGTGTGTCACTCACACGACTTTCTCTTACCCTGAAATTTAATACTATAAATACAGGATGCGGATTAAGAGGTAAGATAACGAGAACTGTCGTGTAAACCTATGCTAAACAATCCAAATTAGGCTTCAGAAGAGTTTTATACGATAATTAATCTATGTGAGGGGGGCTACCACCCCTCTCAACCCCCCGTTTCATTAATGCACCTACATTTATATAGAATTTAATTCGGTTATTAAAAAATAATTCTGTTTTAAAAAAATAACTTATTAAAATTATTATTTAAAAAAATTATCTTTTATGATAATGCAGACGATTGCCATATTAGAGAAGTAGTGTAACACTAAATATCCAAAAAATGTTCATTTTAATCTCTATATTTAATATATATATATATATATATATATATACGATTTTTTTTTTTCGTTAAAAGTAAAAAAAAAAAAAAAAAATCTATAACTTTGTTTTAAATTATCACAGATTTATAGTTCAACCATTCGTTTTAAACGTATTGGCGAGCTCTTTTGAATGATACCCATCATGAAAATTTACTCCCATCGAGGGGTTACTTTCCCCCAGGGGGGAGGAGGCGGGGCTCCTACATACACAATTTTTTTCCCAGTTGGCTATCTCTATTACAAAAAATATATATTCGTTTCATTTGGTTTAGTGCAGTCTATAGCTGTTAAACTCTACATACCTGCGATTTCCCCCATAGACGTAATGTATTTGAATACTTTTGAGTGTCCCTGTACACAAACCATTTGCTTGGTCTCAACGAAAGGCTTACTGTAGCATCCCTATATGATACATATTTAGAATACCGAGTTTGAACTTTCTGCCATAATTTGTTTTTGAGATATGCTGATACCAGTACACACACAGAGAGACACACACACAGATATACACACAGACCATTTGCTAAAAACATGATTTTCGTATTCAGGGGACCTCAGAACATGTAAATATAACAAAATCTCACTTTCGAAAATTTGATCCAAAAACAATACTTTTTCTACCTTATGGGTAAGAGAAAGTAAAAATAGAAAAACAACATGTTGGTAGAAAAAACACTTTGTAAATTAGAAAACATCTATGTATTACAAAAGTTGTTCGAAAGTACAACCTAATGCAAATATTCAGGCTTTTGTTTGATGCTGCATAAGGTATATAAAGTGGTGGATAATTCATTGGAAATATACGAACAACTGCATTTTTTAAAAATTCTATTTAATAGAGTGGATGATTGTTCAATTTTATTGATTCGCAATGCAAATACAGTTAAACATTCATACTAACGCAAAGCAATATGTTTTAAATTTTTATAATTTCTTATTTGACTATTTATGTATTATTCCATTTATTATATCATATATTTTTGTTTTCAAAGGTACTTTTTCAGCTTAAATATATATAATTATAATATATAATATACATATATGAAATGCATATATTTTTTTGAAAATATATAATTCATTAAGTATTAATAATTAAAACTAAAAAGTAACTTTTTAGACATAATTACAAAATTCAGTCAAAATATATGCGCAAAGCAGCAGTTTTAATTTTAAATGTAAGTATACCTATATAAATAAAGAGAACTCTCTCTCTCTGTCTGTCTGTAGGTCTGTCTGCGCTCTGGTACTCACACTACAAATTACAGAGCTACAAAACTTGTCAGATGAGTACCTGGTAACCTGTAAGTTGTACACCGTATCGAGATATTTTAGAATTTGAATATTTTAGTTGTTATTATTATATATATATATATATATATATATATATATATTCCAATTTTAAATGTTGGCTTTTATGTTTCATTTTTCATGAATTTATTCTTCGATTATAATCGTCTGGTATCTTATCAACGGATATTACGCAATTTATTTTTTATTTAATACATTCATTTAAAAGTGAAACATTTTTCTCTTTTTAATTTATTATATATATTGAAAATAAATTGTAAATGCAGTAGAAAGGATTAAATATATTAAATTTAAAATTTAAAAACTTATTTATAACAGTTATATTTATGCATAATTTTTATAGTATAGCAACCTTTTATTTTTCATTTGTTAATTTAATTCTTTAAATATATATATATATATATATATATATATATATATATATATATATATTTCCCTTTCTCAGTCTTTTTATTTATTTATTTATAGTATTTGTCGGGAAAAAATGGTAGCAGTATATAGTAGAAACGATTAAACTGAAAAAAATTTATTTGTTTTTATGCATTTAATTCCCTTTAAAAGAGAATATACTTTTTACTTCATTTATTGTATTGCTCGGAATGAGATGATAATATAGTGAAAATAGCGGGGGCTATAAAATATATGGTTCAAAAACTAAAATTTTAAATAGATGTTGAGATACTGACATTTTTAAATAATAGCAGATCAACCTGTCGTCGATAGATATCCAAAATGAAATGGCCGGGAAAGACATTTCTTCAGGCAGTGAAATCTGGACCCGCTGCAGTGCTGGTGGAGTAAGATTACCGCTGGCAGCGGGTACCCGAAGCGAAGTATAGATCGATTTCAATATATATTTTTGATTTATGATAGGATGTAAAAAATAAATACTAATCGAATTCTTTTGAAAATTCATTTAAATATAGTGACCATCGAAGCGGGCGTAGCATGCTAGTTAATAATACTTTAAAACACAGTGAAAGCCGAGCGACAGATACAAGATCACTGAAACCACATAGCCAATAAGATTTTTTTTCTTTATTGGTCTATGTGGTTTCAATGATCTTGTATCTGTTGCTCGGCTTTCATTATGTTTTGAAATATTATTTACATATATATATATATATATATATATATATATATATATATATATATAGGGTACACTTTCTGTTTTAAGTAAAACCTTATATTTAGGAATTAAAAAATTTAAAAAAATTCGTATTCTAATTCAATCCTATTCCTATTATGCTGCATGAAATCATTATCTATGGCAGGGATGGAACACGGGCGCAGAATTCATACCACTATCAATGTAAGAAAATTTTCTACCTCTTAAATCGACGATATTATAGGCAGAGAAATTTCTTAAACACGTTCCGGTATGAATTCTGCGCCCGTGTTCCATCCCTGCTATGGTATAATATAAGTGAATACAAATATATGATATGTTTTTGCTTCAGTTAATAAAATTTTTGAAACAGAAATAAATATCTTTTTTTTAATTCCTTGTACAAGAACAATCAAACTTTTTCTGTTAACGCGAATAATTTTGAAAAGCATTTATTTTATGAAAAAGTTCCATTACATAAATTTCGAAAACTTTTTGCATTAAAAAAATATGAAAGACCTGGAAATATGAACTTGCATAAACACAATTATTAAAATATAAATATGCTTCATTTTCCTTTTTCCTCACGTTCTAAATGACTTTTGTCATGTTTCTTTAATTAAGTTTAACATCGTTTAAAAGCAAGCTTTACATTCCGTTGACAGTATTTTCTTTTAACATCCGTTTCGTAGAATAATTATTGCATTTTCTGAAGCATTAATTTACGTTTCTGGTTAAATGAGAAAAAAATATGTATTTATTATTTATTTTTTTTAAAGAGAACTAATTTCTTATATTTATTTGTCTTAGATAATTTTAAATGTACTTTGAAAAAAAAAAAAAAAAACAAGAAGTATGTACCTTGAAAGATTCTGCATCACATAGCTATACATTCTCAAAATAGAAAAGAAAAAAGAAAGATACGGAAGAAGTAATTCAATTTTTCCATAAATTAGAAATTTAATTCGCTTTACTAGATCCTGTTAGGAGTTGTTTAACTGACTTTAACACTGAGATTTCGTGAAGGCTGTTTTTAGTAATTTTTTATCTCATTGTTGAAAAAAGTGCTTTTATTTAGTAATGTGCTTTTAAAGAAAGTAAAGATTTTAAAAAAAAAAGGTTTATTGAATAAGTAATTTGTTCAAAACACATGTATTGTCATTTAATTGCATTTTTTAATACATAAAATTTCCATGTATAATATATATTATTAAATGTATGATTCTAAACATAAAGTATTCAATGCATGCGGCAGTGTATGTTGTTTTCTTTTTGATATATTTTGTATTCCTTCTCTATACACTGTAAAAAATAATAATAATAATAAATGTAAAATCACGTTGTTTGATTGTATAATTGTAGGAGAAATGACCTTTTTGCAACCTGAGCAGTCATAAACCGTAAATTGATGTTTTGAAACCAAAATTTAGGAATTGACCGTATAATTTTACGGGAAATGACAATTTTGCTAGTTAAACGGTCGTAGACCGTAAATGGATGTTTTGAAAGTGTAATGTTTCGAATTTTTACAAGAAAAAGCCGTTAATCTACGCAAATTGTTCTTATCTTCCACCAAACCATTTTCTTACGGGGAAATACCTTCAAATGCTATCACTTCAGTGACGTCATGTGAGAACTCTTTCATTTTCAAACTGAAACTATGATTGTTATTTATACTGATTGAATGCGTTTGATTATGCACGCATGACGCATAGAAACATCAATTGGTTTTAATAAGCTATTGTTTTCTTAATTTAATTCAAAGCATTTCCATCTGACTGAAACCGAATAATTGATATTGATGAAATTGATTTTCTTTGGGTATTGACACGAAAACATTAAAAAAGAAAGCTAAAATGTTTTATGATTTGAAAAAAACACAAACTACAACCTAATAGTTGTTTTATCTACTAAACATTTTTTTTTTTTTTTTTAACATACAGCATTATAATTGCTCATAATCGATTAGTTAAGCCTTAGAAAACGAAAAAGTTTAATGTTGTTTCCACAATGCAATTTTTACAATATGCTAAAAAAAAACATTTATTTCACTATGAGATTAATATCTAATATGACATTTGAAGATAAGTCTTATGATTATTATGTATGATCCTCACTGTTAAAAAACAAAGCTGTTTTATCTGAGTATGACCATCAGATATGTACATGTACATCATGTACAACAGGTTTTCTGCTCTCGAAATACTTCAGTCCTTCCCCCACTCAATAAAATAAAGCTTAAAAAAATCTTCTGTTATTATAAAAAGTGCAAATACGCCTAACACTTCATAAACACATGAAAACGGACATGAAAACACATTTGAAATTGCTCCTATAATGAAAACCTGTTTGGATGAGAAAGAATTGGGCTCTTGTTTTTCATCCACTGCAGAAACCACAAAGATCGAAAACCACGAAAAAAAATCGTATTAATTGGAGGTACAAATTCTCTGTCTCCACGTAAAAGATTTATTATTATTATTCAAAGTTTATTTGGGGTTTCGAATAATTTTCAGAGATCTCACATAGTTTTCAAAGATTTCATTTTGTTTTTGAGGAAGGGTGAGAAATTCTCACCCATTATTTTCCTCTGATGAGTACCTTGGAATAAGACAACCTCTTTAGTGCCAATGTTTACGAATAAAAATGATTTCGGAAAATATATTAGATTTTCTTTCTCAAAATATGATAGTCTTTATAGTAGGAAAAAAGAAAAAAAAAAAGGGGGGGGGCGGTGGGCTTTTGTTTCTTCAATATGAGAATTGACTGACTTCTTAATTTTGTCAAAAATAGAAAATTTAGATTTTAAAATAGTCTTAAAAGAAAATAATTTTTACGCATAATTTGAACGTTAACAATATTCAATCACTGTAGAATTTTTCTGTAAAAATAAAGCACTTTCCTAACATAAATTCTGCATATGTGACTGTATATTTTTTACGGCTAGTTCTGTGAAAATAATTGAAGATTGGTTACTTCACATTGTGCAGTAAATCGGTATCAAACATTTTCCAAAAGTCTTTTAGTGCGTATGACCTGATTTATCAACCAATCAGTGATGATGTTGAATTATCTCTTTTTGTAAAGAAAAGTCATTGCGAGTCCAACGGCGCGATAGTCAAAATGCTGACCCCAAGAACAGGAGGTTGTGAGTTCGTATCTCGGGCTATTCAAGACCGTTTTCTCCGCATGAAAAAGTAAATTATATGCGTAAAAAAATAAATTGCTTATTGCTGTGGATTTTTCCCTGCACGCATGTCTAATAATTGCAGAAATTTATTTTTTATATTTAATTTTTTGGTCAATACTACTTTTTTTTACAGGTTGGTTATAAGTTTCATCACAACGTAAAATTAGTTGCGATACATCATTCCTCGTCTAAATGTTTTTTACGGGCTTTGTCTGGAATCTCTGCTGCCGGGTTTTTCCCGTAATTCACTGAGGCTTTTTTTTTACAGTGTATTGAAATGTTTTATTTTATTTATTTTATATCAAAATGTTATTTATAATTTTTTGGATCATTTATATTTCGTTTACTCTTTTATTCTCAAAATTGTCGTATAGTCCTTTATTAGTTACGTATAAATTTATCCTGACTTGTTTTATCGAAATATTCCGTAGCTAACGTTAGAATAACTATTTAAGTTATGGAGAAGAATAAATAGAAAATGCATGCGTTTCATAGCACTTATTATAAAAAAAAAAAAAATAGAAATTTATAGCAAATATAGTGTATAAATAGGCATATATGTATTTTGTGATCTATTATTAAATTTATGTGCAATCTCTAAAACAAATAGTTCATTTCCAATGATATCTAAACTACATCTGTATCGTAAAAGAAAAAAAAATAAAAAAAAAAAAAAATAATAATAATAATAATAATAATAATAATAATATATATATATATATATATATATATATATATATATATATATATATATATATATATATATATATAAATAATATTTTATATATAAATCTATAAATATTACACACATATATATAGAGAGATTTTTTCCTTAACGTAATATATATATGTATAAATTTATATATTATGTTAAGGAAAATATCTAAGTAGCTCTTTAAAATAGTGCTTTTTTTTTTTTTTTTTTTTTTTTTTTTGTGTGTGTGTGTGTGTGTGTGTGTGCGTGTGCAAAATAATATGAATTTAATATTCGCTTTTTAAATGGCAGAATTGTATTTAGAATTGTATATGCATATGTATATACAGGTGTTGAACAAAATAATGTGAACACTTTCGCTTTTTCACGTTTTATCGAATGCTTTGAAAAATACTTAACATGTTGTTCTTGAAATTTGGGAATAAAGAAAACATTTCTTTTCTAATATTTTTCAGCAAAGATTTTTGTTATGAAGTTCCTTAGAGGACGAACTACAATTCCAATAATATAAAGAGTATTTTCGATAACCCTGCATATGGAAAAGCTTCGATTGATCTGGCAATTTTAGATATGGTTATAAATGTTATATTTTATACGTGTGTAGAGTTTTGTGAAGATATCTTGGATATTTAAAGATTTATTAATATTTTATTAAAAAATGCAAACATATTTCGTAAGTTTTTACTTCACAACTCCAAAGGTTTTACTTTAAATTTCATGAAACTTTCGGAAAACATGGCAACCTATGCCTAAATCATTACACTGTAGTTTAAAATAAATATATTTAATATTCAAAGAGATATGGACAGTTGAAGTAAATAATTCATTACTGCGCATGCGCGAACAAAGGAAAAAAAATTGACATTTAATACTAAACTGTATAGAGCACATTATAAAAAAAGTTCAGTTTAACATCAAGAAAAATCATAGAGCTATCGGTGATTAAATGAGCTATTTTGCAGCTGTTTTCTATAAAGGTCGTTAGGATAAGGGGTCATTCACAAATGAAAATTTGTATCAGAAAAAAAAAAAAATCTTTTCAAAGAATTGATTTTTTTTTTAATAGATATGTCGTACATACCAATAAAAAAAGAAAAGAAAGAAAAAAAGAAAAAGAAAGAAAGAAAAAAAGAAAAATGAGTCGCAAATATTGTATTAAGTTTCACTGTGTAACATACATTTCTGATACAAACTTTTATATTTGTGAATGACTCCTTATCATAAACACCTTTTTAGAAAACAGCTGAAAAACAGCTTAGTTAATTACCGATATTTCTATGATTTTTTATGTTATACAACTGGAGGTTGTTTATAAGGGGCTCCATAAAGCTGGGAATCAAACTACGTCAAAGTTTTTTTTTTTTTTTTTGCTATAGTCCGCGCATGCTCAGTAATAAATTATTTACTACAACTGTCCATACCTCTTTGAATATTTAATATATTTATTTTAAACGTCAGTGTAATGAATTAGGCATATGTTGGCTTGTTTTCTGAAATTTTCATGAAATTTTAAGAAAAAGCTTTGGAGTTACAAAGTAAAAACTAACGAAATTTTTTGCATTTTTAAATAAAACATTAATAACTCCTTCAATATTCAAGATATACTCACAAAACTCTGTAAACGTATAAAATATAACATTTATAACCATATCTGAAATGTACATATCAAGCGAAGTTTTCTATATACAGAGTTATCACAAATACGTTTTAATTTATTGGATTTGTTGATCTTCCCCTAAGGGACTTCGTGACAAAATCTTTACTGAAAAATATGAGGAAAGACATGTTTCCTCCCCCCCCCCCCAAAAAAAAAAAAAAAAAAAAAAAAAAAAAAAATTAAGAACACAACGTTACGTATTTCTCAAGATATTCGAAAAAATCGTGTTCGCATTATTTTGTTCAACACCTGTATATACATATAGATAGACAGATAGATCGATATAGATATAGCTATAGATAATTATTTTTCATTTACATAAAAAATAAGACAGACTGTTTATTTTAATCATTTTGCCTATTTCAACTGTAAAGGAAGTGCATTAACAGGGTGGTTATGATTAAACTTTCACTATAAAAAGCATTTGAAGATAGAACGAGAGAAAACATTACTACCAGATTTGATATAATAATTTGTTTGTTGCGCACGCAAAAAATTTTAATAAGACCCCGTAATTTTTTATCAGTTGACATTTACATAAAAAAATTAAGTAAAAATTTATTTTTTAACAGTACAAGATTTTTATTGTGGACCCCTAAAAAGCATAAAATAAAACTTTATTCTTGCAAAGACACAATATAGAGTAATGAAGCTTTCGACGCTAAGAAAATTTTAGAGAAATAATTATAGATAAAAAGAACTTTTTGTATACCATGTTTTTAAATTTTCTGTTGAATCATATAAACGCTACCCAAGGCAGCGAGGACCTTAAACAATTGGCTAAAAGTATTAAAAAATGCATTCTTATCGTGTTCTGAAATATTCTAAAAGTTTCAAATGTCTAGCTAGTCTGGAAGTTACATGATTGTTGAATCGCATAAACGCTAACGAAGTCAGTGGGGACCCGAAAAAATTGGCTAAAATAATTTCAAAAATGCATTGCCATCGTGTTCTGAGCTATTCTGAAAGCTTCAAATGTCTAGATTGTCGGGACGTTATATGATTGTTGAATCATATAAACGCTACCGAAGGTATCGAGGACCCGAAATAATTGGTTTAAAGTATTAGAAAAATGCATTGTCATCATGTTCTGAGCTATTCTAAAAGTTTCAAATGCCTGGCTAGTCGGAAAGTTTGTTAAAATTCGATTGCAAGATTTGTTATAAGCAAACAAACAAACAAGAAAGCGAGTTAATAAAAACATGTTAAAACATAGACGTTTCACTTTTTCAAAAGAAGAAAAATTTTACGTATTCAAAATATTTTAAAAATCCTTCGAGACCAATATTCGTACTTATTAGTCTTTGTATAAATGATCGTTAAGCCATAAATTCCAAAGGTCTTGAAAGCTTTTTTGAATATTTAGAATATGTAAAAATTTCCATCTCTTGGAAAAGAGAAATACCTATATTTTCACAAAAATTTTCTTAGCGTTGAAAGTTTCATTACTTAATACCATGTCATTGCAAGGATAAATTTTTATTTAATGCTTTTTAGGGCTCCACAATAAGAAGCTTCTACTGTTAAAAAATTGATTTTTTACTTAAATCTTTATTTTATGCTTTTTAGTTCCAAGAAAAAAGAGTTTCTTAAAAAAACTAATCAAAACTTGTTAGGATACTGTAGAGATAACGTAAGATTTTTTTTTAAATCACTTATCATCTTTTCTATAAATTATCTGGAAAAAAGTAACACAATTGCCTTCGAGGATCGAAACCACGGCCATCACGTTATCAACATGATGCTCTAACCAAAAGTCAAACAGTCAAGAATGCTTTTGAAAATATTTTGAATATTTAAAAGTTTTTATCTCTTGCAAAAGTAAAATATCTTTATTTTCCTTTTAAATTTTTTTCTTGTTGAAACTTTTATTTTTTATAGCATTTTAGTAACTAAAAAAAAAAGCTTCTTAGAAAAGCCAAACAAAATTTCTTTGGTTACTGAGTAGACAATGAAAGATTATCTTTCATTAGTTGATTGTTTCCCTATTAATTATCTGCAAAAGGAAAACACATCGTCTATCGAGGATCGAACCCATATCCATCGCATTATCAACAGGGCCCTCTAACACATAGTGTTAAAGAGCTACGAAAACAGTTGCTTACATTTACATTAAAGGGGAGGCACCTTATTTTCGGTGTGACATAAAGACGCGATGACAAAAATTCAATTCCAATAAAAAGCTTCTAATATATATATATTTATGTGTGTGTGTATGTGACTCTTTCATGGTCTTATATATGTACCCACAAAATGGAAAAATGTTATCTTCACTGATTCTCCCACAGAAACCTCCGAAACATGGGTAATTTAACATGGATCACTGTATAATTTATTTAACCCATTATGTCTCAAGATCTCAGACTTAAAAAAAAAAAAATCTATATGTTAGCATATATTATCTGAAGCATATAAACAATAATTTTGAAAGCATTATAAAAAAATTTAAACATTTATTGACAAAACAGTTTTTTGTTTGATGTTTAAAATGCTGTGCTAAGTGTTTTTTTTTTTTTTTTTTTTTTTTTTTTTTTTTTGTTTTTTTTTAATACTCAAGTGTTCAGTTTAGATAAAAATTTCAAAAATCTATTATTATTATTATTATTATTATTATTATTAAAACAGAACCTGGTTCATTAATTGCTTTATTTCTCAGAAATTGAACTGTTTACTTTAGAAGGTTCACATCTAAATTTTGTTTCTTCATAAATTAATGTTTAAAGCATTACATCACATAAAACCTATTAGGAATTTTATAAATACCTTATGTTAACTATAATTTTGAGGAACCAGCAACCGTCAGTAAAATCAGCTTTTTGTAGAAATAACCTTGAATTTTTAGTATGTTGCAGAAATGCAACACGGGGACTCAAAAAGTTAATAATATGAGAAAAATTTGTATGTTAAGCAACAAAAACTTTTGGAAAAGGATTTCCGTAAACAAATAATTAATTTATTTTGAAAACAATACGAACATATCTGTGCATATACAAAACTGAGAAAAGGACAATATATGTAAAAAATATATATATTAATGCAAAATTTTGAAGCATTCAAAAAAAAAAAATGCATTATAACAAAGATTAAAAATAAAGCAGGTAAAAGAAGGTTTATTTTGTTTTTACGGGAAATATTTGTACTTAAAAAGAAAACGTAAATCAATTCTTATATATCTCACGTCGTACACAAAATAATATTTTTCTAGGATAACGGATATAATATTAGCATGAATGCATCCCGATACTGTCTATTGTAATCTGTGTACATGTCATTTACGAAGATAAATGAAATTCTAGATCCTACTAAGTGATAATGGGCCATAAACATAAACAATTTTGTTCAACAATTGATGGTGGCAGAATGATAGACAATGGGATGTTATATGGGTATAACGTTAACTGCAATATACATAATAATTTTTTTTTTGACAAATATTAGTAATGTGAAATGATTTTTCATTTCTTTACCAGCGGCATTGCCTGGTACACTGGTCACTATACAATATATACAATTTCACAATAACATATCACTTATTAATATATAAATGACAAAAAATCGAAAAGGAAAATGGTTGATTGATTGGTTGGTTGGTTGCATTTTAATGGCGCAAGGTCCACAATGGGACATACTGCGCCAAACAAATATGTAAAATTAAACTGTAGCTTCTGGATGGGTTTACCCATCCAGATGGTCACTGGTGGGAAGTATTGAATTGAAAGTAACTGCTATCATTAAACAGAGATGGCACCACAAAAGAATGACATTAAACTTTCTTAGAAATACGAACCTGCGTAGGACTAAACTCTTTTGGACTGCTCTGAGCAGACTGTTTGCTAGTCGTTCACGAAAATCTCAAGAGGTGCGTTGCGCCTTGCACATTCAAAACAGAACTTATTCTAAATAATAAAATATTATTCGTATTAATTTAATCTTATCATACTTACATAACGTAAGTTAAATCATGTAACAATAAAAATGATTCGAACAAGCTATTCGACTTCCAGGAATTTTATGAGTTATTATGTGTAGGTCTTAATTGTGGTACTCGTCTCGGAGGCTGCTAGAGGGGTGAGTAGATTAAATTTATTCTGATTGAATCTAAAGCATGTCATTTTGATTTCATAATCAAGTTAAATTGAAGAAAATAAAATCTTATTTGAATTTCTGGATTACAGATATTCTGATATTCTAATTTTAATGTAAATTCAATCGAGATTCCTATAAATGAAAAACCTGTCACTAAAACACAAAAATGTGTAAAAAGTTAAAAAATAATGAAGCCAAATAATCGAAATATATAATCAATAAATCGAAAAGGAAAAAAAAAAATGAAAGGAAAGAAAAATTATGCTGTTCATATTGTTTGTCAACATTTTCTAATTGTACACTTTCACACGTATAATTTCAAAGTTCATGGCCTACGTTATTAAACAACTGACGCACGGAAGGACAGAAAGGTTTACAGATAGACCAATTGTATCCATAATGCTTAACGTAAACGGAAAGAAAATACCAACAGTTTTCAATTGCATCCCTTAATGTGTCTGAATATTTCAGTATAGTCCTGTAATAGTCCTGTATAGTCCCTTGCATACCATATTCTAGACAAAAGATTATTTTAGCATAATAACAATAAATGTCAATTTCATTATGTTTTTTGCTGTAGAAAGTTATTTAAATGTGATATATAAGTATCTTTCGCATAAAACTAATGTGTTTGCAGTTTTGGTTGTGTCCCTGTAGAGCAATCAGCTGCACAGCTGGTTGCTAATGCTATTTTAAATAGGAAACATTTCGAAGTGAGCACAACGACCCAGAAACACAATTAACATTTTTTTTTAAGTATATTTTGGCTTTCACGATGTATAATACCTAAAGATAACTTTTTTTTTTTTTTTTTTTTTTTTTTTTTTCTTTTGTGAAACTTACAGAAAAAAAGTTAATTTTATTAATAAGATAATATAAAAGGTAATAAAATATCATATATTTATTTAAAAAAAGATTTCTGTCTTTCAAGCTTAAGTTTTCTAAATAGTTAAATATATGTCCATGCTTATTAAAGTGTATAGAGCAATTAATATTTTCAATATTTAATCACGTGATAAATACATTTACATTCAGAAATAATTGAGTGAGCTTATAAAAGAAAGGCAATAACACTTACACATTATCCACTTGCATTACAATTTTACGACTAAAGTAATGTTCTTAAACATCTGCTAAACCTGACGTTTTAGAAAAGAATAGTTTTATTAATAATTAAACTCCGAAAATGTTTAATGTAATTTTCAATATATGACGTAGTTATCTTTTAATACTTCTTTTTGTATATTAATTTCTGAGATAAATATATATATATATATATATGTATATATACATTTTTCAATAATTAAATGTTTATTTTGTTCAGACATTCATAAGGTGTTTTATTGAAACTAGTTTCTGTAACTCAAATTTATAGTATTAAAAGAAAAAAAAAAATACAGTAGAGAAATATTAAAACGAATTTTACGTTTATATAAATAATTTAAACTGCCTATTTATAAACATTAACTTTTAGACAATTTGGTTTATTAAAATAATTTTTCATTGCAAATACAGTGAATCCCATTGATTTTTTATGATAAATTTAGATTTAGACTGATGCTCATTATGGCTCAGCAACAATTGCCGTGAAGAAATATTACCAGAATAAATAATATTGATGACAAATATCTCAATTAAAGTGACTCTATGAACCTATTATTTTGTTATTTTCAGAAAATCGAAATTTAATGCACAAATTCTATTACAATAATTCATTGGATTGATTGGTTGATTGGAAGGGTTTTACTTCGCACAAGTGCTGAGAAATTAGCGTTCCGCAACTGTCTGTGACTCAACCCTAACAAAAATTCAATAAAAATCTAAATTTAAGTTTTAAAACTATTCTATCGCCTATCCATGTTACACACTCCATAACGCTAAGTGATTTACGACATAATCAGGATTTTGATCTTATAGGCATTTTTTTTTTGTTTAGATGTAATAATTTTGGAGGTACAATACTTAATTCTGTGCTCCGTACTAATATCTGTATTTATGCCAAGTTCTGGGAGGTCAGAGAAATGATGAAGTCGAAAGGTCATGTGCTTAATTAATTTAAACAGTTGGCTTTTATTTTGCTTCAATGTTTCTATATTCCATTAATTGTTCATTTACACGTTGGTCGTATTTTAATGGAATATAATAGTGAATATATATGTCTACTATTCCTTATATATATATATATATAATGTTGTTGTTTTAATTTTTGTTGTCTTCTAGATAAACAGCTCTATAATCGACTTTTAGTTATTTTATCTTTAATGTATACTATCTGATCTAGTTTAAGTGCTGTGTATTACCTAGTTTATTACATTTAGATGCGTGCTGAATAATCGCTCGTAAATATTTCAACTTGATTTTAAAATTTATTTATTTATTTATTTTTACTTAATTCGTATTCCAACATACATTTTTCCATATTTTACTGCAAGAAAAAAAATATTGTTGGTGTCAAATACATTACCGCTCAAAAATATTGGACTAACTTTATTTTATTTTATTTTATTTATTTATTTATTTTAGTATCTTTTATAGGTTTTATTCATTTACTCAAAAAAAAAAAAAAAAAAAAAAAAAAAAAAAAAAAAAAGCAGAATTTTAGTATGTGCTTTTATTTTAGAAATCTTTCTTAACGTGACCAGTCAAATAAGCCCAAGACAAAATAGCCCTGACAAAATACCCCACGATAAAACAACCCCCACAAAATAACCCCGACAAATTAGCTTGCACAAAACAGCAACAGCCCGACAAAATAGCAGGGACAAAAAAGCCACAAATTACCTTGACCATAGAGCCCCTGATAAATGAGTCTCGTCAAAATAGGACACAATTGCAGTTTCTCCAAATTAAAACTGCAATTTAACAGTAATCGCTATAAAAAAATAGGGTAATTTAGTACCAAATATTCTAAAAATATTAATTACAGATAAATTAAATTAATTTAACATTATTTTGGTGTGGACGTTTAATTTTAATTCAAATAAACATTCAGACTTCTTTAGTTCTAATTTTCCATAACTTTATTTGTTAAATAATATTCATTTTTTAAGTAAACACAGTTTATAAATGCTGTTTTACTTTTTAACTGTTTTATATATTTAAATTACATTTAGTTAATATGAAGTAAAATTAATTAAAATATATGAATATTGGTGTTTAAATTTATCGACTGATATTTTTAATACATTTTGGCACAAAGATATTTTTAGGTATTAAAGATAATATAATTCTATGTATGCTTCATTAATTCTGTATGTATTTTGCATATTATAGTTTGTTTTTAGTGTAATTTTTTAGCTATTAAAAAAAAAAAATTAAGATAAAATATCACTCTTTGCTTTTTGATGATTAATAATTAATTAAATGACTGACTAAGCACCACCTTCCTCCGAGGCAAACTTTAATCTCAAGTAATCAACTACTGAGTTTATTAAGGTAAGGTTTAATTTTAACGCTTTTATGCTTTTAAATAGCAAAGATTAGTTATTTTAAACTTCTTTCTAGTCTTCTAAATTACTCTAAAGTATTTCCTTCCATCTCAGCAATTTATTTAAAGAAATGGTTTTACTTAGACATAGAAATATAATTTGAGTTGTCTTCATAAATTGATATATATATGTATATATATATATATATATATATATATATATATATATATATATGTCTGTATTAAGGAAAGATATGTAATAAAAATATGAAATGTAAAGATAAATTATTTATTTATAAAAATTTAAATTAAAAATGTACTTTTTTTTTTTATTGAGAGGCAATTGTTTTATGCAATATTTATATTTTTTTCTTTTTAAATTTGAGCTGATTATTTCGTCAGACAAGAGTAAATTCTCTTGCAAATTGCGTTAGTTTACTTTATTTTAATTTTAAAAGAAAGTGTTTTGTATAGATGTGCCAAATTCAATTAAATTGTTCACAATAGATAAAATTATTCGGTATCCACAATTATAAAATCATTTAATAAGTAATTATATAATACTTCAAATTTTTATAAAATCTGTCGAAAATGATGTCAAAAGGCTGGATGAGTGAAGGACTTTTTGAAATATGTTTTACCTATATTTTTAAATCGCAAAGCTCATTTTTTCGTAAATCTGTGGAAAAAAAAAGAAATATATATATATGTGTATATATTGCATGCCTTTTTTTTTTTTTTTTTTACCTTAAAATATATTTTACAAATTTTTTTCATTAACATCGCTATATATCTATGCAAGCAAATGAAATACAGGCTAAGTCGAAATGAATATAGCGATTACAAACAGCTATAACTATTTAATGGAAAATAATTTATCGATAAGATTAACACAGAATGTAGATGAAACTTCAAAATTTTGTATACATACGTCATAGATGTTCTACGTGACTTCTCTTGGTCACACGGACAACATCTAGGAGGTAGTTCATTTCACGCCATACATTCTGAAGCAATTGTTCAGTCACCGACACAAGTGCATCACAAATGCGTAGATTGAGTTCTTCAATTGTTTTGGACATGAGAAGCACATACCCTGTCTTTCAGATAAACCCATAGATAAAAATCGCAGGGTCTCAAATTACGCATTTGTAATGAGCTTGCGTCGGTGACTGCAGACATGCTTCAAAATGTATGGCGTGAAATGGACAACCGTCTAAATATTGTACGTGTGACCAAGGGAAGTCACATAGAACATCTATAACGTATGTATACAAAATTTATTGGAGTTCTGTCTACATTCTGTGTTAATCTTATCGATAAATTCTTTTCCATTTAGTTATAGACGTTTGTAATCGCTATATTCATTTTGACTTACCCTGTATATGCAGCTCGAATTCTGGTTCGTTAACACTTTAAAAGTGTACTGTCCTTGCTGAAAGGATGCAATTGTTGAACCTTTCAAATGTAAAAATATATCCCAGATTTATTATTTCCCAGATTATATTATTTATTTATCCCAGATTTATAAGGTTTTTTTTTTCTTACAGAATACGAGAAAGGTCATTTAATTCTTTTATTTTAATTTTGTCCGATCATTCTGGTAGCAGTCTAATTAAAATAAGCGCAATTTACTTGCGCCTCATAGGTTTAGTATTCATTTTTATTAATTTAGTGCAATGTATGTGGATACATTTGTTGCGCACTTACGAATTTAGTGGTCGGTTCGCGAGAAACGCCAAATGCTTAATTTTCAAAAAAAGAATATATACCCCCAAAAAAGTAATTAACTAGACGGAGACTTTTTTTTTCAATTATTTTTACATGATTCGCGCATAAGTATGACTACTAGAAACAAAATGTGAAAGCGCGTTTTCCACGTGCAATGTGTTAATGATACTTAATATAAAAAAAAAAAAAAAAAAAAAAAAAAACTTCTTTTGCAAACAGATTTAAAGCCTCTTATGACATTTATATTATGTAATTATTTGACCTCGATTAAACTAAATAATAGAATATCGAGTTAAACATGGTAGTAGAATAATTAGTAAAAGTTTTTCCATATTGACTGTCAAAATAGCCGACTTCGCGTTTTAAGTATATAAAGAATATGCTTTTTAACCATGATGTCATTTTCTTAATTTAAAAAAAAAATCCCTTTTCGACAAGCTTAAAAGAAAATGTAGATTCCTTTACGGTAATGTTACAAAAGTAAAGAAATATTACATATGGGTTAACACAAACTTAGTCACTGGCTTTGTTCACACACATTGCATTATTTACGTCGCTATCCTGTTTTTAAGAAATTTAATTATCAACTACTACTATTCATTCTACTTAAAATTTTACGCTAGATTTATTGGTCAGTAAATGATTCAATTTTTTAAAATCCAAGTTCATAATAATCCAACAAATACAAGCCATAAAGATATATAATTTGGTGATAAAACTTGCGACTTAGCAATGAAATTTGTGATTTGGCGGCAAAATTTGATAGTTGACGATGAAATTTTTGACTTGACGACGAAATTCGTTGTTTGATGACAAAATTTTGCGAGCTTGGCGATGAAAATGGCAGCTTTGACGTCAGTTCATTTTCTTCCCATGCAAAAACCTCATTTCTCTTCACAGACCAATATGTTGTTTCCACAAGATAAAAAATCAAAGGAAAATGTAACGTGTTACTCTCAATTTTAATCGTAAATTTTAAATTCTTGCATAAACCGGCGTTCTAAACTATTCACCACAAACGATATTTTTACCAAGACTAAAGTATTATTTTAATTTTATATTTTTAAATGATTAATTAAAGCTGTTACCATGGTTTTTATATTTTCAGTGACTTTTTTTATTATCGTTTGCAAGTGACGTAAGCATCAGTTTATAAATTTAAGCAAGTAAATCTATAGAAAACGTCGGCTTCATCACAATTGACGAAAAATCACTTTTTAACTTTAACTTTTAAGCAATTGAAGTTATCGAAAAAGTTTAAATACTAAAGTTGTTCTTTAGAGTAAGACGGTAATTTGCCTGATTTGAAGTATTTTCCTTTTTTCAATATTAAATAAATAATGGTCAAATGAAAATTCCCCCCCCCCCTCCACCATTTCCACCTCCTTTGAGCTGGATGCCCCATCTACGAACTCGACCGAGATTTTTACTGCCCTGACAACATATACCGAGCTGGTAAAATTTAAATAAAAATTACTCCAGTTATCGTGTTCACAACTTAACATCAGAAAAAGCGTTATCCATATATATAAACTTTTGAACGGAGGGTGGATATGGGTTCTAGGGGTCATGATCGATGAAGATATGAAGAAATTTTCGAGAAGTAGTGTCATGAGAACCATTGCAATAGGTAGATATATATATAAGGAATTATAAGGAATATAAGGAATATACCTATAAGGAATCCTCCTATAAGGAATCTACCTAAAAATCAAATGACTTGCGAATTGTTACTGAACACATGCTTCTAATGCAAGCTATCAAATAATATTAAAACACAAGTTTAGATTTCGTAGAATGTTTCTAATTATCAAATAATAATTAGATATACGAAAAATCAGTATTTAACTTGTTAAATAACAAAATAACAAACTATTATATGCAAACTAAATTTTGCATATGTATCGACAAAATTATTACATTCTAGAGAAATAAAAATCGATGACATAGATTGTAAAATGATGGTTATAAAGAAGGAATATATACAGGGGGATTCAAAATAACGTGGACAAAATGACATGGTAGATCAGTCATACAACAAGGATCAAAAATCGCATAGGAACAGAGGGTCGCAACTGCAATCCGGAGCCGCTACAGGGAGTCTAAAATAATAAATAACACAAAGAGAAGAGACAAAACCATAACCGATCATTTTATTGTTAATTGCTCCTCAACAGATCATTTTATTGTTAATGTAAGCCAAACGTTGAGCCTACGGGAGATGCTCAAAGTTTTTGCCAGATGCCTCGAGACACGCCTGGCATCTACGTTGCATAGAACGCCGCACCTTCTCAAAAATACCAGGTGTATCTCCAACACATCCTGCTGCCACAACGATTCTTCCTATCAAGTCTTCCGGCATTGCAATAGGTGTTTCATACACAAGTCCTTTTAAAAATCCCCATAAGAAAAGTCCAAGGGAGACAGGTCTGGTAGTCGTGGTGGCCATGCGATTGGTCCACCACGACGAATCCAGCCGCCAGGAAAAGTACCCTGCAAATGTGCTCTGACGTCTGTGCTGAAATGTGCAGGAGCTCCGTATTATTGAAATCGAATGTGTTGACGAATAGACAACGGAACTTAATTCAGCTTGAATTGTGCTTGGATGGTTTTACGATTCACACAGATATTTCCTATTTTGACTCTTACTTGTGAATACATGAAGTTTTAATTGCGATTATGACTTCGTGTGTAAACGTTACTGCTGAAAATGTCTCCCCTCTGGTATGAACCGCCAACTGAAAATTCATTTGGCGGTATTGTGACTCATTTGCAAACTGTAATTTGTGGTTATCACGAACGTATCGAATAGGATTTATATGCCTGTAAACACATGCAAGCAAATAAACTTAATTTTTCATAGAAATGTGCGATTTACTGACGTACAGCGCCCTCTATTGACAAATAGCTTATTATATTTCTTTACCAATATATATAAATCCCCCTTCAAGAGAATAACTTATTCGCAAAACGCGTTCAATTCTAACCATTCTTTAATTTTTTTTGAATTTTTAAAATGTGTAATTTTTAAAATTTTGTCTTTTTCGCGATTATGCATAAATTTTAAGTGAGACAATATATTTAATATTTAAATGAAACATACTTGAAAATTGACAAATCTAAATTTACAAATGTGTCTATATAAATTTTTTAAAATAATTAATTTTTGAGATGACGCAGGAACGATTAATTATAAAGAAAAGAACAATCGGCAGTATAAAACATTGATTTACATATTTTCTAATTTTTTTTTTTTTTTTTTTTGTTGTTGTTAATTATAAAATTATTAATACACAATTTATTTTTCTCGAATGTGCCTATTTTATTCAAGGTATATATATATATATATATATATATATATATATATATATGTATATATACAGTCAGTAACAGAAGTCTTCGAACTCTAGCAAAAATTCCTATATAAAAAAAATACACCTAATACAGTTTTGTTAAATAAAACCTTGTCGAATCCTGTTTTTAGACTGACTAATAACAGGATTCGACAAGGATTTATTTAAAGGGAGACTTTTGTTACCGACTGTATATACATATATACAGGGTGTTTCAGTGAACCGTTTCAGAACTTCTAAGAGGGGTAGGGTACATCCTGACAACCCGAAATCATATAGCAATGTGGGGTCGGAAGTGCTTTCCTGAAGCGGTGTTGTACACAGAAGCACCATAAAGAAAAGAGACCGTAAGTGAGAAATCGTTTTAATAATACATGAAAAGAAGCAAAAGGTACATGGATTAAAGTAAGTGTTCGAAGTTTCTTCCACGCGCTACAATGCACGCCTCACATCTCCGACGCATGGACATCCGGAGGACAATGACGGAAGCTCGGAATTTTCGCACAACGCCATCTACCGCGTCAGGAAAGCATTTCTGACTGTCCATTGGTATATGATTTTGGTTCGTCAGGATGTACCCTACTCCTCTTAGAAGTTCTAAAACGGTTCACTGAAACACCCTGTATAGTGATAGAGAGAGAAATATAAATGAATATATATATATAATATGCATGTATATATTAATATTCATAAAATTGTTTTAAAAAAATAATAAAGAACTTATAAAGAACTGTAATTGCATTCCAAATATTTTAAAAATTGGTTTACTTAACTAATTGTTTTTGCTATTAATCAGAATATTTTTACATTTTTGTGAATATGTAGATTTAAAGTTTTTTTTTTTTTTTTTTTTTTTTTTTTTGTGTGTGTGCTAAAATGGATTAAATGCCAGATACATATTTAAACATATTAGAAAAATTAACAGTTCATTAGGATCGTGTTATGTTATATTATACGAAAGAAATATTAAGTTAAACAATATGACAAAGACTTACTTATATTTCAGTTTCGTAATAACAAAATAAATAGTTAATGTACCTGAAACGTCGAATCTAAAATTGCGTTACGCAGTAAACGGTGTTAAGTACCCCTCAAGATGTTCCTGCATTTTTCTTAAAACGATGCTTATTATAATCATATTCCAGTATCAGATTTTCAATATTTCTTTTGAGTCCATTCAGAACTGAAAAAACATTCTTTTAATTTTATGTGGAAATCGTTGATGTGTTAAAGAAATTCTCTACTTAATATTTTTCCTAAGTAGACTTTGGTTCTTTTCCCAAAGTATATTTTTTTATAATGATAATCATATTAAAAATCATATTAAAAAAGACATTGTTATTAGTTTAGGATTGATTCAAAATTGCATTATAGAGAAAATATTCAGTTTATTATGTAGAAATCGCATTTTTGTAAAACTGTTGCATATCTAAGCTTAGTAAAAGAATTAAGAAATGCATGTATTGCCATTATTAATGTTACAAAGTAATGAATAATTAGATCAAATTAAATATGTGATAATTATTTAATTAATTATTATCAATTTGATAAAGCATTTAAAAAATGATATGATGTAATAGTTATAATAACACCCTGTTCGTATTTATCTTTATTTATGATTGTGTTTTTGCACGCAGAGCACTAATTCACTGTAAAATGTTTTCTGTGGTAGATTACAGCACAGTGTGCTTGTAAAAGTATTGCCACGGTGCTGTAGTTTTACAATATTCTGTAAAATAAATTTGCTAAGAATTTTACGCGCAAGTGCTGTAATTTTAACAACATGCTTTAAAATCATTTCCTGCAATTATTATAGTACTAAACTGAAAACACTAAGTAATTTATTACACACATAATTTACTTATTTTTTATGCTTTTACAGGGAATAAACGGTCTTGCATTGCCCGGGATTCGAACTGACAGTCTTCTGTTCTGGATGCCAGCTCATTGCTAACTCTGCCAGTGAGCTCGCACTGCTTTTTTTGTTACGAAGACGGGTAAGTTCAGCATCAGTGTTGATTGGTTGATGAATAATGTGATACGCACCAAAAGGCTTCTGGGAAATTTTTGATACAAATTTACAGATCAATATAATGTAACCAGTATCCTCTCTTTCTTTTCTTCTTCTTTTCCTTTTTTTTTTTTTTTTTTTTTTTTTTTTTTACAGAACTAGCTGTGAACGTATACAGTAAGCTGTGCTGTATTTATGTTAAGAAAATGCTTTATTTTTACAGTGTGCTTCCCAAAAAGATATATTTTTTTTTGTCATAAAAAAAAAAAAAATAATAATAACTTTTCAGCAATAAATTTATATAATTAAAATTAGGTATAAAATGTTAGAGACATTTGTTTTTAATGCAAAACTTTACAAAATACTTAGAATGATTTTATGTTTCAGTGATTAAATATATTATTGCTACTTTTAAATTTATGTTTTGAATAAATAAGAATTATAAGTAGTAAGTATAAATAAGTATTATAAGAAACTTTATAGATTTATTTTCACTTTATATGACGTAAAATGAATTTTTCTATATAATTCAATTTTCTAACAACAAGAGTTTAAGTCAGTACTTAAATCTCTAATGCAGTTGCTGTTATACAGTTAATGCTATTAAGTGTATCTTTAGAGACTCTTCATTTTCTATTTAAGGATGTTAATTATAGCATGACATGTGCTTTTTGTTACCTACTTACTGTATTTTACTACACTTCCAGTGTTTTTGAAGAATCTGTTAACATATTTTTTAGGAAGTAAAAGAAAATAATATTTCGGAAAAAAGTGATTTATTTAAGTATAAATTATTATACATTGGAGAGATTATTGTACAACGAAATGAATGATGCCTAGTTTACCAGCAATTTATTTTATTCTGCTGCACTTTTAACTCCCCGTTTTTTTTCGTAAAGTTTTATTTACAGAAATGTTTTCTACAGTATAGAACTTTGATAAAAGAAGAAAAAAAAAATTCTTAAAAATTAAGTGGTATGAAAGAAAAGCAGGGTTAAATATACTCCGGAATAAACTGAAATGTTGGCAGCTATGATGATGTAAAAAATAAATAAGGAAAGTGTGAAAAAAAAATATAAATAATTTTATATCTTCCATATGCGTTACTTTTATTTTATTAATTTAAATTAGAATTTTGGGACTTACTGTTACTTTAAAAATATTTGCATAAAATTTTCAAAGCTAATCAAATAGAAGTAGGAGTTAATTTGAATTTACCAATGTTGCGTTCTACATAATAACAAAGACTTTCTTCTGCATTATTTTAATCACATAGAAAAAAGGATTGTAATTTAAGTAAATTTGATATTTTTAAAAATTATTAAATGTATATATGTTCACACACACAGAGAGAGATTAAGTAATATGATTTGAACTACTTGATGTACTTACGAATATTTATTTATTTTTTTAATTAACATTTAACCATTAACGTAGTAACAATAATAATAAAAATAATAATAATGATTTTTTTTTCATCAAATATAACAATAAGCGTCGTGAGTTTTAAGACTGTGAGTGACGGTTATAACAAAATGTCTAATAGCAATTACGCACTTTAGATCTTTTTAAGTGCGATAAAATTGATTTTGCAGAGACTACATCCTTAATAAAGTTATGCATTGTAAAAATATTTTATGTATTTAAAAATCGATCTACAATAAAAAAACCTATATGAAATCAAGTAATTAAAAATTTAATTATTTCGGAAAATATATATTTAAATAAAATATTTTTCCCGCCATTTTTGTTAAAGAAATTAACTTTAAAGATAAATATTTTAATTAGAGAATACATTATAAAGTAACTGAAAATTTGTATTTAATTAAACATTTTACGAAAAATAAATAATATGTGAAAAAATAATTAAGCAAATTACGCACCGAAAATTAATTTTTTACGGTTTAATTAGTTTTTAATTTAAGATAATCATTTTTAAACTTTTTTTTTTATGATTTACGAATTAAAAGTTTTTTTCAAATTCAGAATGTTGTGAAACGAAAAATCCAGAATACTACTTACATGGATAATACAAGATCAGTCAAATTTAACGGTAGAATTCTCCTAGAAAATCTCTCTCTCTCTCTCTCTCTATGTATATATATATATATATATATATATATATATTAAGTATTTGGAGTGATAAGACAAAACATTCAAATGTTTTGGCAAGCAACATCCTTTCCAGTCAAATGCATGTAATTTTAATGCGTTTAAGAATTCCTTGCTAAACAAATCTTTTCTAAATAGCGTTATACTATATAAACTTAAAGTTAGCCAACGAAATAGTTAAATGTTTTTCATAAAAGTTAGAATATTATGTATACAAGTGATTCCTTATTTAAGGTATTTCATTTAGCATCAAAAATGATTCTTTTTTACTTCTTGCAAGTTCAAATAATTAATATACAGTAATACAACCCTTTAAATTAACAGTATCTTTAGTTTTATAATTAATAATTAAAAATGCTTTTTTTTTTCCAAGTTGCAATATTTATTTTTACTTTCAGTTGGCGTTTAAGACATATTTTGCGATTTTAAACATTTATTTTTTTTTATTCTCTATTTAAGACTGACTATACTTTTGTTAACTTACACTTACAATGCAGAAGAAGAAAGAAAAAAAAATACGTTATTGAAATATTAAATAGATGTGAATATGCAATCCATAAATTTGATGAAATTCCTGGTAATGCATATTCTACGTCGAATGAAGCATCAAAAAATTCCAGTCGAAAGAAGTATTATACGACTACGACTTAGAGTGCTCGGGGACTAGAAAACTGGGCACTTCTGAACTAAAAATGCAATTTCTGGCATTCAAAATATGGCTAATAATTTTAAAAAATAGATTTCGTATTTCCAAAAGTTATATAACGAAAAATATTTGCAGTATTTTAATATGAGATTATTATTATTATTATTATTATTATTATTATTATTATTATTATTATTATTTTTTTTTTTTTTTTGTGATCAGGTACATAATGCCAATCAATCTAGCTTTAACAGAATGGTGCGTTTGGGAAGAACATTGGATTACATTGTTAGAAAACGTACTAAAACTGTTACTAAATTTCTTATTTCAGTGGCTCTTTCATATACATCTATGCCTATATTTAGTAAACATGTAAAACTGCTATCGCCTATTGCTGCTACTGCTATTTGTACATTGCTCCCAGAAAAATGGGAAATTTGGACATGTTATACAGAAAAAAGTTATCTGAGGCAAACAATATTTATATTGTTCCTAATAAATCGGGGAAAATGAGCAAAGATGAATTACAAATGGTATTATCTGAAGTGTAATTTTAATCTACCTCACATACGTCATTGCCTACAGCCGATGACTGGTTGAAATTTAAAACTCATTCTTTAATTTACAGTATTACGTCTTAAAATATAAATTTCAAAAAGTTTTTGAGTATGCTCCGATGGAAACCTTCTCTTTTAAATTGTTGCGTTTGTTACAATTTATTTTATAAATTAATTAAAATGAAATATTTTAAAACGTATGTATTCAGTTTTCTACCATTATTATCTATTTATTTATTTATCTATATATCTATGAAATATGATTTTGATAAGTATTATGTTTTATGAGGCTCTAGCAGAAATCAAAAATATTCTTCACCATTTCAGATTAATTACTGACTCATACAAATCTATAAGTTTAACAATGTAAGTTTTATTAATAAATAAATGTGGCTTTTGTTGTTTTAAATTAAACCGTATCTAATTCAATTTAAATGAAAGTACTTTTTTGTAATATATATATATATATATATATATAATCCTTAAAAATTCTACTTGCTTGCCAAATACTCTAGATTTCATTTTAATACGTATACGTTTAAACTGAATTGTTAAAAGGAAGTTTTAATTAGTTTACTTTAGATTTTAATTAAATGTCTATTATTTTTTTCCCCTTGATGCATTACTTTTTTTTTTCTGTAATATATTACGTTCTTTTTTATCCAAAAATGAAATAAGTAAATAAGTTATCTTATAATGTTTAATTCATTCAAAAAAGAAATATGCATATATCATCTATTACCAATAAAATTGTGCTCAATACAAAATTGGCGTTTTATCGTTTTTTTGCTCACATGTCTTGCAGTAAATATACACAATTTTTTAAACTATTACATAGCTGCCACCATTACTGATTTCTAAATCAGATTTACCCACCAGCATTTTTAAAATCGTATCTGTCACATATAATATCGACGAGTACATACAATTAAATAAACCGAAAGCATGTATAAAAAATTTCCAGTGTGAAGTCTCCGTTGAAAATAACGGAGACTTGGTACTTATGCTGTGTTATTACTGTCATTATCATAAAATGTACTGTAAAACATTTATCGAAATGAATCCACATATAAAATAATCGCCAATGAAAGGATTCCTTCGGCTTACTTAAATTATGCTAAAATCTTATAAATTTACATGTCCTTGAATTTTCATAATGTATTTTTCTGAAATTAAAATAACGCAAAAATAAGTTTTTAAACAATAAACTAAAATTGCATATACTGAAAAGTTAAATCGTATTTAGAGGATGCATTATACATAATGATTAATATACAATGAAAGCAATTAGATTCGGAAATACAAATGCGTTCAAAAGCGGTTTGAATTGTCAAGCGATTAGTTCTTTAAATGATGATTCATACATCACGCCATCTCCCAGCTCATTACCCACCACCTCTTGTACATATAGATTCATTAATGATTCATAAAGTAGATTGGGGTTGTTCTTAATGAGTTTCGTTGATAAATAATTCATATCTCCCCCACCATTCCAAACCAAAATACAGGTGGTGATGTTTGAAGCGAAAATATTTTAATAATTTTTCATAAAATATTTTATAATTCATTTACTACTATTTAGGGAATGAAATTTTCTTTTCCAGCCATTTGATTCGAAATTATTGAGATTAAACTTTCTTATAACTTTGTTGGTACATCAAATAATAATTTTACAATCGGTATTTATTTGAATACAAATTATCAAACTGTTTCTTTTTTTTAGTATAAACATTTGTTGTTGTTGTTGTTAAATTTATTTCCAGCTTAAGAAATATATTGTCCATAGTGTGTTATTGTATTTCTCAAAGTATACTATTATATTAACTGCCTAAATAAAGAGTTATTTATGTGTGAAACGTACATGTTTGCATTGATCAGTACCAAAAAATTTCTAACATTACAAGTTTAATGCAATTGTTGATTTAAGAAAAAAATATTTTATGAGACTTTTCGTGTTTTAAACAGATTTTTTTTTTTTTTTTTTGAATTACTTGATTTCTCTTGGGACCGTGAAGATGATTTAGAAAATTTTAATATTATAAGTAGATTATAATTTTACAATATAATGAAACGTAAGGCAATGTATATAGTTTTTGACTGGGGAATACATATAAAAAAATAAGCATTGATATTGAAACTATGATTCATATTAGTTCTAGTAAAAATAGTTTCAATATCATCCTTATAAATTCTAATTTCTCATCATAGTGAGTTCTTGAAACTCCTGTAAAAATTCTAGAGCATTTTCCTATAATATTGGTGCCGAACTAATTTTAAAATCTATGTAACTATATGCGAGCACAACCGGCAAGTTTTAATAACTATAATTATTCAATTGTAGTAAATCAGGCGAGAATCTCTTGAAACACAAAAGGTTTTTAATACTCATAATATTGTTGCACATCTAGAAAAGTATTGACTAAAAAAACTCAAACCTTTCGTCTATTTAGCTTGTTTACCTTGGCGTAACACGGAAAATTATAATTCTAGTTTAGCTATTCAGAAGATGACTAGTTATTTGATCTAGATGAAGGCGCTGTATTTTTTTTCCTCGGTGCAGAAAATTAAGAACATATATATACATAAAAAAGATAAGAATTAGATACATAAATTAATATAATTTTAATCTAAATCTTTAGTGTTTCGTCCGTATATAGAGATCAAATATAATAGACCATAAATTATATTCTAAAACTTAATAATATTTAAATGCTCAGTAAAAATCAATACTGTTCTTTTTTGTTGTTAGTTAGTTTTGCAGTTTAAAATTCTGAAAATTTAGGTGCATTTAATTTAAATTTGAAGTCATTTACATTTTAACTTTGAAAATATCAGCAAACATTAACAATATTTTTTATGTAAAATATCTAAAAAAATAATTACTTTTTAAACGTGTATAATTCAATATTTATAAAAATGTAAGTATCTTTTTGTCATTTTTTGATCACATTTTTCCAGTTAAAAAGTATTCGACTTTTTAATATGTTTTTAATATATTATTTCACTTGCTAACTTCAGTTAAAAGTATTTCAAACAAATAATTTGAACACAAGGATATAATAGTAATAATAATAATAACAATAATAATAATAATAAAATAGAAAAGTACGATTTCTATCAATGAACTGGAAATTAGCTCATACCTTTACTTTATGACCATCAGCTTGAAATATATTGCAACACCAGAATTTTTTTCTTTTTTTAATTTCAAATTTTTATTTATTTCAAGTTAAAAAAAAAAAAAAAAAAAAAAAAAAAAATCTGGTGTTGCAATACAACAGTTTAAGATTTAAATTAAAAATTTCAAGTGATTTTATTTTATTTTTTATTTATTTGTTTATATATATATATATATATACTGACAGTTTAAATAAATCTTATAATTAATCTGTTGTTTAGTTATTTTATTGATTTTTGAAATCTTGATTTAATTCATGTTTTACATTAATGTAAAAACTATGAATTTTAAAACTGAATAGTTATCTACCTAATCACACAGAAGCCTAATAATTTTAGTACTGCAAACACAATGGTTTTTGTGTTAGTTTATTTATTCATATTAATGCGAGGTATGAAAATTTAATGTTTATAATGAAAAAGAATTGTATTTATTTCTATAAATTTACTAAATATTATACAATAATAATTCGCACTCCATACATTTTTTTTTTTATTTAATTCAATGTATAACAGCTCATCATAAAAAAAAAAAAAAAAAAAAAAAAAAAAAAAAATCATTATATAAGGTAAAGCTGGGAGAGATCGCGCGGTAGTAGAGATTGTGCCCTTAGGGGATCGGAGGGAAAGAGTAAAGTGGGCGAATTGAAATTCTAGGTGATTGTACAACACCAATAGTGAAGTCCCTACTTGATTTTACATATTGATTGCTTCAAGAGTTTAAGAAAAACGATGTTATTTTGTCTCATTCTCAAAAATAAAGGGTTTAATTTTCATAACCCTTCCTAAGAATTTCAATACAATAATACCAGTACAAAACATATTTAAATTAAACAATTTCTCATAACCTACTGACCTAGACTAACGGTACAAGTACCTCGATTTCTACTAAAAATAAGTAATTATTTAATAAAACACTGCGCAATCTCTCCTACCAAAATGGGAGAATTTGCGCTTTTGCTATGTAGGAGATACTGCGCATTTAAAATTCTATACTAACAGAGATTTCGCGGCTTATTGCTGATAACAAGACAGTGATGATGGGTTTGTTCAATGTCTAGAACTGTACCAAAACCTAACTTCCATAGGTCATTATACTAGTTCAAATCATTCGTGTCGGCACACAACCTTTATGGAGACTATCCACAGAATCTGAAATTGAACATCATTCAGGAGTGGCAACAATGGACAAAAGCCACACTTCTAATGGGGTTTACCTCAAAAATGCTATTAGCCTATGAGTTTTGCAATACTTTAGTTTTGCAATACTTTAAAGTATAATGTGCAGGGTTTATGAAGCTGTCGGCTGCTTAAATAGAAGAGATAAAACTAAATGCAAGCAAAAAATATCAACCTATTCAATCTTCTTTTTATGAAATGCACTCGTCTAAATTTCAAAAAAAAAAATAAATAAATAAATAAATAAAATAAATAAATAAATAAATAAATGAAATAAACGTAAAGGATTTTAAAGCGTAAAGGATTTTTGGTAGAAAATGTTGAGGAAAAAAAAAAAAAAAACTTTAATAAATAGTAAATGGTGGGTGTATTCTGCGCTTAAAAATGGGCGGGGTTATCCACATATCATTGCACGAATGGTGTGCTAACATTTTTTCCCCGGAATATATGTTCGAGACGTGTTTCTCGAACATGTTGACTTGTGGCCGGTGGTTGCACAAGAACTTCGCATGTACAATAATAGGTGCAATGATTGTGGAGAACGAGAGATTCGGTCATCAAACTGGAAAACTTCCTAGCTGAAAAGGTAATGTACTAATTTTCAGTTAAACGTGTTAACAAGTAACTTAATATTATTTTCTGGTCTTGTTGTTTACCTAATTTTGTTCTTTTTTCTGTTTCTTTAATATTTTTTTCTTTAAATAAATTTTTGTAGTTCTTTTTAATTTTCTTCTATTTTTCTGTTTTTTTTTTTTTTTTTTTTTTTTTTTTTTTTTTTTTTATGGAAGTGAAATATCTAATCCCAACGCAAAAATATTTTTTTACAAATACCTTACTACAATGTCATTTAAGTGAATTATTATTATTGATAGTGTAATTGTAGTTATAATTAAGCGCAATCTCTCCTACCCATGTGCGCAATCACTCCTACCCTATAAGAAGAGATTGCGCAAAATAGCTCTCTTGGTTTTATTACTACTGCTCTTTTAAACTACAACAGAGGAACAGAATAGCAATGGAAATGCATAGAAGAAGGACCAATTCAAAGTTATGCACCAAAAGGTTAACAAAAAATTTATATTTGGATCTTTTATATCATTTCGTTGAATTCTGTGCAAACTGTCCTAGCTTTACCTTATACAATAATATATGCTGAAGTTTAAAAAAAATCAGACAGTAAGGTTTTTTTTTTTTTTTTTTTTTTCCAAATTCATCTTTTTTATTGTAATTCAAATAAACTAATCTATTTAGTAAATTTTTCTTCAAGTAGAATAAAATACTTTAAAATTAAATGTTTAAAATAAATACGAAGTTAAGCAAACCTAAAAACATAATTAACAATTACCAATAATTTTTACAACATATTTTTATAATAATTTCAAACGTATAAAAATAATAAATTCTTAAGAAAATTCCAGAAAGGCTTTCTATTTCCATTCAATAAAACGCTTTTGTGAATTTAAACAAATCATAAACGTTGTTTTTTTTTTTATTATTTTTCTAATTTTTCAATTCTGTGATTAAATAAAAATCCCGTTTTCCACTTACATATTTCCGTAGTAATTAAATTTAAGTTATAAGCATACAGAAAACAATTTATTTTAATGTATGACTTCTAAGAAGTTAAAACTCATTTAAAAATTTTCTTGTTTCTCATTTAATGCAAATAAAAAAAATTATACTTATGTCTTATAAAAAATAAATAAATAAATAGATAAATAAGTAAAATTCATTTCTATTAGAACATATAAATTTAAATCGAATTTTCCATGAGTACCTTACAATTTTAATAACTAACTTAATTCAAGTCAGAAGACTTTAATGTTTTATTTAAAAAAAAAAAAAAAAAAATAAGTTTCTTTTTGCTTGTATTTTTAATTAAAAATTCTTGATGCAAGATTTGCGTGATAGAACGCATTTGACAAACATGTTGAATAACAGAATTTTAGAAAAATTCTATAAATAACATTAAACAATTTAAATATAGATTAAAAATAAATCAATTCTGTATACATTTGACTTCAAAATTTGATCGAAGTACAAGTATTGATATTTCCTATTTTTATATTTAAATAATAAGAAAATTGGGAATCATGTTAGACGCCACTCAAAATTTTTGTAATATTTTGAAAAACATGCAAGCATATAAGTAATATATATAGATATATATAGATATATATATAAAGAAAAAAAAAAGCTTAATTCATTATTTAACATCATCGTCAATTTTCTATTGATTTAAGAGACTTGTAAGAGATATAAAATTGTAAGAGATACAAATACTATCGAGGGTTTTTATTAAAGGAATTTTTCTTTTAAATTTTTAAAGAAGCGTATTGTTTGAAATTTCTTTTTCTGGGGATGTATTTAGTTGCTCAAGTGAATTAAAAGAGCCGATTTTATAGTTAAATATTTTATTTATTTTATCAATTCATAGAATGTAAATCAGTATTAGTATTTCCTTATTTATTTAATTTTGCATAATCGTAAGGAATATCTTATGTTTAGTTTAGGTGATTATTCTGTAGCTACTTCAAAGTTAACTATATGTATAATATTACGTAATGTTGGATAAATAAAGACAAGCTTGATTTCTAGCATAGTATATACAAATAAATCGTTGTATTTGATTTTCTCGAAAAATGATAACACATTTTTTGTTAATAAGTTTGCATAAGAATGAATTTATAATTTAAGACATAATCTGTATTCAAAAGTTATTAAATTATTAAACAATAACTACCTAGTAATTCAATAAATATCTAATGTACTCATTCAGAATAACTTCCTTATACTTCATTAGATATCTTCATTGAGGAATAAAAATATGCAACTGCTAACACTCATACGTCGCTTAATACTTATCTGACTGAAACTTTGTTACCAGTTATCAGTTTAACTTAATAAGCTTAAAAATGCTTTAAATTGTCCAGGGATTGAATGAAAACATAAATGAGTTCAGTTATAAATTTAATTATCATTTCAATTTTTATTTATTTATTTCAATTTTAGACATTGCATTAGTAAACAACTTTTTATAATGTAAAATACTGAAAGTGATAAAAATACTTTCAAAATAAAGATTATTTATTTCTTTATTTATTTTACTTGAGAAATGAAAATTTGCTTACTTAGGCGGAAGTATTTTATAAATATGCTTGCATTCCAATAGTTGGTTATAACGCAGGTGGCGCTCAAACATCCCTTACATAATTTGGACTCGATATTACACCATGATAGCGCCGTTTCTCAAAATAAATTTTAAAGAGCGAGGTTAAAAAGAAAGAAAAAGCCGAACAGTATGGTTTAAGTTTTGTTAATTTTTGTTTTGTTAAATTTTGTTGTTAAGTTTTGTTTACCAAATCTCATAACATTAAGCATTCTGCTTTTGTATTTGCCCTAAAAAGACCTTGTATATCATATTCTGGAAACGCTTCCGATTGTTCAATACAGCAAGACGGATGTTAAATACAGCACATTACCTTGTAATGTCCTGAAAATGAACGCAGTAAAAGTAATATAAGATTACAGATAAGCTTTGTAGGTTATGGAAAGCAAATTCAATAATATATATAAAAAAAAAATGTTTTTGGGCGAAAAATATTTTTTTATTTCCATTTTCAACATATTTTAATATATAAAGAACTTAAAGAACTTTCAAAACTCAGAAAAAAAAAATATATCTATATATAACTGAAACTTTTATTTACATATATATACAAGCTATATACGCAAATACCTTTGTACATAAACAGTTTTTAATATAAATATTTGCCTAATACTTCAATGAAACTCTGTTATTGAGTTATTTCGCATTATTGCGTAATTTCTCATTATATGATGAACGTAAGCATTCCAAAAGTGTTGTGTTTATGGTATAGTCGGTGTCAAAATTATTAGAGCGATAGAAATAAATTCTCTATAAAAACAGACTGACTAAGAACATTATTCCACAAGGATTTATTCAACAAAACAGTGTTAAGTGTACATTTTTTATATAGGAATTATTGTTAGAGCTCGAAGAATTTAGCTGCCGACTGTACGCATACAGCGTTTACTTATCATACCACTATAGTACCACCCCAATCATACTATCATATCTAAACTTTATTTAGAAATCGTGTAAATGTTCACACACTAAGATAAAAAGTCGAACTCAGGAAATATTTTTATAGCATGTCATGAGCATCTAACAGTGATAAAAATATCAAAAATCTTAAGTAACATGCTACTTAAAAAAAGAGTTTCATGAAATAAAATTGTTTTCCTATCTTAATATTAAAAAAAAAAAAAAAAAAAAAGAGAAAAGAAAAAAGCTTTTGTTTCATCCTAAAACAATCCTTAATATCAATTTTATCATTATTTATTTTACCTAGTTGTTATTCCTTTAAATATCAACACAAACACTTAATAGAAAATAAAATCTCACTGAATAGTTTTTACTCTCTTCTAAAATGTTTGTTATTTCGCTACGATATTAAAAAAAATTCTATACACTTAAAGATAAACCTTGTGATATTAATATATGATGTTTAATCTAATGAAAAGTTAAATTACATAATTATGTAATTTTGATTCAAAAGTGTATTACAATAATAATAATAATAAATAAATAAATAAATAAAGTAATGGTTTAACAGTTATATCTGCGAGCAGCAGTCCAAACAATATAATTTAAAGATTTACAAACCATTTCAGATTTGAAATTTGGCAAATAATGATTTTAATATTCATTTCTTCTTTTTTTTCAATATATTTTTTAAATAATTAAGAGTTTTTGTATTTTCATTTCTTTCAATAAAAAAAATACTTTTTAAAAACTGAAAATAATAATAATAATAATAATAAATAATTCATTTATACATTTTTATTATGTACTCAATATAAAATGCAGAGTTTTAATTTTTATTTATAAAATACTTAGGCATTGGTAAAAATGTTACAGCAAAAAAGATACGAATTATTAAATAAAATTATACCAACATTACCATATGCATTTGACAAGTTTCTAGTTTAATGAGATCGTTCCTCAATATATAATTATGCAAGAAAATTTTTTAGAAGATGTTTGCAAATAACAGATAAACAAATTTTTACTTGTAAATAAAATATGTATATTATTACTGAAATTTATGTTTACTATTACAGAAATTTATACAATATATTTCTAGTGGAAACATGATTTTAAAAATTTAAAATTATTTAAAACTACTCGTTATACTTAAATATATATATAAAGAGAAAACAAAACATATATATATATATATATTAAAAATATTACTACTTCAAGTTTTATGTAATTTTATTATATTCTATATCTTATTAAAAATGTAAACGTTATAGAACAGAAAAAAAAAAAAAAATCATTTTCTATATTTATTATAATTTCATTTGTGAACACAAAGGAAAGCAAGAAGATTTTTCTGAGTCGTTTTTATTTTCAAAATTGATGTATTTTTCTAGATATAGAATTAGTGTTTTCCTTTTTTCATGTTATTTTATTAGAAGCTTTTTATGTGAAATTGACTTTGTCATCGTGTCACGCTAGTAAACAAGGCGCCTTCATTTTAAAGTAAATATAAGCCATTTCGTTTGTCGCTCCTTGGTTCAGTGTTTTAGAGCGTCACGTTAATAACGCGGTGGTCAAGAGTTCTGTCCCCGGAAGGTGCGACGTGTTAATTTTTGCAGATAATTTGTAGAAAAGTTTCAATTGATACAAGAAAATTTTTCGTTGCTTAAACAGTACCCTAAGAATTTTTTGAAGAGTTTTTTAAGAAACTTTTTTTTTAGTAATTAAAAGTTACGAAATATTTTTGATAGTAAAAAAAAATAAAATAAAATAAAATAAAATAAAATAAAATAAATAAAGCACCAAATAAAAAGTTTTAAGTAAAAAATAAATAAATAAATATATTTTATAGAAACTTCTTATTTTTGAAATTGGATTTTGTCATCGCGTCTTCGTGTCATGTTAAGGAAACAAAGCGATTCCATTTTAAAGTAAATGTGATGAATTTTTACATCGTTCAATAGCTCAGTTAGTTAAAACGTCATGTTGATAACGCAATACTGGTGGGTGGGTTCGGTCTTCAAAGGCCAACGTGTTTTTTTTTTTTTTTTTTTTTTTTTTTTTTTTTTTTTTTTTTGAGATAATAAAAAATATGTCATTTGTTAAAAACAAAATCTTTCATGACCTGCACAGCATCCTACAAAATTTTGATTTTTTTTTTTTTTTTTAGAAGCTTTTTAATTAGTAACTAAAATAATAATAATAATAATAATAATAATAATAAACTGGAAACTTTATGTTGTGGTGCCTTAAAAAGTATAAAATAAATTTTTATTCTTGCAGAGACATGCTATAAAAATTAAAAGTTTCAACAATCAGAAAATTTTAAAGAAGATAGAAGATATTTCACTTTTACACGAGATGAAAATTCTTAAATATTCAATGTATTTCGAAAAGCAATCAAGAACAATGTTTTTTTTTTTTTTTTTTTTTTTTTTTTTTGCCTTAATTAGATTTTTCTAGCATGTTTCATGACTTTTTTTTACTGTTATTTGAATTTTGATTACAATGGCATGCTGATAACGCGTTGGTCGTGGGTTCGATCTTCGAAGGCCGGCGTGCTATATATATATATATATATATTAATATTTTATGATAATTAGAAAACAATGTCAGTATCTGAAAGAAAATCTTTTGTTGTCTATATAGTATCCTAACAAATTTGATTAGTTTCTAAGAAGCTTTATTTATAACTAAAAAGCACTAAATAAAAATTTAAGTAAAAAATCATTTTTTTTATATTAGAAACTTTTTATTGTGATGCCCTAAAAAGCATAATATATATATATATATATATATTGATGTAAAGAAATGAAAGTTTTAACACTAATGAAATTTAGAGAAAATTATAGATATTTCCCTTTTGTAAGAGAAGAAAATTTTAAATGTTCAAAATATTTTTAAAAGTTTTCAAGAACATTGAAATTTGTCGTTTAACGATTAATTATACAAAAAATTTAAGAACTAAAAATATTGGTATCGAATGCTTTTTAAAATATTTTGAATAGTTAAAAATTTTTATTACTTGCAAAAGGGAAATATCTATTTTTTTTTTCTAAAATTTCAATAGTGTTAAAACTTTCATTTCTTTATAGCATGCCTTTACCTCAATATCTATATCTATATATATATATACATATATATGCTTTTAGGGCTTCACAATAAAAAGTTTCTAACCTTAAAAAATGATGTTTTTACTTAATTTTTTATTTTGTGCTTCTTTTACCCTTTCTTACGTCTAAAAATATGGAAATTATTTGTCATCAGATGAGATGATTTTATTTCAATATTTTCAGATACAGCATTGTTATTTATTTATTTATTTTTTAAATTGTTAATTTGTTTAGTAGACAGAATATGAAAGCGCGTTTAGTGGCACGTAAGTTAATGAATTTTAATGCTGCTGTTATTTATTTAGACTGTTTATTAATTTCATATAGAATGGAATAGAAGGCTGATTTTTACCAACTATGTGAAAAATGCCAGAGCCGGGAATCGAACCCCGGGCCTTCCGCTTAACGCGCGGATGCTCTAACCACTGAGCTACCCTGGCTGATAACCAGCTCGGCACATCTTACATAATTTACGTTGGTAAGGCCACCGAGTCTGCATTAAAGCAGCTATATCAAGTGACAAATTTGAATATGGCATAACTCCAAACGGTCACGAAATTTTATTTCAGAAATTTAATATTTGGGTACTCCAAAGCAATAATATTATACTTAATATATTACAATGAAAATGACTATGCATATAATCCTATATCGTATCGGTTTGAAACAAACATTACATTTTATTATGCAACATTATTTTAACTATTTTTCCTAGCTTTATTCATTTTTCAAAATTTGTATGTATATATATATATATATATATATATATATATATATATATATATATATATATACTTATTATTTTATTTAATCAATTCTTATTTCAGTTTAGTTAGATTAAATAAAAAATGTTTTAAACAAAAAATTTCTGATATATTGAAAATTATATATTATTTATGATCAGCTATGCGTTTAACATTATGATCACTATGATCAGCCATTTTTGATGAGCTATATTTCTAACAGCCATTTTTGTAATTAGTATAGCAATTTTTACGGAAATAATTTAACGGACGTTAAAGCATTAAACAGACAATAGATTGCACATTTCTACAATAATAAAACTGCATTATTATTATTATTTTTTTTTTTTTTTGTACTCTTTCTTATAGATTTTTATCAGTTAAATTGGGGGAAAAAAATCTGTTGTGTCATTGTGTTATTTATTTTACTTTGAAGACTCGTATATTTAAAAGTTTTTTTTTTCTTTTTCAATAAGTTGACTGAATATAAAAAGTAATAAAAGATTGATAACAGGAAACAGCGAGGAAATGCCGTAGAAAGGTGAAAGCAAAATCATGTTAAGACGATCTTAAAAAAAGAAGACGTATAGTTAAAGCAAGAATAGTGAGCACATAATGTTAAATATATCATCAACGATTCGTTTTTATAAATTATAAGAAAAAAACATATTTATTTAAATGTATTGCAGTTAGAAGGGATTTTATATATATACACTGGTGGATAATTGTTAAGGATGGATGACAATAGCTTAGTTATTGTCATCCGTCCTTAACAATTGTCCACTAGTATATCTATATATATATTATATTTCCCTCTTACTCTCTACAGAAACGACCGCGAAAAAAAAGTTAAATTTTACCAATTTGTTTTTACGCATCTATCTATCTATCCATCTATCTATCTATATATATATAAGAAATTTTTAAAACGAATATATGTATGATATAAAATGATATATAATAAAAAATAATTATAACAAAACGTAAGTTAGTTTTTCTAAGCTTTAAATTTTTATTTTAATTTCATATACATAAATATTTGTTTTAAAAGTTTCTTATATATGTATATAATTCTATACGCATTTAACTTTTTTGTGCAACTATTTACACATCTCATTGACGGATATAGACTAATAATGACAAGAATTACTTCATTTTTTAACTCTACTATATAGATTAACTACTTAGACAAATGAAGCATTCTATTTCAGACAAAGAATAATTGATTGCATCAATGTCTTTTTCTTTTTCCTTTTTCAAAAGTTATGAAGGTCATATATATAATTTCCGGTTTGTCTTTCACGGGTACTATAATATATTGTTATTTTATACGATACTGCATTTCTAAATGGGATTTTTCTACGCTGTTTATATGATGCATTTCAATGGATTCCCATACTAAATGAACACGAAATTACAGGCAGGTTTCATAAGCAAGTCGTTTGAAAATATATCCGATTGCGGCACACTTTTAACGAATTTGCCTTTCAAATTTATATTAAAGTATTAAAGGACATGTAACATACTTGCTTTAAGATAACTATGCGGACAGTCAGCATGTTTTCGTATTTCATATTTCAGGCTGTAGTAACAGCTGAGACATGCTTAGAAAACATCGTAATATAACCCCAAACATAAGTTTTTCAACGAAAAAAATTATCTTAAATTATTATAAAAAATCACCACGGAATTGGCGTTTAAAACTGTTTAGTAATATTAATAAGTTATATCAGTAAATAGTCTGATACTATTTATAAGTAGCAGTTATAAAAGTAATAACAATAATAAAATGCAAAATTTTGCAACAATTGTTTCGAGTTGAAAGAAAACACGACCCTTCATCAGACGAACAAAGTAGACACAAAAGCTGTGAGCAAGAGTGCAAACTGAGTGTGCGTGGCGCTTTATTCGCAGCACTCATGCCTACTTTGTTCGCCTCACGAAGCTCATATAGTCTTTCGACCCCAAATAATTTTTTTCGTGTTCTGTCATTTTATGGTGTTTATTAAATGTTTACCACCCATTGTCCTTAATTGTGATCGAAATATAACGGCATGGCAGAAACCCGTTCGTACACTTATAATGGCTGTTGCGCATTTTTTTATTTTTTTTTTTAATTGGGCGATTATTTTTGCTAAAATTCCTAAAATCATAGACTTATCTAATGTCGTGGTCACACAAGGGTCAAAATGAGATTAAATGGGTTTAACTTCGCACTGAAAATAAGCAGTTGGTAATTGGCTACAGTAATGAAGGGTGTTCTCATAACAATTTTGAGCCTATATGAAGCGCATATGTTCCTTGCTTCGGTAACCCCCGTAAAGGTGTTTTCTTATCGAACATAGGTGCAAATGCAGCCACACGACCCTGCCACGGAGCATCAGTCTCAACAACAATCAAGTCAGTACCCCTTACATACTTGTAGAACAAATTTTCTTTTATATCAATAATGTTTTCATGGCAACGTTTCGAAATTTATTCTCCTAAAGGAAATTTTTGGCACTCTATGAACGCATTTTAAAGCTTCTGAATAATTCATAGATAATTATTTGATTTAAGTTCCGAAACATTGCATTTATTCTTTTTTCATATTCGGAAATACCAAAGATTTTTTTATGCCATTAATACCGAACAGAAATATTAGAGTCAATTTGATATTGAATGTTAATCTAGAAAAGTGAAAATTTCCAAACAGCATTGTAGAAAATAATCGCACATAATCACACGTGAAAAACTGACAAAATATTCTGTAGGAAAATTCCAAGCTTGATGTATGTACTTTATGCAAACATGCACATTAAATTGTATGCATATAAGTATATTTTCGATGGTATCAGTAGTAAGATTTTATATAAAGTCCTATAACAGAATAAGATATAAATTACAATGGAATTAATTTTATAAAAATATATTATATGTAAATATATCAAAATTTATATATGCAGTACACTTTGTATATTTAGTGAATGTATTTACCAGGATGAAAAATTAACTATTGAAAGAATTCTGGTTAACTTTCCTCCTGTAAATAGAAATTAGAATAAAATTTATTAATTTGTACAAAATTCACAAACAATTTTTAATCCTTAAACAAAATATTTTCACTTAAAATATACTTATTTCCTCAAACAAGTTCACCATTCTAGTTTACTTATAAATTGTGAAATGAGATAAAATACTTATAACTTAAACTCCCATAGGAAAGTTTATGTTGTCAACTAATGACATTCATAATACTTTAGTGGTCATAAGGGTGCCATTATATGTAGAATAACGACACGTAAAAACGCCAGCAGACTTATAATGAAGTCTATGCAACCAGCATATATAAGATTTCGAAATAAATTTGTAAATTGAAATGCTTTTATAAAATGCAAATAAATGAAAATATTATACATATTAATGGATTACATTTATTTACGCAAATATCTTAAAAGTATATTATTTGTCCCTTTATGCATTTATTTTATTTTTATTTATTTATTTATTTGTTTGTTTATTTATTTACTATTTATTTATTTATTTATTTATTTATTTTGTCGTTATTAAAATAAGGTTTAAAATCCTCAAATTTTTTAAAAGAAAAGCGATTGTCGTCGAATTACACAACATGCTAAATGTATTATATTATAAATTCATATATAGTTTATGATCTTATTTCCATCAGGAACATTTATGTTCTTTAGATGGTGTAAAAATTAAAAAAAAGTAATCAATATATGAAAATTAAGAAATCACTATTTTACTATAATGATAAATTTTGAATATATCTGCCTAACTAGGAAAAAAAAAAAAAAGATAATTATCTAATTTTAAGTAAATTTGGAATCTGTATCAATTACCTGTAATCCTTTAAAACATTTGATTTATAATTATTGTGCATAGATAAACAATTTAATGCCTCGAAAATGAGTGCCTGTTAATTATAAAAGCTTATCGATTTTTCAAAGCTCGTGATTGATATCGGCAAAATTTCAGGCTCTTTTTCCTAATCATCCAAACTTGGTTCATATTTTTACCACATTTATTAGCACTTTATTTCGCTACCGCAAATATTTCCAGAGTTTTTATGTTTTTTATAATCGAGTCTGTATTTTGCTACGTTAAAATGAAATAAAATCTTAAAATATACGGTTTGTTGGAAGACATGATGAAAATATTTGAAATTGACGCATAATATGACAAAATCCGTATATATTTCAGTCTAAAAAAGTATTTTACAAAAAAAAAAATATTTAATTAATTCAATAATTATTATGAACTAATGAGAGACTGTATTTAAATAGAATATCAATCATTGTCCTGCATAAAACTGGTTTGATACCCATTTTCCTTAATTATTCGCGAAAACAATCAATAAGAAAAAAGAAATATCACAAAATGTTTTCTTTCTGAAACATGAGTAATTTCATTACATTTTATTCAATTGTTAAAAAAAAAAATCTTATCTCTTTATTACTGAAATATGAAGTTATATGCTAGAAAATTAAAGCACATTAGAAGAAAAGAAACAGGTAAATTGACCATATTTATTGGTATTTCCACAAAACAACAACTAACAATATTTGTGAAATAATATTATGATAATATGTGTTCAGAATAAACATAATTCAATAATCGATGTTAATTAAGGGACATAGAGATATATTTATTTTACTTTACTTTATATTTATTTTATTAAATTTTATATTTATTACTTAAACTTTATATTTATTTACTTACCTTACTTAAGTTTTTATTTTTATTTATTGTTTTATATATATTTATATATATTTTTTTATATATTGTTTTTACTTATATAAATTTTAAATATCGTTGATTTAAAAGATTTTCATTTTCATTTAAATGTAAATGTTATTAAAACAGTGCTGTTAGAAATGACAAAGTGAGTTTTTTTAGGTAAAATGTGTATCTCTTTATGAGTATTTTTTGTGTATTATGTGTACTTTTTTAGGTAAAATTCTTACACGACTACATTAAAGAATACTGTAGGCAAAATATTTAATAGTGAGCAGCCCTCTCTGAAAACATATGAACCTCTCCTTAGTAATTACTAAAGAAACTGCTTTAAATTTTATGCTTTTGTCTTCGCTATTTACATTGGTCTCGTACATTTACAGTGTCAATATACATATGAAGGAGATTAATAAAAAAAAGCGTAACTTCACATTGCCTCCCAGCCAATTTTGATTCTCACATTTCTATAATATACTTTTTAAGTAATGTTAATGCTTTTTTTTTTTCTCTTTTATTTTTTTTAATACTAAACGGGTATTTTTATTTGAACAAGATTGAAGATTGAAAAAATATAATACCTTACGTTATAGCCATAAATAGGATATTACGTTATGGTATAAAAGTAACTTCACGTAATTTGGGGCCAGAATTTCACTTATGCTGATTTACAGAAAAGTATAAAACTTTAGATGCGTACTTTAGACGCGTAACTTTAAGTATATTCTATGCAAAGATCTAAAGTACACCAGATGCAAACGTTAGATGCAGAACACCCAAAGGAAGACGTGTAGCATCTTTCTCTACATCATAACATGGGAAATTAACGGTGTGATGAAACTAGGAATTGTACTGCCTGCCTGAAAAGAAAAAGAAATATGAAGTTAAACATTAACAGAGAACAAATAGAAAATTATAAGAAAATACAAAAATATGAGCTCATAAGAAACGAAAACAATGTTTACTGGAATGTAATAAATAGTAAGTTTTCAATATTAATTGAGGAGAAAATTAAAATATAAGTATAGCGGTAGATATATCAGTAAAAAAATACGGACTATAGCAAACCCGAAACTGTTAAGGTACATTTTTATGGAATAAAATTTGCACAATGCGACACATAACAAGATTAATGTAAGAAGTAATACATATTCTTAATAAAATTGACGGAATATCTGTTAATATTGAATACTTATAAGAAATAATAAGCTAGAAGAAATAAAAAAAAATAATGCATGTAGCTTATAAACAATTATTTAGAAACACTCTAAACTTAATACCGTTTTTATTTATATACATTTAAAAGTGTAATAAAAACCTTGATTGTGAAAATATGTCTTTTTTTATATTTTACTGTATTCTATTTTTGTTTTTAATTATTTCTATTAATATCAAGTCACACAATTTATTAAGGTTACGAAACATATAATATTACCTTTAAATAAACTTTCATGCTAAAAAAAAAAAAAAAAAAAAAAAAAAAAGAGCATTTTCAGAATATTTAATCAGTCACATATTTTTTATTAATTTTATACATTTTTATATGAAAATGTTTATTTTAAAATATTTCTCAGATGTCATGAGGGTTACACTTATGGAGTAATTTGAAATAGTGTTCATTCATGAACACATAATGTAAATAATAACTAAAAATACTAAATTACAGAAATCATACAGTCTCGCCTTTTTTCAAGGACTATTCCATCATTATTCGAAGAAATACTTTCATTTACAATATTATACTTTTATTTTCTAACAGCAATTAATACTCAAAATTAGCCATAGAAAAGCACACTTTTTGTGCGTAGTCTGATATAAATTCAGTAACTCTCAGAACATCTTTTTTTTCCCCCTTTACGGATAAAACATCTTTTCGGAATTTCCTTATCAAGAATAAAGAAAGAGAAAATCGATCCAATTATTTACGTCTAGATTCTAATTAAAGCGTCTTATATCAATCAATTAACCCAATGGAATTGAGTCTCTAACACTTTAACAAATTTAAGGTATTCACGAATTGTAACTCATTTAACACTTGGAATTAAGTTGTTTGAAGTTGCGGAAATGATTTAAATTTCCACTAATTAGGTAACATTTAAGGAAGAATTTCTCTAATTAAAATTAAAAGTATCTGGGCATCTTTGACTCGAAAGGTGTCTGAATATTGAAAAGATCATTTTAAGCATATTTTATTAAAAGTATTATTTACTTTTAGTAATATATATTAATACTTAACTAACATTTTAAGTATGTCTGTTTGCTTTTGCGTATCCAACATGTACTTACGAAATATAAGTATGTTAATTTATCAAAGACTAATCAATTTTTTCTTAGAAATTCCAATGAAATGACGTTTAAAATACAACCTGTTATTTTATTTATTTTTTTATTTATTTTTTAAAAAAGACTGTCCGAATCATAATAATTCATAAATGAAATTTTTCATATCATTTATTTTGTTCACAAATTACTAGATAAAAAGTCTTTAATATTTTTATAAATTTGACGTATCTTTCATGTCAAGACTGGGCAATTCGTGACATCTTGTAAAATTTTGAGCCCCGTTACAGTATCAATGAAACCTATAGTCTTTCTCATTTTTCCGCCTGTAGCCGAAAGTTTTTTCTAGGATATCTTGACTCTCAAGGAGTGCATCAATCAGAAGACTACGACCCCCAAATATTAAATCAGTTTTAACCCCCATATCAAACCCTTCTCTCAATATGAGTGTCTGTGTACATTCAGTCGGCAGAAAAATTATTGAAGAATACATCCACATTTTACCAAGTTTTTATTAACTCGCTTTTTTGTTTGTTTATCTAGTACAAATCTTGCAACCGATTTTTAACTAATTTCCGGCTGAGTTAGACATTTGAAAATTTAGAATAGCTCAGAACACGATGACAATGCATTATTTTACTAATTTATTCAATTAATAAATGTTTCAAATTTCTTAGAATTGCTCTCTTTATTACGCATTTGATCATTTTCTTTCAAGTTGATGCGATAATTCATCAAAACAAATTTTGAAGAAGTATTTATCAATACATAGAATTGTCAAGTTTATTTGATTCAACCGAAAATTTAAAAACGTGGTATATAGAAAGTTCTTTTTATCTTGTAATTATTTCATATATATACTTAGCTTGATCGCTAATTTTTATCTTTTTTTTTTCTTTTTTATAAGTAGCATGAAGACTAAGATCATAATTCGACAAATATTTACTTAAAATAACAATATTAGGTGCACATGTTTTAAACAGGAATTATGTCTAGTTCTTAAATAATTCCGCTGCCGACTGCAAGTGTGCATTTATGTAATGTAAAGAAACATTTTATTTCTGTATGTAAAAGCCGCCGTTCTGTAGTGCCGATGCAAATCGTCAATCTGCGAATATCTGCTTGAGTTCAAAACCCATCGAGGTAAAATAAAATAAAATAAAATAAAAATGATTCTACTATTATTTTCGTCGCAGATTCTCTCGTTCTTTTGACATTTTTATCCTGTTTTTTATCGTACAATTTCTAAAAAAATTATACTTCGTTCTTATCTATTCGAGAAATTTCATTAGCTGTATAAAAGAAAATGTAGTATTTAGTTTACGTGAATCAAATCTCAAGTAAAGTTTAATTATCCTTGATTGTTCTCATTTATAATAATTTTAACTATTCAATTAGCTTAAAATGGTTTAATCATTTTTTAAAAATATACACTCTATTATATTTTGGCTGTTTTTTATAGATCTTTTTGACAGGTATTACCCCATGATGTTTTTCATTTCTTCATTAAAGTTAAATTATGATTTTTTCAATACATAACCTTTAATTGAGATGGCTGCATTTTAAATTCGTAATAATTTGATGATGAATTGTTTCCCTGCTTTCTACACACTGTCGTGGTAAGATCAGATATATATATATATATATATATATATATATATATATACTTATTTATTCATTGCTTGCTCATAGACTGTTTACAGAGAGATCTATTCCGTAGGTTATCAAACTATCCAATATTAATTACTCTTCTTTTATCTATATTTTTTACGTTAATCTAAGAAAGTTGATTTTTGTTGTTGTTGTTGTTGTTGTTTGCTCAAAGTTATAAAGTTATTATTTTTATTAATTTTACAAAAGTAAAATGTACATTGCGTTAATATAACAACCTTTTAAACTAACATAACCCAGGAAATAGTTTTTTATATGGATCCGAAGCTCTCTGGAATCGGTACATCAGCTCTGTTACTTTATCCTAATTTAAAAGAAAAAAAATCATTTGTTTAAATTAGAATATATAAATACCGTATTGAATTTTCTGACTTAAAACATTGAATACTTCCATAAAATTTTATTTCAAAACACAACAGAAACTACCATAAGGTGAATAACTAAATATCTAAATAAAAGTAAAAAAATATAAAAAGCAGCTATATCCCCACAAAGATTTATTATATAACTAAAACATGACCCCAGCTGCAAACCTTAGAAAAATACTCCAAACAGTTTTTTGTATATAAAAATGGTCTAAATACTTATTAAAACGTTAAAATAAACAATTTCTACATACCTAAATATATAGCTGTAAATATACACATTTTCTAGAATGCTTACAGACATGTCATTTACAGTTAATTTTTGTAGCTGCGACCTAATCTCCTAATAACAAAACACAATAAAAAAATTCATAATTAAATATAACCAAATAAATAAATAAATAAATAAATAAATAAGTAAAACAAAATAAATAAATAAAATAATAATAAAAACAAATAAAGTTTTCTTATAGTTCAACACTTTACTGTGTGTTCTTTTCTTTTCTTTCTTTTCTTTTTTCTTTTTTTTTTTTTTACATCAAAAAAGCTTATTTTCCTCCTCATTAAAATGAAAATAGTCATAACTGACCTGAAACATAAAACAAACAGTAACATAACGTACATAAGAAAGCTATATTTATAAGACAAACCACTTTGTTCATAAACCAAGTACCCTGTTACTTCTAAATATTAAATACAACATTATAAAGAAAAGGATTTATCGACATGAAGGTAGGTTCGATGAAGGCTCAAGGAGTTGATGGAAGGTGGCAGGCTTGGCACACTTCACCATGTCTGATGCTTTTTTTTTTTTTTTTTTTTTTTTTTTTTTTTTTAATCACTGAGTAAGTCCTACCAGTAATCTCCAAACCTAAGGAATATTCGTCTAAAACTCCAACCAGAACAGAAGTCCGGCACTTGGGCTCCAACAGATATAACCAACTCGCAGAACACTCGACTCCAGTTTCAAACTACTACCTACACATCATAAATCCTTTATTTCCATCCTCACAACACAATCCACATACTTAAACATTTAATAATAATCATAATAATAATAATAATAATAATAATAATAATAATAATGTGAATGCTTTGTTGAATTTTAAAAACAGATAAAAGAAAGGAAATAAATAAAAATAATAATCAGATTTACTTTTTCTTTTTTTTAAAGAAGATATTTACTCGAATTTTCAAATTAATTATTTTGAAAGAAAAGAAGAATTTAGCATGTAACAAAGATACTAATATAATCATAACAATACATGTTATGAGGAAATTGGGAATAAATTGCATCCTTGGCATCTCGCATTCCCTTTAGCCTCTATCGTGGGGGGAGTAGCACCAAATTTCTAAAATATCTATCTCAGTAGAAGTGTGTGCGACTATGTGTTCTATATGTACTATGTGTCACTATGTTTTCTATGATACAACCAGTTTTTTAGTCAATGCTCACAGTACGTTTTACTGTGCGTTTATCCGTGAGTGAGCATATGAATGAGCGAAAGTATATTCTTTTATGTATATAGATTATTAGTTACTTGTCTAGATATTTTCTATTGTTTTTCATAATGTGAAATTCAGAAATATGTTATAGAGCGAAACTTCTCTGAAATAATGTCTGTAATAACATATTTACCGACATTATAGTACACACAGGCATGGATAATTTAATCGACTCTAATTAAATATTCAGGACATATATAAAATAAAATTTTCAGCAATAACTGTTCTAAAATTCGACAGAAAATATTTTTAGATACAGATACTTTTACATTAAAATGGAGTTAAAAATAAAAATAAAAATAAAATATTCAGTTATCATATAAATAAATATAATATTTTTACTAAATAAACTATTTTTTTTATAATTCTCGGGTCTTATTCTCAACATGTATAAAATGTATTGGGGAAAAATAGTTAACTTTTCATATATGATTTTTTTTTTTTTTTTTGAAAAACCAAAAGCAGTCATTTATTTCTTTCTGATCGATAAAATTATTTCATTTTTCAACATGCATCATTTGAACGTCATTTACTAAATTATACCAGCTGTTTTCGCTCTTTCAATTTATTTTCAATCGATAGTCAATATTTCCTATGAAGGGATATTTGTTACGTTCACATCTGGAACGTGTAAATTTATTTCGACATCTTAAAATTTCATTTGAAATATCAATAATTAAAATATCAACATTCAAACATAAAAATATTTTTTAAAAAGATATCTTATGAATCAATCTACAGATTAATTCACAAATATGTTTAAAATATATTAATAAGGTAATATAACAATAATAATAAAATCTCAGCTGCATAGAGCATTTTTTTTTTAATTACAATTCTAATATTATAAAATTTAATTAAAATAAAATCTTCAGTTATATTTTTATTTAATAAAGTCCTTAAATGTCACACAAAGTATTTTAAACAAATAATTCAGCAACTGATGTATCAGAACTTTTTACGATTTAATACAACATTACTTAATTTTGCGTAATGGATTTATCAAATCTTTCACGGGTTTGATTATTACTTAAGTTTACTGTAACATAACAATAAAATGAATATAAAAATACTTTACAAAATGTAAACAAAACCAATTGCATATAGGATTGATAAAATTAATGCATTGTAAACGTGGACCTGACTGAAAGTTTCTGAAAGGAGACAATTTATGTATTTCAGCATACATTATAAATTCATAAATGTTTTGTACGTTATTGCTAAGTATTGGGTTGTAAGGAAAGTTCTTGCCGTTTTTAAAGGAAATTGAAACGTAACACATTTAAATGCTCGTAGATTGTGGATTTTGATATTTTAAAAATTTTTGATAGTTCACGCATCATATAGTGTGATTATTTTTGATCAGTGTTTCAATCTGATATTCATCTTCGATGGAGAGCCTACCCGGGCGTTTTTTATCTCGAAGGTTGAAATCAACAGCTTCCAACCTAGCAAACCAATTCCAAATATTTATTTCAGCTGCAGCACCTTCGCCATAAACAGCGAATATTTTGTTTGCTGCTTGTAGCATTTTTGCGTTTTCGGTAAAATAAAGCACTGTTTGCTTCTATATTCAAAGGCGTATAAAACTGACAATTAATGTATCGTAACCGATTTTATTTTCTAAATATGCTAGAAGTATCGCTTTAGAATATGTACGCATTGTTTTCAATCATTCTGGCCCACCAGCGGTCGAGCGGTTCTGCGCTCAAAGCTGGTAGATGGGAGGTGCCGGGTTCGATCCCAGGTCGCGCTCATCGACCTAGCCGTTCGGAGTTTTCCGTGGTTTCCTCCGAAACTTGCGTAAATACGGGCTAGGACCCCTTAGAAAGACCCCCACGGAGGGCATTCCCCCTCTAGGCCTAGGACACATCAGGAGTCAATCGGCCTTAAATCCTACAACCAACCAATCATTCTGATATATTCAGACCTGCCCTTATGCCACTTAACGGAAATCGGTACGAACTTTCCGGACCACAAAATGTTTAAAAAAATATTTCTAGAAACAAGTTTTAAATAATATTTAAAAATAAAAATTTTAAGTAAACAGTCTGGGATATACTTTGCAGACAACTTATATTCTTAACTCGTAACTGTAAATAAAACTAATCATTAAATAAAAAAAAATAATAATGAAACATATTTGCTTAATTTTAAACAGTTTAATATGACGAATTTCAACTACAAATTATCTTTTGTATTAGAAGTCAATATTTTCAAAATGTTAATTAAAAGAAGTTCAAGCAGTTTTAAATTTTCCCTCTTTAGATATTTTATTCAAAATTATCAAAAAATCATCTTTTTGATTGTTAAATATATAATATTTCTGCTCCAACTTTTTGATAAAAAGAAAATTTTAAATTCAAGTTTCAGTAAAATATAAAATTCTACATGAAATCTGTACAAACATTTCTCTTGATAACAACATTGCAAAATGACACTCATTTTCAGCAAGAATAATTAATTAGCTTTCGATTATTTCAAGAGATTCAGTAATTTAAATGAGAGCGTATTTTATAGATAAATACTAAATTTATACTGAAATGCTGATTTAATAGATTATTAATTCCCTATCTTACTATAGGTATGGAGAACTTAAGTATCCGTGAAAATTTTCGACCGCTTTTTTTTGTAAGTTTTTACACGTTTTGAGGCGTGCGTAATTACGAAAAAAGTACCGCTATTGTGTCTGTTTGTTGTATATGTGTTAGTGTGCTAGTTTTTATGTTAATTTGTTAATTTATTAGTATGTTAAAACATACCTGCCAACATTTTCATTAATATACCACAGTGTAGTTAGTGTTCGTCTTTTTTTTTCCCCCGCCATTCAAAAGTACATTTCTTCTTATTTAATCATAAACTCTTTTCGAGAAAATTACTCTAAAACTAAAATGGTATAGAAAAAAAAGGCTTGGTACTGACAATACTGCAAAATATTTATTAGAACGTTGGCAGGTATGATACTTTTTAAGTTTGTCAGACTTTCTACACGATATTTTAGAAAGGAATAAACGCAGTGAACTCGGGCCAGTTTGAAAGTATTATTTATCGCACTGTAAACACATCCTTTTAGTTTTCATACATTCTTATTTAAAAATTTAGAAAATTATTTATAATTTTCGATATTCTTAACATGGATGAATTGGACAGACTTTAACCAAAACGTACATTAAAAGAAATATATATATATATGTGGTAGCGAGCCCTTACTTCCCCTAACATTGGAATCCAAAGCTGCCCAGTTTTCTTTTGCCGTAGCCTGTGACTCCGAAGCGGTATGAACTAGCGATTGACGGAGAGCGCAGAATATTAGCAGAACAACGTTACTGTGACGTAGACGGGCACCGCTTCCGCAACGCACGTCTGCTAAAAGCGTTCGGAGAGGAGAAGTTCAGTCGACAGACGGATGACAAGGACGGCACATCGACGAGTGCGCCTCTTGTTTTCGATGACATTTTAGCCGTGCCGGAGCAAAGTGCGAGGCTGCGTACTTTTTGTTAGAATGAATGAAGACAGAAGTAATGAGTGATTTGTTCATGCCGCGAACTGTGCTAATTGAACTATTAATTCAACATTTGATCAGCTTTACTACTTTCATTCATATTAACGTTTTCTGTAAATATTTGTATATAATACCTTAATTTTCTATTAAATTTTAAATGATTAGTAATTAATTGAATTAGTAGTTTGTGTTTTAAAAGCCCACATAAATCGGCTCCTACAGAAAAATCAGAAGTGGGATGGATCGTGAATTTTCATTTTAACGTAAATGTTTAAATAACGTAAACTTTGGATACAACTTAAACTTCGGATGGAAAGTCAATTTTAATTTAAAGTAAATTTTAATAGTACGTTGAAAAAAAAAGAACTATTTTTACTTTTAAAAAATGTGAATTCTTTATTGCGAACTGTATTTCTACAAATGATGATGCGCCTGGACTGATAAAATATAAATTGATAAACTGCATAAACTTTGTATTTTAATTAGACTTTCACTTTATTAACTTTAAAAGAACTGTGTCGTTATTGCTCGCATGCTTAATCATGTTATGAACGGCGGTAAAATGCAGAGTATTTCGCCTGATATAAACCCTCGCTGGATAAACAAATGATAATGTGTGGAATATTCTGCAAAGTGTTCAAGGATTAAAAAACGACAAATCGACTGGATGAGGATTTTGAACAAAATTTTGAACAACAAAGCACCTGCTGTTTCTGCTCTACGAAAGTACGTAAATTTTGTTTTGTTGCGTGATGATTTCTCTTGGGAACATTCCTAAAATTGGTGTTGCACTAAGTGAGGAAAAATAAATAAAATTAGAATTCTGCATCGGTTTTTATTCGATGACAACGGTGATCGGAGGAACAGATGCAGAATAAAAATGTTTACAGGATTCACTTTCGCCGTTGGCCACGAAAATTACATTGAAAAACAAAAAATTATAAGTGATAACTTTTCTTTGAATAAACGTATCATCATCTGTAATATATTAAATGTCCCTTTTGATGGGAGTAAAGATGAATTAAGAGATAGATTGTTGTTAAACCTATGTGATATAGAGTTTTTAAAACAGGAAAATTCCGAGAATAATTCAGATGATGAAGATCTTGACAACGAATCGAGCAGTGAATCCGAAATTCAATCGGAAGGTGGCGATAATGACGTCACGAAAATTGATTCCTCGGTGCAATGCCATAAAAAAATGATAATAATGATGATGATGTTGTTGATAACTATGATAAAACCAGAAAGAGTAACCTTCATTGTGTATATAGTAAAAATGTTGGAACACATGGTTTAATTGTATCATTCAACGACTTTGAAAATAGCATTCCAAAATTTAGCGGTGAGCCGCATGAAAATATAATTGAATGGTTTACTGAATTTGAGGAAATTTCCGAAATGTTTAATTTGAAGGAAATGAAGAAAATAATTTTTTGTAAAAGATCTTTGAGCGGAAACGCTCTGTTATTCATCAAGTCTGAAAAAGCGCTATTTACATATAGAAAACTAAAAAAAGCGCTTATTGATGAATTCAGACTTGAGATTAACTGTGCCTCATACCATGATATCTTAAATAAAAGGAAAATTAGAGGCAATGAATCCGTTACGGAATATTTTTTTCAAAATGCGTGAACTGTGCAAGAACGGGCACATTGATGATGCCGCTATAATGCACTATGTGATCCAAGGAATTAATGATAGATCAGAACATAAAATTATGCTTTATGGAGCTAGAAATTTACATGAGTTTAAAGAAAAAAATAAACTATATGAAGCATTTAAAAAAGATAATGAGAAAAATAAATTTAGATTTAATAAAGTAGATAATGCAAAACCGAAACACATAGAATATAATGTATATGATAAATTTAGTCCTAAAAGTGAAGTAAACAAACTCTGTTATAATTGTGGAGATAAAAACCATTTGTCTAGGGATTGCCCTCACAAAATAAAAGGTCTGAAATGTTTTTCATGCAAGCAATTTGGGCATAAAATTTCGGAATGTCCGGGTTCAAAACCCGAAGTTGAAGCATTGTTTATTGGTGTAAATCAAAATATGAATAAAATTATACAAATAAATAATGTAAATTTCAGTGGTATAATTAATACGGGAAGTGAAGCAACACTGTTGCGCAAGAATGCTTTTCATAAATTGAATATGAATAGATTAAATCCTATGAGTACTACTTTGAAGGGGATCGGGAAAAGTTCCATAAAGCCGTTAGGTTTATTTGATGCAGATTTAAAAATTGACGAATTTGAAAGTAAAACTAATATTTATGTTGTAAACAATGATGTAATACCCTATGAGATAATCCTTGCCATGAATGTGTTAATGCTGGGTGAAACTTCGATAAACAAAAAAGGTATTTTTGTGAAAAATAAATCTAACTCACTTTAAGTAAATCTAGTAACAGTTCTTCCAGTAAATGCATATAAAAAGGAAATTAAGACGAATGTTGTTATTGATGCCCCTATTAACTGTAACAAATTACCCTATTAATTAAAACAAAATTGTTGAGAAATCCCCAGAAATAAATGAAACATTAATTAGTGTTGGAAAATGTGACAATAAAACCCCTCAATCTGTTATGCTGTCAAAAAATCATTAGAATCTTCCGAAAAAGCCGTAAGTGAAAATGACGACGACGACAAGAATGACGAAAGTGATGACGATAAGAAGATGCTTTTGAAGGACGATAATAGTGTAGACGATGACAGTGAGGAAGAGGAGGAGCCTCGACGAAAGAAACAAAGTCAGACGAGTATTTTCCAAATAGATGATGATAGTGAGGAAGAGGAGGAGCTTCGACGAAAGGGACGAAGTCAGACGAATGTTTCTCAAATGAAATTGCGAAATCAAGAAAACACTTATTCAAAGAAAGACGAGAAACAAGTCCTACTTGAAAAAAATTCGCAGTTAGCGGAAGAGCTGAAAGTGTTGAAGGAAAAAGTTGACAAAAATTCCAAACTCCTTAAAAGAAAGAAATCGAGAAAAAAGCCATTGACGATAGATTCCATTGATTGTAAAAGACTGAATATCCCTAAAGAAAAGACTGCCGTTGTAAATTTGAGAAAATTCTTCATTTCATCACTTCCATTGAAGACTACAATTAGCGAAATAGCTGCATTATTTCCCAAAGCTGTGCAAATACAAGTAGAAGTTTTCCCTGCATATAAGAGTGCTACTATAGACTTTATGACCGAACATAATGCTGCAGAGGCCTTAAAAGACACTAAAACAGAGAATGATCAATTACAGGTTCTCGAGTTCGAGTCCCAAAGTAAAGATTTGAGTACACATGACAAAGAACAATTTTCCAAAGTTAAAAAGAAAAGTAAAGCCAAATATAAATTGAGTAGACAACCACCAAAAACTGGCGCAATAGGCGACCAAGTTGCCATCAAACCAAAAGTGATGTACTTTTATAACTATAAGACAGTGAAAATAAAAAATGAAAATATTGATGATATGAATGGAGGTGGATGCCATGAAGGCTCCTATTGCACATCCACTCATGCTAAGTTCGTCAGACGAGGGATAACTTAACTTAAAAAAAAAACTATCAAATTTGAAACGTACTGTAAATAAGTTTGTTATTATTTTGTGTTGCTTTTGTGTTTGTTTTCCCTTTTGTATTTTTTAGTGTGGCCGCCTGGAGGACCAGTCGACGCAGGATGGCCGAAAATGTGGTAGCGAGCCCTTTCTTCACCTAACATTGGAATCCAAAGCTGCCCAGTTTCCTTTTGCCGTAGCCTGTGACTCCGAAGCGGGATGAGCTATCGATTGACGGAGAGCGCAGAATATTAGCGGAACAACGTTACTGTGACGTAGACGGGCGCCGCTTCCGGAACGCACGTCTGCTAAAAGCGTTCGGAGATGAGAAGTTGAGTCGACGGACGAATGACAAGGACGGCACATCAACGAGTGCGCCTCTTATTTTCGATGACATTTTAGCCGTGCCGGAGCAAAGTGTGAGAATGCGAACTTTTTGTTAGAATGACTGAAAACAGAAGTAATGAGTGATTTGTTTATGCCGCGAACTGTGCTAATTGAACTATTAATCGAACATTTGATCAGCAGTACTACTTTAATTCATATTAACGTTTTCTGTAAATATTTGTATATAATACCTTAATTTTCTATTAAATTTTAAATGATTAGTAATTAATTGAATTAGTAGTTTGTGTTTTAAAAGCCCACATAAATCGGCTCCTACAGAAAAATCAGAAGTGGGATGGATCGTGAATTTTCATTTTAACGTAAATGTTTAAATAACGTAAACTTTGGATACAACTTAAACTTCGGATGGAACGTCAATTTTAATTTAAAGTAAATTTTAATAGTACGTTGAAAAAAAAAAGAACTATTTTTACTTTTAAGAAATGTGAATTCTTTATTGCGAACAGTATTTCTACAAATTAAGATGCGCCTGGACTGATAAAATATAAATTGACAAACTGCATAAACTCTGTGTTTGAATTAGACTTTCACTTTATTAACTTTAAAAGAACTGTGTCGACATTGCTTCACATGCTTAATCATGTTGTGAACGGCGGTTAAATGCAGAGTATTTCGCCTGATATAAACCCTCGCTGGATAAACAAATGATAATGTGTGAAATATTCTGCAAAGTGTTCAAGGATTAAAAAACGTCAAATCGACTGGATGGGGATTTTGAACGAAATTTAGAACAACAAAGCACCTGCTGTTTCTGCTCTACGAAGGTACGTAAACTTTGTTTTGTTGCGTGATGGTTTCTCTTGGGAACATTCCTAAAATTGGTGTTGCACTAAGTCAGGAAAAATAAATAAAATTAGAATTCTGCATCGGTTATTATTCGATGACAACGGTGATCGGAGGAACAGATGCAGAATAAAATGTTTACAGGATTCACTTTCGCCGTTGGCCACGAAAATTACATTCAAAAACAAATAATTATAAGTGATAACTTTTCTTTGAATGAACTTATCATTATCTGTAATATATTAAATGTCCCTTTTGATGGGAGTAAAGATGAATTAAGAAATAGATTGTTGTTAAACCTATGTGATATAGAGTTTTTAAAACAGGAAAATTCCGAGAATAATTCAGATGATGAAGATCTTGACAACGAATCGAGCAGTGAATCCGAAATTCAATCGGAAGGTGGCGATAATGACGTCACGAAAATTTATTCCTCGGTGCAATGCCATAAAAATAATGATAATAATGATGATGATGTTGTTGATAACTATGATAAAACCAGAAAGAGTAATCTTCATTGTGTATATAGTAAAAATGTTGGAACACATGGTGTAGTTGTATCATTCAACGACTTTGAAAATAGCATTTCAAAATTTAGCGGTGAGCCGCATGAAAATATAATTGAATGGTTTACTGAATTTGAGGAAATTTCCGAAATGTTAAATTTGAAGGAAATGAAGAAAATAATTTTTTGTAAAAGATCTTTGAGCGGAAACGCTCTGTTATTCATCAAGTGTGAAAAAGCGCTATTTACATATAGAAAACTTAAAAAAAGCGCTTATTGATGAATTCCGACTTGAGATTAACTGTGCCTCATAGCATGATATCTTAAATGAAAGGGAAATTAGAGGCAATGAATCCGTTACGGAATATTTTTTCAAAATGCTTGAACTGTGCAAGAACGGGCACATTGATGATGCCGCTATAATGCACTATGTGATCCAAGGAATTAATGATAGATCAGAACATAAAATTATGCTTTATGGAGCTAGAAATTTACATGAGTTTAAATAAAAAACTAAACTTAATGAAGCATTTAAAAAAGATAATGAGAAAAATAAATTTAGATTTAATAAAGTAGATAATGCAAAACCGAAACACATAGAATATAATGTATATGATAAATTTAGTCCTAAAAGTGAAGTAAACAAACTCTGTTATAATTGTGGAGATAGAAACCATTTATCTAGGGATTGCCCTCACAAAATAAAAGGTCTGAAATTTTTTTCATGGAAGCAATTTGGGCATAAAAGTTCGGAATGTCCGGGTTCAAAACCCGAAGTTGAAGCATTGTTTATTGGTGTAAATCAAAATATGAATAAAATTATACAAATACATAATGTAAATTTCAGTGGTATATTTAATACGGGAAGTGAAGCAACACTGTTGCGCAAGAATGCTTTTCATAAATTGAATATGAATAGATTAAATCCTATGAGTACTACTTTGAAGGGGATCGGGAAAAGTTCCATAAAGCCGTTAGGTTCATTTCATGCAGATTTAAAAATTGACGAATTTGAAAGTAAAACTAATATTTATGTTGTAAACAATGATGTAATACCCTATGACATAATACTTGGCATGAATGTGTTAATGCTGGGTGAAACGTCGATAAACGAAAAGGGTATTTTTGTGAAAAATAAATCTAACTCACTTGAAGTAAATCTAGTAACAGTTCTTCCAGTAAATGCATATAAAAAGGAAATTAAGACGAATGTTGTTATTGATGCCCCTATTAACTGTAACAAATTACCCTATTAATTAAAACAAAATTGTTGAGAAATCCCCAGAAATAAATGAAACATTAATTAGTGTTGGAAAATGTGACAATAAAACCCCTCAATCTGTTATGCTGTCAAAAAAATCATTAGAATCTTCCGAAAAAGCCGTAAGTGAAAATGACGACGACGACAAGAATGACGAAAGTGATGACGATAAGAAGATGCTTTTGATGGACGATAATAGTGTAGACGATGACAGTGAGGAAGAGGAGGAGCCTCGACGAAAGAAACAAAGTCAGACGAGTATTTTCCAAATAGATGATGATAGTGAGGAATAGGAGGAGCCTCGAGGAAAAGGACGAAGTCAGACGAAAGTTTCTCAAATGAAATTGCGAAATCAAGAAAACACTTATTCAAAGAAAGGCGAGAAACAAGTCCTACTTGAAAAAATTTCGCAGTTAGCGGAAGAGCTGAAAGAGTTGAAGGAAAAAGTTGACAAAAATTCCAAACTCCTTAAAAGAAAGAAATCGAGAAAAAAGCCATTGACGATAGATTCCATTGATTGTAAAAGACTGAATATCCCTACTACTGCCGTTGTAAATTTGAGAAAATTGTTCATTTCATCACTTCCATTGAAGACTACAATTAGCGAAATAGCTGCATTATTTCCCAATACTGTGCAAATACAAGTAGAAGTTTTCCCTGCATATAAGACTGCTACTATAGACTTTATGACCGAACATAATGCTGCAGAGGCCTTAAAAGACACTAAAACAGAGAATGATCAATTACAGGTTCTCGAGTTCGAGTCCCAAAGTAAAGATTTGAGTACACATGACAAAGAACAATTTTCCAAAGTTAAAAAGAAAAGTAAAGCCAAATATAAATTGAGTAGACAACCAACAAAAACTGGCGCAATAGGCGACCAAGTTCCCATTAAACCAAAAGTGATGTACTTTTATAACTATAAGACAGTGAAAATAAAAAATTAAAATATTGATGATATGAATAGAGGTGGATGCCATGAAGGCTCCTATTGCACATCCACTCATGCTAAGTTCCTCAGACGAGGGATAACTTAACTTAAAAAAAAAAAAAAAAAAAAAAAAAAAAAATCTATCAAATTTGAAACGTACTGTAAATAAGTTTGTTATTATTTTGTGTTGCTTTTGTGTTTGTTTTCCCTTTTGTATTTTTCAGTGTGGCCGCCTGGAGGACCAGTCGACGCAGGATGGCCAAAAATGTGGTAGCGAGACCTTACTTCCCCTAACATTGGAATCCAAAGCTGCCCAGCTTCCTTTTGCCGTAGCCTGTGACTCCGAAGCGGGATGAGCTATCGATTGACGGAGAGCGCAGAATATTAGCGGAACAACGTTACTGTGACGTTGACGGGCGCCGCTTCCGGAACGCACGTCTTCTAAAAGTGTTCAGAGAGGAGAAGTTCAGTCGACGGACGTATGACAAGGACGGCACATCGACGAGTGCGCCTCTTGTTTTCGATGACATTTTAGCCGTGCCGGAGCAAAGTGCGAGACTGCGTACTTTTTGTTAGAATGTCTGAAAACAGAAGTAATGAGTGATTTGTTTATGCCGCGAACTGTGCTAATTGAACTATTAATCGAACATTTGATCAGCAGTACTACTTTAATTCATATTAAAGTTTTCTGTAAATATTTGTATATAATACCTTAATTTTCTATTAAATTTTAAATGATTAGTAAATAATTGAATTAGTAGTATGTGTATTAAAAGCCCACATAAATCGACTCCTACACACACATATATATATATATTTCTGTCAACATGTCAGACCAGCTTTAAATATATTGTTATGATACAGACATGGACATAATTAACTATGAAAATTTAACTTTGGAAATTTCGTAAGTTATTTTAAATTTACGAATTTCCTAATATGGCCGACTGGGGAAATATTTTGTTTAAACGTCCATTTTGAGGGATATTTTCATAATAAAAATGCCAGACAACCTTTAATCCCGTACCTGTCGGCAAAAAAAAAATACGAGATTCGCTTGCCAGTACCACCATTTTTCCCACAGGTGTGCGTTGTTATGCGTTTATCGTTCTAGAAACATTTTCTTTCCGATTACTCTCACTCAACATCTTCTCCGAAATAAGTAAATCTTTCGAAAACACTGTCACGGTCATTTAATTCTATTCTAAAACCACAGGAACAGGTTCCACTGTTAGCAGCGCAACACAAAGTTTCATAATTTGAATAGCGTATATATACGCCCGAGATAGTTAACGTACTAGTTTAGCAAGACGAATATATACGTCCGGGGCAGTTAATGTTTTAAAATAATTATGACACTGGTAACAATTGGAGAATCGTCCTGCCCAGTGGTCGGCAACCTCATTTTTGAACCAAGTCAAATGTCAACAATACAACGATTAAAATATCTTTTGCGAGCCAAAAATCTTTAACCTAATTTATATTGGCTCATTCATTCTTATTAACATAATTAGAGTATTTCTAAGTCGACATTTGCTAAAATCTCAAGGGGCGAAAAATCTGCGTGTGTGTTACGAGCCGCAGGTTGCCGACCAGTGGCCTTGCCGAACTATTACATTTCCTATCTACAAACTTCCCCGGTTTCTCCTTCCATTTTCTATCTACAAACTTCCCCGGTTTCTCCTTCTTCGAGCAATCGCCTCCCTGGATCCTTATCGCAGTTACTGTTCTGTGACATGGCGTTACCTCCTCGTGATCCAGTAAAGTTTCTACCAATCTGATCCTACAGTTTTTTAAAAAGTGTCATTATTTTATGAATTCCGTTTCAATCTTTTCCCTCTACATCAAGTTTAATTTCATCTATAATTGTAAGTTATTGAAGAACACGTTGTGCTGTACTTCAAGAAGAAGTTTATAAAAATATTTTTTCTGCTAATGCTTTGTTAATCAAAGCAAAAACTTTAGAAAATATATTTTTATTGTATTTAAACTTTTGATTAAATCTAATATTTTTATATCTACGTGTTTTTAAAGTAAGTGTCTTTTAACATATTATAATATATTAGACACGGATTATAACCATTCTCTTTCTGAGAGATGATGTGTGTGTGATGATGTTTTTAAAGTAAATTTCAATACCAATACGTATTATAATGTAAATAAATTTATTTTTGTGCATTTTTTGATAATCCAAGGTCTTAAGATTCATTCTTACACCCTATTAGTTAAATTGAATTTGTTATTAAAATTTTTCACTCTCATAATTTTTCGTTACAAATTGGCTCATATTTTGAATAAATATACAATATGTATACATATTTTACAAAATTACACACACACACACAAAAAGTATTAATTTAGATTTAATTTATTTATACTAATTTAGCATGCAGAATTTAAGTTGATTTTCTTTTTCTTTAATTTCATTTAAGTCGCGCAATTAAAAGTTAATGACAAGAAGAATGTATATTTTAATCATTTATGGGCATACTGTGATAAAAAGTGATATAGTATTGTGCTTGTAATCATTTTCATAATTTTTATTTTGTTCTAAACCAGTGAATCATGACCGGATTTCTATAAAGAAACAAGATGCGTTCTTAGACCTGCTAACTGTGCTAGTTTATCCGTAATGGTATTAAGCCCCGCCCTTTTTTCACACCAGAATAGTTGTAGAGCAATAGTCTTCGTATTTAATCATGAAAACATATTGCTGAATATTACTCTACATGTATTCTGGTGTGAAAAAAAGGCGGGGCCTAATATCATTACGGATAAACTAGCATAGTTAGCAGGTCTACGTTCTAATAATTGATTGATGATATTTGTTATGAATGTTCGGTTTTTATTTATCACACAATAAGAAATTTATATATTTTAAGCTTTATTACTAAAAGCTTTAATAAATTTTAACTATATTTAAGAGTTATGCAATTAACAAATTTTGTTATGCTGGTCTCTTAATGTAATCATTCATTCCTCTAGCAATTCATATTTGTATTCTTTACATTTGTATCTTAGTAAAGTTGTGCATGACCTTTTCATTTGAAAAAGAAAAAGGATTATCAACCAATTTAACAATCATAAAAAAAAAAAGTTCGCTTACCTTTTTAATTAGTGTGATTGAGCAACTGTATTTTACACCAAGTAATAGGACTCTATCAGCAATTAGCGGCGGTCAGGGTCACACTCGTAGTGACCATATCGCACGGGGGCATATACACTCAACACATACACTCAACATGTTCACTCAGCGTCGGGCCAGTTTCGAAAGCTAAACGAACGAGAAAACCGTTCACAGGGTTACCCTAGAGACCCTATATGATAAGAGACTGGACATTGACCCGCCAGATGATCCGCCATGTTTGTTCAGCCTGTTATATATGATGCCATTATGCTCTGCAAAATTTCAAATGACACTCTACAAGACTTTGTAGAGACAAAAAACAAAGTTTTATCGAAATTCTAATTAAAAGGAAAGTATCAAACGCTGGTAAAAATAAACTACGTCTTACACCGATCGAGTGGCTTTTGAACAAATGACCGACATATTTGTTTAATGTCCAGTCTCTATCCAGGGTCCCTAGGTTAAACTGAACTGATAGCGTGAGGTGTTACAGAAAAAAAACCGTATCCTTCCCTCTTACTGATTAATTTTGATGAGCACGCTCAACACAGTCAACTCTTTCGAAATGCCATCGAAAATGTTGATCATTCCAAAATGTGCTGTCCTTAAACAAGGTCAGGCTGAGTGTGTTGGCTATAATATTGTGATTAGTAAAAAGCTGAGCGAAAATCTCTCGTGTGATATGGCCATAAGGATGGTCCGGAGACATACCATTACAGTTTTGATGTATTGCTCCCCGCTTCGGTGATCGCAAAAGTTATAACTTGGATATAATTAGTTTGGATTTTTTTTCTCTTTACTGTTTATCTGCTTACTCAAAATTCTATTGTTAATCCAATTCTTCACGTAAATCAATTTTGAACACGTATTTCTTCATCAAAATATTAAAAAAGAAGTACTTCAGGTATAAGATAAAGTTATGGAATGTACGTCATTTCAAAACTGATGGCTTACAATATATATTTTTCATCTTGCTGAGCAAATATTGTGCTTTTCATTTTCTTTTATTTAGTTTTCAAGGTGCTTTCTGATTTTAAATATTAACTCTTTTATAACAATCGCACTAAGAAAAGTAAAAATTACCTGAAAATATTATAATTATTTATATATTTATTTATTTATTTAATTATTATTTCACCTATTTAGCCGTACTAACACTTTAAACTTATTTTAAAAAGTGTGGTACACTTACATAATAAAAATATAATAAAATTCATTATTTAATGTTATCACAGTAAACATAATATGGTTAACGTTCAAATATGAAGTTACAGTTTTTACTAATAAGCAATAACGAGTTTTAATTTTATAACCATTTAAGAGCTCTATATTAGTATGGAACTATAACTACAAGATGTTATAGTTCCAAACAGTGAGAGTTATTACTGTTTGTAACTATTTTATAACTTAATTGCACTGGTTTAAAACTAATTTACATTTAACAAGTTTTAACTAATAATATTAAAATTTATCTCCAAATAACTCAACACAAACCATAAATAATAAGTTAACTTATAATTAAAGTATGTTTGTACTTACGTATATGAGGATTTTATCTACTAATTATTTCTAAAATAAAGTTTCAGGATTTATCTTATCTTACATTTAATTAATGCTGATAATTAATTGATATGATATTGCATTTGAAAACCAATTTAACTAAACAAAGATGCTTTAATAGTATAAATGTAACATGAGATAAATTCTACGATTAATTTAATGTAAAAAAAAATTACATATACAAGTACATTGTACTGTAGAATTAATGTTTGTTGCTTAATAAGTCACTTATTGTGCACTGAATTAGAATTTTAATTTGCATATTGATAAAAAAAAAATAGTGATTAATTTTTAAATATGAATGTTTTTTCACGTAAAACTTTGTAGAAATTTGTTAAGCAGCAACAGATAGTACATATAATGTGCTCATGCAATATCGTGTAGAATAAATTGAAATAAGAATATAAAAAAAAATGATATCGGTATTGATTGTAATTTAGAAAAATTATCTCAAATACTTTGTGCGTATTAGATTATTACAAAATAAAAAATAATATCTTACTCATGTAGGTGTTTTTGCATGTCTTTGTGACTCTATAGCTATAACTACAAAAACCATGCATCAGAATCTATAAACACTGAAAGTAGGATCAACTGATAGATTAAAAGTGCAACGTAAGGTAAATTTATTATTAAATGTTTTGCATGGTTTTGAATGATTCTTGTTTAACCTATTAACCGCCAAAACTCGAAATAAAGGTTTTTTTTAATAAATACAAAGAGTAATACTCATTATTTTGATCATATATAGCAATAATTTAAAATAAAATTATTAAAATTAGTCTTATCTTACTAAATACAGGATGTTCTATTTGTACAACTTCAGTGGAATAAGAGTATAAAATTAATACAAGTAAATGTTTACGGAAATATTCTTGAGGGAGCATAACACAGAATAAACTACAGATAACAACAAAAGTAATTATTTTATTACGAATTTTTTTTTTTTTTTACAAAATATGTAAACTCATGCAAATATGAAGATTTTCAAAACTTTTTACTTCAAATGTGTTTCAAGTTTGAAACTAATTTTTAAACTTAAAACTGTTTTTCAGATAAAATTTTTTTGTAATAAAATAAACATCTATCCTTTATCCTTTTTTTTTTTTTTTTTTTTTTTTTTTGCTTAAAAAGAATACTTAATATAAAAAAAACCTTTGTTAGTTAAGTGTTAAACGCGATTATTTCTGGTATTGCGTTCACGCAACACGAGCGGGTAATGGGTTAATATATAACCTCTTCTTCCATATATATTAAAAGTAAAACTTAAGAACTGTGATCTGCTGATCGTAATCAAAATTTATTGATACTTCTATCAATTTATTGGTACTTCTATCAAAATACGACTATATGAGCGATCGTCACTTTAAAATAGAAATGTCGGAGTTCGAAGATTCTGCCATTTAGATAATTGTTACTAACAAGGAAACATTCAAAATGTCATCTTCAAAAAGTATTGAAAAAAATACATGTGATTCTACTCTTCATAAAACACCAAGAAAAGAAAAAATTGTCTGCTGAAATTAATTACAGCGACCACAAAAAATTATCAAAATTAAGCATATTTGGCGATTTCACACTGCTAGGCGATTGATTTTGAGTACTTGGCGGAAAAGCAAAACACGGTTTTGTTCGTACACGGCAATCTCGGTGCTAGCAAACGTATCATCTAACAGCCCTAAATGGTCAAATATGCTTAATTTTGATAATTTTTTGTGGTCGCTGTAATTAATTTCAGCCGATATATTTTTTTTTATTTTCTGGTGTTTCATGAAGAGTAGAATCACATATATTTTTTTCAATACTTTTTGAGGATGACACCTTTTGAATGTTTCCTTGTAAGTCATTCTCTATTTTTTATTTTTCAAACTTGAGCTGTTTATTTATTTGAATTGTAATTCGTATTGCCTGCATAAAGTGCCAATGCATGATTTTATCGCATTAGAAATTAAGTTTAAAAATTGACTTGAAAAAATAAGTTGTGTTCTTATATAAACTGTATTTAGTTTTGCCAAATTTAGGACTTTTTCGAAAAAAAAAAAAAAAAAAAAAATAGACTACCAATGTTCCAATTCCTACCAAAATGTGCCACAATTAACGCAGCCCGCTATCAATGGAAACTGATGAATTTGCGTAAATAAATCAAGTTTTAAAATGCCTATCAAATCTCGTGGCTTTATTCTTCTACACAATAACGCCCGCTCCCTTACATATAATGCGGACAAAGGTCAAATAGTGAAATTTTAGTTGCAGATTCTAAATCATCTCATCGATTGTCCCGACTCATCATCCTACAATTTTCCTTTGATCGGAGAACTCAACAAGCGCAACAAGAATGAGGTTCGAAATTAGTTCTTTCAGCAATTGAAGATTTTCTATGAAATGAGAAGTCCCCCTAGTTCCACAGTGGGATAAATGCTTGAACCTTCAGGGTTAATTTCTATGAATAGAAGAAACAACTTTTGTCACTGCTGCACTTGGCTCGTTATTTACTAATTACTCTTATCTAAGAAAAGTTTCAATTATGCTTTATAAGTAATTTTGATATTACTGCACTATGAAAAGCTAAATGATTGTGCATCATTAAACACAATACAATTATTTGATAAATTTAATATTTTAACAAATACTAATAATCAGTATAAAGTACTATAAATTGTTCTAAATGAATCAATAAACAGCTCGAATTATATATATATAGGAAAGTTAAACAGATAGCGTGGATTACGCGACAGATTTCAATAAAATGGTGGGATTTTTGTACTCTGGTACCTCTGTTCTTAAGTATTAATTATTCATATAAAAGTGTGTAGTGTATATATATTCTTATCCTGTAAGCACAGGGTGTTTGTAATTAAAGTGACACTATTTAGACCCCTCTAGAACCCGTTCTATCTATCAGATTTTGATGCAATTTGCTATACATACGTTATATGAACCACGAGGAAATGATTTCTGCAATTAAAAATAGTTAAAATTTTGACAACGAGGGAGAACTGTGGCGCTTAAAGAAGGACAAAAAATCTCTCAGACTCATTAAAATTTCTTCTATTACAGAATGTGCTCAAAGTGTGCTCAATTGACATCAATTACGCGTTGAAAGCGTAACATTTAGTTCATTTAGGAATATGTCCTCTTCGAATAAAGCTGGCCAAGCCAGCATTTTTCATTTGCAGATTTAAAAATTTTTGTTAAACTGATAATATTTACATAGTCATGATATTTCTTATGTACTTTTTAAAAGAATATACCAGCTACTGTAGAGAAATAGCTATGTTTTAGTAGTATTATTTTTTTCTGTGCATAATGTTGACATTTAGAGGCATTACGTTCATGATAGTTTTTTAAGATCGTCCATGTAGTGTTACTTTATTTGGATTATTCTGTATTTTACAATTTTATATATTTTTTAATATGATTAGTAGTGTTAGTTTCTTAACATTTCAAAGACCACAAAATAACTCCCCAAATAAAAAGTAATTTTGTCTGCTTCAGCTCATGACTCAATATAATTTACCATAATTTCTTAAAATAAAGTTGTCAAACATCTGGAATATTCCATACCACAATTTCTTATCAGGTTTATCCTATATCATAACAGTATTTATTCAATAATTCTTTATATAAAAAACTTTTAATGTTGCCTCAAGGTGAAATTGCATCTTGTATGTTATCTGATCTATATTTATATTATTATGAACGAGTCATTGAAGGTACTAATTTTAGATTACTAAGATATATTGATGATATAATTATAATTGGATAAGCATAATACAAATTAAAATTTACCTGTTGATTAGCCTGAAAATCTGTCACTTAGTAGCACTGATTAGGAATCTAATGTAATTAATTTCTTAGATTTAAAAATTATTCTTAATCATAATAACTAGTTGAAATTTGACTTTTATGGTAAACGTAAGAATTTCACCTTTAAAGTTTTTTTGTTTTTTTTTACCAATTTTAAGCTATGTTTACATAAATCTGTTTATGTTAATATTCTTCCTCATTTTAATCTACGAATAAAACATTTAGTGTCTGATAATTATAAAAATAAACAATTTCAAATTTTTTAAAATTAGCATTTATTGATGGTTATCCCAAACATTTAATTTAAAAAAAAATGGATTTTTATTCCAAAATAAATTTTATTTTAGGTCTAGAAATTAAAATACTTGATTTTAAATCAGGTGTTGTTATATGTTAGTTTTATATGATTATTCCAATGGTCTTTCAACATAATTAAATTTTTAATGCCTTCATATTTTTTAAAAAATTCTTTTCATATTACAATTGTAGATGGCAGCACTATTCAAATTACTATTCTGAAACTCTGAATCCAAAATTAAGGATTTTTAATTTGAATTGGTTTGGAACATCTCTCTATTTACTCCATGATTCCTTGCCATTACTGTACTGATTTTAACTGTAGTTTTAACGGATATCTGGTTCTTAAATTTTACATGTGACACAAATATTTCTTACATATATCCGTTGCTTATTTCTTGATTATATAATTTGTGATTATCGGTGCATAATTACAAAACTTTTTTGGTGATTTTTCATTAATAATTTTTAGATTAATTTATTGGTTTCTCACACATTTTGGTGAGTTTATTTTGATATAAGTTTTTTTTCTTATTTTGTATCCAATGAATGCTTCGGACCTTGGCACAAAGATATACTTAGCTTTAGCTCTCTTTGTGACAGAAAACATTCATTTAGCATGTTTGTATTGTACCACGCCCTTGGTGAATTTAGAATGCAAATATTTTGTTATCTTATTCCAATTTTCTTTATTCATTTTGCTTTGACTTTATTTCATTTTTTGTTTGATTTGGGTGATCTATGTTTTTGATCATATTAATTGTAAGAATACTGATAATTATTTAATCATATTTAAATTCCAACTGTACGTACTGATAATATTTAATAACATTTATATTTCTTATGCACGTTCTGATTATCTATATCGTATATATATATATATATATATATATATACAGGGTGATCGAAAACACAACGTAGAAATTATTAGGGTACGTAAGTTACATCATAGGGATTGAAAATTGCATAGGAACTCATGGTCGCAAACGTCATTTTAACCCTGTATGAACTGGATGTTTTTGGTTATTTTTTATCAGTAAAACTAACATTGTGGGTGTGGCATTTTAAATTAGACTTTTTTAACTAAAAGTTATATTGTATGTAATATAGAAATACCACCTCTTTTATGTAAATATTAACATCTAAAAACGTTTAATTAAAAATGATATATGCAGATATATGATCTACGCCAATTTTTAGGTTTTATAGTTAAAAATTAATCAATAATATGCGGAAATCAAAGGATTAAAATGACGTTTATAGTCATAGGTTCCTACTATGAAATATTTAATCCTTATGATATGCCCTACCTCCCTTAAAAGTTTCTACAATTGATTTTGTATCACCCTGTATAATTAATGCGATGCATGCTGATTTGGTGCTTCTTATCACTCGGCATATTTTGTAAAACAATAAGGAAAATTTTAATTAACTAAATCGTATTATTTAATTTAAAAATGCAAATAACACATTCTTCTGAAATTTACAGATTTTCAGAATAAATAATAGTAATTATACCTGATGTAAATGCGCTGCAAAATATAATCAATACAACAATATAAAACCGAATAAAGTATTTTGTTAGTAATATTCTTCTTAAATGCGTTATATTTTTTAATCAGCTATTTGCACGCAAAGTAAAGATTGTTTGCGAACTTTTTCATCTGAAACCAGTTTTGGTTTTCTAATAAAAGTTTAAACTTGTGTTAGATCGGAACACGAAATTTCAAATGAATGCATTTCGCAGTAACTTTCTCAGTTTTATTACTTAAAGCAGCGACTGAATATATTCAAGTGTAATTTCAAAGTTTTTTTTTTTTTCTTTTCAAAGTATATTTCCCTGATAGAATAAATAATGCACTAGATGAAGCATATGTGGAAAACATCAGATACTTAAAATTTAAAATCAGAGCATGAATAATCGAATTGTTAGCAAATATATTTTTAAAATTGTATGTTTAATAATAATTTTTATGGATTAGAAATTTTATTTATTTATATTATTTATTATTGTTATTATTATTGTTATTATTATAATTTATTTATCTATTTTTTACTATTATATTCAAAACTAAGTACAATAATTGAGCATTGGG